>JAUMJK010001157.1:0-75847 GCA_033558105.1 Coccyzus lansbergi
CCTCCCTCCCTCCCTCCCGTCCGATCCCACTTCCCTTTCCCGGTCCCCGCTTCCCCGTCCCGGTTCCCAGTCCCCTGCCCGGTCCCCGGTGCCTCCTCGGTCCCCAGTGTCCGGTTCCCTCTCCCAGTTCCTCTCCCTCATCCCCTGCCCAGTTCCCAGTCCCTTTCCCGGTTTCCCAGTCCCCGGTTCCTCTCCTCCATCCCTTTCCCGGTCCCCAGTTCCCCGGTCCTGGTTCCCAGTCCCCTTCCCGGTTCCGTTGCCCCATCCCCTGGCCGGTTCCCTCTCCCGGTTCCTCTCCCCCATCCCCTTCCCGGTTCTCGGTCCCCGGTTCCCCTCCCCATCCCGGTTCCCAGTCCCTTTCCCGGTCCCGGGTTCCCTCTCCCTCATCCCCTCCCCAGTTCCCAATTCCTCTCCCTCATCCCCTCCCCAGTTCCCAATTCCTCTCCCCCATTCCCTGCCCAGTTCCCAATTCCTCTCTCCCATCCCTCCCCAGTTCCCAATTCCTCTCCCCCATTCCCTGCCCAGTTCCCAATTCCTCTCCCCCATTCCCTGCCCAGTTCCCGGTTCCTCTCCCCCATTCCCTGCCCAGTTCCCAATTCCTCTCCCTCATTCCCTGCCCAGTTCCCGGTTCCTCTCCCCCATTCCCTGCCCAGTTCCCGGTGCCTCTCTCCCCCATCCCCTCTCCGCTCCCCAGTGTCCGGTTCCCTCTCCCTGTTTCCCCTCCCCCGTCCGTTTCCCGGTCCCTTTCCCACTTCCCGGTGCCTCCTCCCCTCCCCCTCCCCCTCCTCCTCCTCCCTCCCTCCCTCCCTCCCCCCCTCCCCCCCCCCAAACTCCCTCCGGTGTCCGGTACCTGTGGGGTTGGGGCAGGTAAAAGTCCAAAGCGAAGCCGAAGAGGGAGCCCTGGGCCCCTCGGAACTCGAAGGGCTGCGACGCCTCCAGGTTGAAGGCGGCCACCGGGAGCAGCCCCGGGACGAGCAGGAGCAGCCCCGGGAGGACCAGGAGCCCCGGGAGGAGCGTCGGTGTCGGTGTCGGGGCCATGGCGGAGCGGGGCTGCCTCCCTCCCCTCCCCTCCCGCTCCCCTCGGAAAGTGCCCGGGATGGGGGGCGGGGGGGGGATGGGGTGAGAGGGGGGGGGGGGGGGGTGGGTTGACCGCCCCGCCCCGACGTGACTTCACCGGGGAGGAGCCACAGCCGCCCCGGGACCCGCTGCGGGAACCGACCCCGGGGGCACAGGGACGGGGGACGGACCGGGGACACCTGGACACCGGGACAGCCCCGGGGGCACCGGGACAGCCCAGGGGGCACAGGGACAGGGACAGCCTGGGAACACTGGGACACAGGGATAGGAACAGCCCAGGGACACCGGCACAGGGACAGCCTGGGGACACCGGGACAGGGACAAGGACAGCCCGGGGACATCAGCACAGGGACAGTGCCGGGACACCGGGACAGGGACAGCCCAGGGACACAGGCACGGGGACAGGGATGGCCTGGGGACACGGGAACAGGGACAGCACCGGGACAGCCCCAGGAACACCGGGACAGGGACAGCCCAGGGACACTGGCACAGGGACAGGGACAGCCTGGGGACACCGGGAGAGCCCAGGGGCACCAGGACAGGGACAGCACTGGGGACACGGGGACAGCCTGGGGGCACCGGCACAGGGACAAGGACTGCCCGGGGACACCGGGACAGGGACAGCCTGGGGACACCAGGACAGGGACAGCCTGGGACACCGGAACAGGGACAGCACAGAGACAACCTGGGGACACCAGGACAGCACTGGGACAGCCCAGGGACACCGGGACAGCCTGGGGACACCGGGACACCGGGACAGGGACATCTCAAGGACACTGGGACAGCCCAGGGGCACCGGCACAGGGACAGCACAGAGACAGCCTGGGGGCACCAGCACAGGGACATCCCGGGGGCACCGGCAAAGGGACAGCCCAGGGACACCGGGACAGCCCAGGACACTGGGCCAGGGACAGCACTGGGACAGCCCAGGGACATGGAGGCAGCCCAGGGGCACCGGCATGGGGACAGCATCGGAACACGAGGACACTGGGACACGGATAGGGATGTCACCGAGGGCACCGGGACAGCCCAGGGACACAGGGGCAGGGACAGCCCAGGGGACACCAGGACAGCAGGAACAAGGACACTATGGGGACAATGGGATAGCCCAGGGGCACGGGGACAAGGACACCATGGGGACACTGGGACACACTGGGGACACGGGGGCACCACTGGGACACTGGGACACAATGGGGACACTGGGATGGTCCAGGGACACTAGGGACACCACTGGGACACTGGGACACACTGGGGACAATGGGACAGCAGGGACTGGAACACAATGGGGACATTGGGACACACTGGGGACACCATGGGGACAGGGGGATGGGGACAGCTTGGGGACACAAGGACAGCATGGACTGGGACACCACTGGGACACTGGGACACACTGGGGACACTGGGACAGCAGGGACTGGAACACAATGGGGGCACTGGGACACACTGGGGACACTGGAAGGGCCCAGGGACACTGGGGACACCATGGGGACACTGGGACACATTGGGGACACTGGGACAGTAGGGACTGGAACACCACAGGGACACTGGGACTCACTGGGGACACCAGGACAGTGGGGACTGGGGCACCACGCGGTCACTGGGAAATACTGGGGACACTGGGACAGCAGGGACTGGAACACAATTGGAGCACTGGGACACACTGGGGACACTGGAATGCCAGGGACTGGAACACCATGGGGACACTGGGACTCACTGGGGACACTGGGACGGCAGGGACTGGAACCCCATGGGGACACTGGGACTCACTGGGGACACTGGGACAGCAGGGACTGGGACACCATGGGGACACTGGGACTCACTGGGGACACTGGGACAGCAGGGACTGGGACACCATGGGGACACTGGGACACACTGGGGACACTGGAAGGGCCCAGGGACACTGGGGACACCATGGGGACAGGGGGATGGGGACAGTGTGGGGACACCAGGACAGCATGGACTGGGACACCATGGGGACACTGGGAGAGCCAAGGGACATGGGGACAGGGTCACCACTGGAGCACAAGGGACACCATGGGGATACTGGGACTGGGACAGCCCAGGGGACACCATGGAGACACTGGGACAATGGGGACTGGGCCACCATGGGGACATCAGGACATCAATGACAGGGACAGCCCATGGGCACTGGGACACCCCAGAGACGCTGGGACACCACAGGGACACTAGGATATCGGGGCACTGGAAGCACTGGGAGGGCATTGCAATTGCACTGGGAGCACTGGGTGAAAAATGGAAGCACCGGGAGGGCATTGGAAATGCACTGGGAGCACTGGGAGGGAACTGGGAGGGCACTGGGAGGGCACGGGGAGCACTGGAAAAATCTGGAAGAACTGGGAGGGCACTGTGAACACTGGAAGGACACTTGGGGTACTGGGAGGGCACTGGAAGCACTGGGAGAGCATTGGGAATGCACTGGGAGGGAACTGGGAGGGCACTGGAAGGGCACTGGGAGCACTGGGAAAATCTAGGAGAACTGGGAGGGCACTGTGAACACTGGAAGGACACTTGGGGCACTGGGAGGGCACTGGAAGCACTGGGAGAGCATTGGGAATGCACTGGGAGCACTGGGAGGGAACTGGGAGAGCACTGGGAGCACCAGGTGAAAACTGGAAGCACTGGGAGGGCATTGGAAATGCACTGGGAGCACTGGGAGAACTAGGTGAGCACTGGGAGCACTGGGAGGGCACTGAGAGGGCACTGGGTGAAAACTAGAAGCACTGGGAGAGCATTGGAAATGCACTGGGAGGGAACTGGGAGGACTGGGTGAGCACTGGAAGCACTGAGAGGGCACTGGGAGCACTGGGTGAAAACTGGAGGCACTGGGAGGGCATTATGGTTGGACTAGAAGATCCAATGGGTCTCTTCAAACCTGGTTGTTCTATGATTCTATGATTCTATGATCCTGGGGACACCCAGAGATCCCAGAGAGAGTGGGGACATCAGGATGCTCTGGGGATACCTAGAGACCTTGGGGACATTGGGACATCCCCGGGACACTGGGACACCCTGAGGTGTGGGAGCATGAGGGATGGGGACACCCACACCCTGGGGACATTGGGACATGCTGGGGAAGCCAGGACATCAGGGCCCAGAACACCTGAGGGACACCAGGAGACTGGGAGCAGGGACACTGGGTACAAGGACACCAGGATTTGGGACACCTGAGGGGACTGGGACACCACTGGGGACAGGCCAGGGGGAAAGGGGACACTGTGGGGACCCTGAGAGACCAGAGGAGACAGGGACACGGGGGAGGTGAGGGGACATGGGGCACTGGGGGTGCTGGGACAAGGGGGCATGGGGGACATGGAGGGGGCAGAGGACGCGTTGGGGCACTGGGACACTGGAGGGGGACATGAAGGGGACACGGGACACTGGGAGTGGCAGGGCTGGGGACACTGTTGGGGGGAAGGGGACATGGGGGGGGTGTCAGATCCGACTGCCGCTTCCTGGAAGGAAAGAGCGGAAACAGAGAGGGGGGAGGGGGACAGGGGGACATGGGGACCAGGGGGGACACAGGGGACGAGGGGACAGGGGGACACATGGGGCAAGAGAGGAGAAGGGGGGACACAGGAGACACAGGGGGACATGGGAGAGAGGGTGGTCGTGGGGTACACATGGGACATGGAGGGACAAGGTGGGGACAAGGGGGATAGGGGACACACAGAGGGACAAGGGGGACGTGAGGGGACATATGGGACACAGAAGGACAAGGTGGGACAAGGGGGACATATGGGACACAGAAGGACAAGGGGGACATGAGGGGATAAGGGGGGGACATATGGGACAGAGAGGGACATGGGGGACAGGGGGACTTGGGGGGACACATGAACATAGAGGGACACAGAGGGACAAGGGGACAGGGGGACACATGGACATAGAGGGACACAGGGGGACAAGGGGACGGGGGACACGTGGAACACAGAAGGACAAGGGGGGACAAGGGGGACATGGGGACTAGGGGGGACAAAAGGGGCAGGGGGGACACATGAAACACAGGAGGACAAGGGGGACATGGGGGGACACATGGGACAGAGAGGGTCATGGGGGACATGGGAGGGACACATGCGACATATGGGACAGAGAGGGACATGGGGACAGGAGGGAAAGGGGGGACGCATGGGACACTGAGGGACAAGGGGGGACCAAGGGGACCTGGGGGGACACATGGACATAGAGGGACACAGGAGGACAAGGGGACAGGGGGGACACATGGGACACAGGGTGACAAGGGATTGATGCCACACGCGTGTGCAAGCACTTCAGGCTCAGGGATCCCCTGCAGGTGAGTGTGCAAATGGTGCAGATGAAGGGCTTCTCTCCACACGTGTGTGCAAGAGGCATCTGTGCACAAGGGTGCCCAGCCTGCCCGTGCCCCCCTCCCACCACCACATGTGTGTGCCCCCCGTGGGGACAATGGGGACATTTCCGTGGCTGAGGGGGAAGTGACGGGCGAGCGGCGAACAATGTGCTGGCACCGCGGCCCTTCCTGCCTCGCACGGCA
Organism: Coccyzus lansbergi; assembly: GCA_033558105.1. NCBI lineage: Eukaryota > Metazoa > Chordata > Aves > Cuculiformes > Coccyzidae > Coccyzus > Coccyzus lansbergi. The sequence continues at coordinate 5,606 of JAUMJK010001157.1, forward strand.
TCGCACGGCCTCGCACGCCTGCCCCACGCTGGCACCTCCCTCCCTCCTGCACATGCGTGTGGCCTTGAACCAGCCCTGGTGCCAGCCACACAGCACAGGTCATCCCCATGGATCCCATCTCCAGGGACACCCCAGGTGACACCCCATGGTGACATCCCCAAGGACCCATCCCCATGGACCCCATCTCCAGGGACCTCATCTCCAGGGACACCCCATGGTGACATCCCCCAAGGACCCATCTCCAGGGACACCCCATGGTTCCCACCATCCCTATGAATTCCAGCCTCACACCCCCAAACCCAGGACACCCCATGGATGCCATCTCCATGGATGCCATCTCCAGGGATCCCATCTCCAGGGACACCCCATGGTGACATCCCCAAGGACCCATCCCCATGGACCCCATCTCCAGGGATACCCCATGGTGACATCCCCGTGGACCCTATCTCCAGAGATACCCTAAGGTGACATCCCCATGGACCCCATCTTCAGGGACACCCCATGGTGACATCCCCATGGACCCCATCTCCAGGGACACTCCATGGTGACATCCCCTAGGACCCCATCCCCATGGACCCAATCTCCAGGGACACCCCATGGTGACATCCCCAAGGACCCCATCCCCATGGACCCCATCTCCAGGGACACCCCATGGTGACATTCCCATGGACCCCATCTCCATGGACCTCATCTCCAGGGACACCCCATGGTTCCCACCATCCCTATGAATTCCAGCCCCACACCTCAAACCCAGGACACCCCATGGATGCCATCTCCAGGGACCCTATCTCCAGGGACACCCCATGGTGACATCCCCAAGGACCCCATCTCCATGGATCTCATCTTCAGGGACATCTCATGGACTCATCCATCCCTATGGGTTCCAGCCCCATGGACCACCCCAGGACACCCCATGGTGCCTCCTCATCCCATCCCATCCCATCCCATCCCATCCCATCCCATCCCATCCCATCCCATCCCATCCCATCCCATTCCATCCCATCCCATCCCATCCCACATCCCTATGGATTCCAGCCCCAGGGTCACCCCATGGTGCCCCCCCCCCCCAATCCCTATGCATTCCAGCCCCCCCATCCCACCCCAGGACACCCCACGGGGGCTGTTCCCGCACCCCCATCCCCAGCAGAACTGGGTGATGCTCCCAGCCCAGTTTGGCCTGAGTGGGTGTGTCTCTGAGTCACGGGGGGGTCAGGGGGGACCCTGAGTCACCAGAGGGGGCCGGGGGGGGAACCCTGAGTCATGGGGGGGCCTAGGCCTGACTCACAGCTACCACCAGCCCCTATATAGCCTGGGCCAGGAGCAGGGGCCACGTCACCCCCCGCCCCCCTCTCTTGGCTGGGGCTGCGGTAGGCAGGGAGGGACACTTCGGGGCACCCCACAGATTGGGGGGGGCACGGGGTGACACCAGGGCACCCCAATGGGTGCAGGAGGCACAGGTTGGCAATGCCAGCCCCAGAGGTTGGGGGTGTGGTGGGACCCCCACGTGGGTGCCGTGCCTCAGTTTCCCCGGGTGGGGGCTGTGGGAGCTGGCACGGAGCCCCCGGGGCTGGCGAGGGGCCCGGGGACGCGCCAGGATGGGGCCTCATGAGCCGCCTGCTTCCCAAAAAGGCACTGGCGGCGGCAGGAGATGGGAGCTGGGCACGAGGCCAGGATGGGGGAGAGAGCCAGGGGGGACAGGGACACGGGCAGGGACATGGGCACGGGACACAGGGACATGACTAGCGTCATTGGCATGGGACACGGGACACAGGGACATGGGACACAGGGACATGGGCATGGGACACAGGGATTTGGCTGAGGTCATCGGCATGGGACACAGGGCACAGGGACATAGGGCCATGGGACACAGGGACATGACTAGGGTCATTGGTATGGAGCATGGGGCACAGGGACATGGGCACAGGACAAAGGGATGTGGCTGGGGTCATTGGCACGGGACATGGGGCACAGGGACATGGGCATGGGACACAGGGATGTGGCTGGGGTCATGGGCATGGGACACAGGGCACAGGGACACAGGACACAGGGACACAGGGACACGGGTTGCCACATGGGCACAGGACACAGAGACATGACTAGGGTCATTGGCATGGGACACAAGACACAGGAACATAGGACATGGATATGGGCAGGGGCATGGGCACAGGACACAGGGATGTGGCTGGGGTCATGAGTATGGGACGCAGGGCACAGGGATGTGGGACACAGGGACACGGGACACAGGGACATGGGACACAGGCAGGGACTTGGGCATGGGACACAGGGATGTGGCTGGGGTCATTGGCAAGGGACATGGGCAAGGGACACAAGGACATGGTTGGGGTCACTGGCATGGGACATGGGGCACAGGGACATGGGACACAGGGACATGGGACACAGGCAGGGACTTGGGCATGGGACACAGGGATGTGGCTGGGGTCATTGGCATGGGACATGGGACACAGAGCCATGGGACACAGGGATACAGGCCGGGACACGGGCACAGGACACAGGCATTGGACACAGGGACATGGCTGGGATCATCAGCATGGGACATGGAGACACAGGGACCCTGGTGGGGACACAGAGACATGGGCATGGGACATGGCTGGGGACACGGATGGAGACACAGGGACACAGGCAGGGACATGGATGGGGACAAAGATGTGGACATGGGCAGGGACACACATGGATGGAGACAGGGACAGGGGCACAGGCAGGTACAGAGACACAGGACATGCAAGACATAGGGACAGGGACAGAGATGGGGACACAGGCAGGGACACAGACAGGGACATGGATGGGGACATGGATGGGGACACAAGCAGGGACACGGACAAGGACATGGATGGGGACACAGACAGGGACATGGATGGAAACATGGATATAGACACAGGCCACAGGTAGGGACGTGGTCAGGGGGCACGGATGGGGACACAGGTGAGGGACTGGAGAGCGACTTGAGCAGGGACACGGCCACACGTCTGGGGACACAGACAAAGGACACAGATGGGGACAGGGAGGCCTGCGAGGCCGATCGCGCCAGGGCCTGTGACGCCGGTTCCTGCCCATTTCCTTTTCCTGCCACCTTCAAACCCTTTGATGGTCACCAGGGCCTTTCTTTGTCCTCCTCTCCAGCAGAACCAGCAGGAGAGCGGCGCCGGCCACCCAGTCCCAGCAGGAAGGTGGTGGTGGGAACTGGGGGAACTGGAGGGAGCAGAGCTGGTGCTCACGGCCCCGCGTGGCGCTGGGCACCTCGGGCTGAGGGGCACACGGGGGGTGGAACAGAGTGGGGACAATCTGAGCATCCTGGAATGGGTTGGGTTGGAAAGAACCTCCAAGCCCATCCAGTTCCAACCCCATGGGCAGGGACACCTCCCGCTGGACCAGGGGCTCCGAGCCCCATCCAACCTGGCCTGGAACATCTCCAGGGATGGGGTAGCCACCCCTGCTCTGGGCAGCCTGGGCCTCCTCATCCTCACAGGAGAACATTTCTTCTTAAGATCTCATCTCAATCTCTTCTCTTTCAGCTCAAAAACCATTCTTGCTTCTCCAGTCCCTGCGCTCCCTGATCAAGAGCCCTTCCCCAGCTTTCCTGGGGACACTTCCAGCCCTGGAAGCTGCTCCAAGGTCTCCCCTTCTCTTCTCCAGGCTGAACAACCCCAACCCTCTCAGCCTGTCCTCCTAGCAGAGCTTCTCCAGCCCTCAGATCATCTCCGTGGCCTCCTCTGGACTCGCTCCAACAGCTCCATGTCCTTCCTGCGCTGAGGACTCCAGAACTGGATGGAAGACTCCAGGTTTGGTCTCTCCAGAGTGGAGCAGAGGGGCACAATCCCCTCCCTCCCTCTGGTCCCACCACTTCACTCGCAGCCCAGGACACGGGTGGCTTCTGGGCTCCGAGTGCACTTTGCCAGCTCACATGGAGCTTCTCTTCCTGGGGGTTCCCCAGGGCTCAGTGCTGGGTCTAGCCCTGTTCAATGTCTTCATCAATGACCTGGATGAAGGCATCGAGTGCTCCCTTAGCAAGTTTGCAGATGACACAAAGCTGTGTGCAAGTGTGGATCTGCTGGAGGGAAGGGAGGCTCTGCAAAAGGACCTAAACAGGCTGGATCCATGGGCTGAGTCCAATGGCATGAGGTTTAACACGGCCAAATACCATGTCCTGCACTTGGGGCAAAACAACCCTGAGCAGCTCCACATTAGGAGAAGTCTGGCTGGAAAACTGCCAGGAGGAGAGGGACCTGGGGGTGTTGGTCGACAGCGACTGACCATGAGCCAGCAGTGTGCCCAGGGGGCCAAGAAGGCCAATGGCATCTTGGCTTGTATCAGAAATGGTGTGACCAGCAGGGCCAGGGAGGTGATTCTCCCTCTGGACTCAGCACTGGTGAGGCCGCTCCTTGAATCCTGTGTCCAGTTCTGGGCCCCTCAGCACAAGAAGGATGTTGAGGCTCTGGAGCAAGTCCAGAGAAGAGCAACGAGGCTGGTGAAGGGGCTGGAGAACAGGCCCTATGAGGAGCAGCTGAGAGAGCTGGGGTTGTTTATCCTGGAGAAGAGGAGGCTGAGAGGAGGCCTCATTACTCTCTACAACTACCTGAAGGGAGGTTGTAGAGAGGAGGGAGCTGGGCTCTTCTCCCAAGGGACAGGCCGAGAGGGAATGGCCTCAAGCTCCACCAGGGGAGATTTAGGCTGGAGATTAGGAGGAAGTTTTTCACGGAAAGGGTCATTGGGCATTGGAATAGGCTGCCCAGAGAGGTGGTTGATTCCCCTTCCCTGGAGGGGTTTAAGGGACGGGTGGATGAGGTCCTGAGGGACATGGGTTAGTGTTTGATAGGAATGGTTGGACCCGATGATCCGATGGGTCTCTTCCAACCTGGTTGTTCTACGATTCTATGAAACGACCTCCAAGCCCATCCAGTTCCTGGCGCCTCAGTCAACGCACGTGGAAAAAGACTAAAAAGGCGTGAAATCACCCCAAAAGAACATAGCAGGGAGAAGGCACGAGTGGTGGGACCTTCCTGGAAGGAGCGAGCAGGGTGGGAACTGATGATCCCCAAGGCGTGAGGAAGACGAAGGTGACCACCAGGCTCTTCCTTCCCACCTCCTGCAGCTCCCAGCGAGGAGGAGTGTGAGGAGGGCTTGGAATAAAGGCAGAATAGGTGGAAAAAGGAGTGGAAACGCCTTCCATTTCCCATCTGGCTGAGGGAGGAACACAAGCCAAGCCTCCAACCTTCCTGGCTGGATCCACCCTCGCAGCCGAAGCTCCCGGCAAGTGTTGCGAGGCCGTTATTGGCACCGAGTGGAGCACACATGAAACCGCTCGGGAAACCACAGGGGAGAGATGTCAGGCGAAGCCTGAGCAGGCAGAGAGAGGCTTTAAACACTCCGAGGCTTTTAAACAAGTGAGGCAACAAAGCTGGAGAAACTCCTTCTTAACTCTTTGCGGAGCAGGAAGGGACTGGATTTCCAACCTGCGGGGAAAGGTTTCCGCTCGCCGGCGCAAGGGGAAGCGGGAGCTGAGGAAATGTCGTATGAGGGGATGGGGTTTGTGGTCACCGACGGGGTTTGTGGTTGAGGAGGATTATAGAATCGCAGAATGAGTTGAGTTGGAAGGGACCTCAAAGCTCACCCAGTTCCAACACCTCCCGCTGGCTCAGGGGCTCCGAGCCCCATCCAGCCTGGCCTGGAACCCCTCCAGGGATGGGCAAGCTGGGCCAGGGCCTCCTCATCCTCGCAGCAGAATGTTTCCGCCCAAGATCTCACCTCAATCTCTCCTCTTCCAGCTCAAAACTGTTCCCCTTGTCCTCTTTCAGCCCTCTCTGATCCAGAGCCCCTCCCCAGCTTCCCTGGAGCCCCTTTCCACACTGGAAGCTGCTCTAAGCCTTCTCTTTTTGATAGGAATGGTTGGACTAGAAGGTCCGATGGGTCCCTTCCAACCTGGTTGTTCTATGTTTCTATTATTTTCCAAAATGAAGCCCATTGACTCTCCCATCCTGTGCTGGATCATCTCCGTGGTCTCCTCTGGACTCGCTCCACCAGCTCCGTGTACTCGGAGCAGGCGGCTCCAGGATGAGATAAAGCCAAGATAAAGGAGCTCATCCTCATTCTCCACGTCGAGCGATGTGGGGGGGGATCAACCCCTCCGTCAGCTCCATAAATGGATCGAAAACACGCTCGGAGTGGGATAAAAAAAAATAAAATAAAAAAAGGGGGAAGGTTAGCGCTTGGCAGGTTAAGCCTGGAGAAGGAGCGGCCGTTGGTGGAGGAGTCCGTCTTCGGGATTGGAGGTGGAGGGAGGAAAAGCTGCTCCCAGATGGGCCGAGCCCAGGATGCGCGAGTCCTGCCAGATGCACGTTAACGGGAGTTATTAGTCGCATAAAATCCGCTCTTGCAGCTGCAGCGCTGGGGCTGCCCAAGGAGGAATTAATTGCAACACCAGATCCCTCCCTCCTCCTCCTCCTGCTCCTGTGAACCCCCCTGCAGGCTCCCCCCCCCCAACACCAGACAGAGAAGAGAGCTCTGACCTCCCTGTGAACTGCGGGAGGAAAGGGGCAAAAAGCAGACTTAACCCCCCCACCCCTAAAAAAAAAAAAAAAAAAATAAAAAATTCATGGAGGAGGCAGGGGTGGGGGAGGAGGCAGGGAGCGTGACACACGTGTTCCCATTTCCACACACAGAGCCCCAAATCCCAGCTCTTCTCAGCTGCTGGGAAGGTGGGGGACTCCGGGGGTCCTGCTGGGAGAAGGAATTGGGGGATCCAAAGGATTAGGTGTGGGGGATCCCCCTCATTCTAGGTGGGGTGGGGGCTCTGTGGGGTCCTGCTGGGAGATGAAGGAATTGGGGGATCCAAAGGATTGGGGGATCCCCCCCACATTCTGAGTGTGGTGGGGGCTTCGCAGGGTCCTGCTGAGAGAAGAAGGAATTGGGGGATCCAAAGGATTGGGGGGATCCCCCTCCCATTCTGGGTGGGGTGAGGGCTCTGTGGGGTCCTGCTGGGAGAAGAAAGAATTGGGGGATCCAAAGGATTGGGGAGATCCCCCCCACATTCTGGGTGTGGTGGGGGCTCCATGGAGTCCTGTTGGGAGGAGAAGGAATTGGGGGATCCAAAGGATTGGGGGGGGGATCCCCCTCCCATTCTGGGTGGGGTGGGGGCTCTGTGGGGTCCTGCTGGGAGGAGAAAGAGAGAAGGAATTGGGGGGAATCCCCCTCATTCTAGGTGGGGTGAGGGCTCTGTTGGGTCCTGCTGGGAGAAGAAGGAATTAGGGGCCCCAAAGGATTGGGTAGGGAATCCCCTCATTCTGGGTGGGGGCTCCATGGGGTCCTGCTGGGAGGTGAAAGAAGGAATTCGGGGATCCAAAGGATTGGGGGGATCCCCCTCATTCTGGGGGTGGTGGGGGCTCTGTGACTTCCTGCTGGGAGAAGAAGGAATTGGGGGATCCAAAGGATTGGGGGATCCCCCACATTCTGGGTGTGATGGGGGCTCCATTGCTTCCTGCTGGGAGAAGAAGGAACTGGGGGATCCAAAGGGTTGGGGGGATCCCCTCCACATTCTGGGTATGGGGGGATTCTGTGGGGTCCTGCTGGGAGATGAAATGAAGAAGGAATTGGGGGGAATCCTAAGGATTGGGGGGGATCCCCCTCATTCTAGGTGTGGTGGGGGTTCTGTGGGGTCCTGCTGGGAGGAGAAGGAACTGGGGTGACACCGAGGATTGGGGGATATCCCCCCACATTCTGGGTGTGACAGGGGTGTCACCATGGGAATGGAGGGAGGGGATGACACAGTTTTTGGAGGAATGCGGGGGGTGTGCAGGGGTGTGTCAATGAGGCTTCTCCAGCTGCCCCCCCAGTGTCCCCAGGAGGGGGACCCGCCCCACCCTGTGTCCCGACGCCCACGTTTGCGCAAGAGGCACCAAAATAGCCTCGTCTGAGCCCAAAGCGTGGGCAGTGCCAGCCTGGAAATGCCTGTCTGGGTGTGGGGGGGGGACAGGGACTTGTTGGGGGGGGACAACACAGGACTGAAAGGGACATGGTGACCTGGGAGGGGATTGGAGTCACGTGGAGTGTGTTTGGTCACCATCCACTTTGTCACTGTCCCTACTACAGGCTGGGTTTGGGGGTGGTTGGGGACACGGAGGGTGGGGGGCACAGAGACATGCCAGGGGGGACAGGGACATGGATTGGGGGGACAGGGACATGCCAGGGGAAGACACGGACATGGACTGGGGAAGACGGGGACATGGACTGGGGAAGACGGGGACATGGACTGGGGGAAGATAGGGACATGGATTGGGGGAAGATAGGGACATGGACTAGGGGGACATGGACTGGGGGGACGGGGACGACGGGGACATGGACTGGGGAAGACGGGGACGCGGACTGGGGGAAGACGGGGACGCGGACTGGGGGAAGACGGGGACGCGGACTGGGGCTGAGGGCAAGGATGTAAGTGAGTTGAGGGGTAATGGGGAGCCTCTGGGGGGCTATGGGGACACACTAAAGGGGTGACAAGGACATGGGCTGGCTCCGTGGATTCATGAGGACCCACTAGGGGGGGAGGGGGCTATGGGGACAAGGTCAGCCCCCGGTGGGGGATGGGGTCGGGGGGGGGTGACAGCCCAGCCACCCCCTCCCTCACCTGTGCCCTGAGGGGCTTGCTGGGAGCCCACGGCACCTGTCCCACAGGTGTGGCCCTGTGTCCCCTTCCCCTGCCCCCGGAGTGTCCCCAGGGTGACAGGACACACACACACACACACACACACAGACACACATAGTTATTTGAAACACAATTTAAAATCTCTGTGTAAGACCAACCCCTCACCACAAGGGCTGGAGGTGGGGGGGTCACCAAGGCCCCCTGGCCCCCTCAGGGGTGTCATCCGACTCCTGGGGTCAAAACAAGTGGTCTGGGGTGCTCTTGCTGCCGCTCATCAGTTTCTCCTGGGCCTCAGGGTTACTCTTGGTGTTCACATCTCTCCTTGGGTTTGCCGGCACCGAGCTGGGGGGAGAGAGAAGAGTCAGGGATCAGTGTGGGGAGATGTCCCCAGAGCTGGAAAACTGCCCTGTGGAGAAGAACCTGGGGGTGCTAGTCCACAACAGCCAAACAGGAGCCAGGTGGCCAAGGAGGCCACCAGCAACCTGGCTTGGATCAGCCACGGGTGGCCAGCAGGAGCAGGGATAGGATTGTCCTTCTGTGCTCGGTGCTAGTGAGGCTGCACCTCGAATCCTGGGGTCAGTTTTGGGCCCCTCACTGTGAGAAAGACCTTGAAGGGCTGGAGCGTGTCTGGAGAAGGGAATGGAGCTGGGAAGGGGCTGTGGGAGCAGAGAGGGACCTGGAGGGGTTTGGTGTGGAGAAGAGGAGGTTGAGGGGAGACCTCATCGCTCTCTGCAGCTCCTGGAGAGGTTGGAGCCAAGCGGAATCAGGTTCCGCTTCCAGGAACAAGCAGTGGGATGAGAGCAAATGGCCTCAAGTTGCACCAAGGGAGGTTTAGATTGGATATTGGGAAAAATTCCTTCATGGAAAGAGTGGGGAAGCGCTGGCAGAGAGGCTGCCCAGGGCGGTGGTGAAGCCTCCATCCCTGAAGGAGTTCAAAAAGTATGAAGATGTGATGCTTCTGGACACGGTTTAGCCAGCCTGGAGGGGCTGGACTGGCTGAGATTGGAGACTATTTCCAGTCTCAAGGATTCCACAAGTGTCCTACCTGTCTCGCAGAGGAAGGTGGTTCATGTAGCTGCAGAAGATGAATGGGGGCTGCTTCTCCATGTTCTCCACCTCTGCAACACACACGGGGACAGGGATGTGCAAGGGACGAGGGAACGGGGACAGGGACATGCGGAGGGTGAGGAGATGGGGACGTGCAAAGGGGCGAGGGGATGGGAACATGCAAAGGGGCGAGGGGACGGGGACATGCAAAGGGGCGAGGGGACGGGGACAGGGACAAGCAGAGAGTGGAGAGGACAGGGACAAGCAGAGGGTGAGCGGATGGGGATGTGCAAAGGGGCAAGGGGACGGCGACATGCAGAGGGTGAGGGGATGGGGATGTGCAAAAGCGAGAGGGGACGGGGACAGGGACAAGCAGAGGGTGAGGGGACGGGGACATGCGGAGGGTGGAGGGGATGGGGACATGCGGAGGGTGAGGGGACGGGGACAGGGACAAGCAGATGGTGGAGGGGATGGGGATATGTGGAGGGTGGAGGGGATGGGGACATGCGGAGGGTGAGGGGACGGGGACAGGGACAAGCAGATGGTGGAGGGGATGGGGACATGCGGAGGGTGGAGGGGACGGGGACATGCGGAGGGTGGAGGGATTGGGGACAGGGACATGCAGAAGGGATAGGGGAGAGGGGATGGGCACAGGGACACGCAAAGGGGAGAGGGGATGGAGACAGGTACATGTGGAGGGTGAGGGGACAGGGGTGACACGGTGGCACGTTGGGGACACTGACCAGCCTCCCAGTCCTCCTCACACGGGGGGGTGGGCTGGGCTACGGGCACCTCCTGCACCCTCTGGCTGAGGAACGCGTCCAGCTCTGGGGGGGCAGAGAAGGCAGTTAGGGGGCACGGAGGGGACAGCTTGGGAGCAGTCGGGGGGCGCCGAGGGGGTGGTGGGACACACTGAGGGGGTGGTTTTGGGGGGGCTGTACCGAGAGGGCGGCTTTGCTGGGGCCGGTTGGGGCAGGAGGCGAGGTGGCTGCGCAGCTGGTGGCGGGGGACGCGGTGCCGGGCGTTGAAGTCGCAGGTGGCTAGCGTGCAGGCAACCTCGGGGTTGTTCTGCGAGGGGGCGCAGAGCCAACATGGGGGGAAGGTTGGGGGCAGCCGCTGGCAACCAGCAGGCCTGCACCTCCCCCCTAATCCTGCCATGCCTCAGCCCTCACCCCCAACAGGGGCCTGGCCCCCCCACAGGCTCCACCCCCTGATCCCCAGCACCCCTGACCCCCAGAAGCCCCCCCCAATCGTGACCCCAACAACCCCCAGCAGGACCCCAGTCCCGACCACCGACAGCCCTCCCCACCCCACAGACCCCAAACCCAGCCCCAATACCGACCCCTAGAGACCCCAAACTCCACCCCCTGAGACTCCAACTGTGACTCCCACCAAGACCTCAATCCTCGACCCCCAGAGACCCCCAAGCCTGATCCCCAGAGACCCCCAACCTCGACCCTCAGAGACCCCCAAACTCGACCCCCAGCCGCCCCCATCCCTGACCTCCAGAGACCCCAACCCCGACCCTCAGAGACCCTCAACCTCGACCCCCAACCCCGATCCCCAGAGACCCCCAACCCCGACCCTCAGAGACCCCCAACCCCGACCCCCAGAGACTCCCATCCCTGACCCCCAGAGACCCCAACCCCGACACCAAGAGACCCCCAACCCCGATCCCCAGAGATCCCCAACCTCGACCCCCAGAGACCCCAACCCCGACACCAAGAGACCCCCAACCTCGATCCCCAGAGACCCCCATCCCTGACCCCCAGAGACCCCCAACCCCGATCCCCAGAGATCCCCAACCCAGATCCCCAGAGACCCCCAACCTCGACCCCCAGAGACCCCCAATCCCGATCCCCAGCCGCCCCCATCCCTGACCCCCAGAGACCCCCATCCCTGACCCCCAGAGACCCCCAACCCCGACCCCCAGAGACCCCCAACCCCGATCCCCAGCCGCCCCCATCCCTGACCCCCAGAGACCCCCAACCCCGACCCCCAGAGACCCCCAACCCCGACCCCCAGAGATCCCCAAACCCGACCCCCAGAGACCCTCAACCCCGATTCCCAGCCGCCCCCACCCCGACCCCCAGAGACCCCCCACCCCGACCCCCAGAGACCCCCAACCCCGACCCCCAGAGACCCCCAACCCAGATCCCCAGAGATCCCAACCCCGACCCCCAGAGACCCCCAACCGCAACCCCCAGAGCCCCCCCCTCCTCACCCGCTCGCACTTGACGAGGTGATAAGGCAGGCGGGAGGCGCGCACTTGGTGGTTTTTATCGTAGGGACACTGGACGAGCTCATCGGGGTCCATAACGGCAACCGGCCCGGCCCGGCTCTGGCAACGCTTTCTGGTAACGGTTCTGGTACCACTTCCGGTAACGGTTCTGGTACCACTTCGGTAACGGTTCTGGTACCACGTCCGGTCACGGGTCTGGTACCGCTTCCGGTCACGGGTCTGGTACCGCTTCCGGTCGCGACCGTCACCATAGCAACGGGGGGCGCTTCCGGGCGGTGCTGTCGCCATGGCGACGGGAAGGGCCTGGATGCGCCTGCTGGCCCTGTGGCCCCAAGGGCACACGCAGAGGCAGGATCACAGCCCTAGTGGCACATAGACAGTGTCACACAGCCAGTGTCACAGCCCTAGTGGCACACAGATAATGTCACACAGCCCTGGTGTCACCCAACCATAGCATTGGGCACTGATGGTGTCACGGGGTGGTGGCAGCATCATGTCACACAGTCATGGCACTGAGTGGTGGTGGCACCAGCCATCAGCGATGTCACACCACCATGGCATTGGGTGCTGATGGTGTAACGGGGTGGTGGCAGCATCATATCACACAGCCATGGCACTGAGTGGTGGTGGCACCAGCCATCAGCGATGTCACCCAACCCTGGTGTCACTCAGCCATGATGCTGGGTGCTGATGGTGTCACGGGGTGATGGCAGCATCATGTCACCCAACCATGGCACTGAGCAGTGGTGGCACCAGCCACGGAGTCACACTGCCATGGTGCTGGGCGCTGATGGTGTCGTGGAGTGGTGGCAGTTTCATGTCACACAGTCATGGCACTGAGTGGTGATATCACCTAGCCCTGGTGTCACCCAACCATAGCATTGGGCGCTGATGGTGTCACAGGGTGGTGGCAGCGTCATGTGACACAGCCATGGCACTGGGTGGTGGTGGCACCAGCCCTGGTGTCATCCAGCCATGGTATTGGGTGCTGGTGGTGTCACGGAGTAGTGGCAGCATCATGTCACACAGCCATGACACTGAGTGGTGGTGGCACCAGCCATCAGCGATGTCACCTAACCCTGGTGTCACCCAGCCATGGCTTTGGACGCTGATGGTGTCACGGGGTGGTGGCAGCATCACGTGGTGGTGGCCCCAGCTCAGGGCCCAACCCAGGAAGCCCAAGAAGGGGAAGTTGGTTCTCGGTGCCTTGGGGCCTCTTGGGGGTCGTGAGGACACAGGGACTCCCCCAAGCTGACCGACACCATGTCGCTGTCCCCCATCTACCAGCACAAGTTGGCGGAGAAGCTGACGATCCTCACCGAGCGCGGTCAGGGCGTCCTCATCCGCATCTACAACATCAAGAAGGTGGAAGTGGCGTTTGGGGGGAGGGTCTGGGTGCGCAGAGCGCCCCTGGAGGGGTGGGATTCGGGGTGCAGGACACCAGGGTCCCCTCACTCCATCCCCAACATTATGAGGAGGAACTTGGGTTCTACCTGGAACGAGGGTTGGGAAGCAATGGGAAGGAATGGGGTGGTGGCATTTTGTGTGTGGGGGGGTGTGGTTGAGCCCCACAGCGAGATTTGGGGGTTCTGATGCTTTGGGGGGGTCCCCATAGACCTGCTCGGAGCCCAAGACGCGTCCAACCTTCCTCAGCGACAAAGCCATGGAAGCTTCCGTCAAGTTCATCAACAAGAAGTTTCCTCACTTGGACGTGCGGAGCAGCACGGTGAGGGACCCAGGGGGATGGGGGTCCCCTCTGTCCCTAATCCCTTGTCACATCCTCCTGGGTGACCCCCCTTTGTCACCCCATCTCAACCATTCCCCTGGTGTCCTCCCACTCCTAGTGTCCCCCCATATCACCCCTCCTGGATGTCCCCTCTCTGTCATACCACCCCAATTGTCTTCCCTATGGTCCCCTCTCCACAAATGTCCCCTCTGTGCCCCCCCACCCTGGTCATCCTCCTCCCTGTGTCCCACTCTCCCCTGAGTGTCACCCCTTAGAATCATAGAATCATAGAACAACCAGGTTGGAAGGGACCCATCAGATCATTGAGTCTAACTATTCCTATCAAACACTAAACCAAGTCCCTCAGCACCTCATCTACCTGTACCTTAAACCCCTCCAGGGAAGGTGAATCAACCACCTCCCTGGGCAGCCTATTCCAATGCCCAATGACCCTTTCCGTGAAAAACCTCCTCCTAATCTCCAGCCTAAATCTCCCCTGGTGGAGCTTGAGGCCATTCCCTCTTGTCCTGTCCCCTGTCCCTTGGCAGAAGAGGCCAGCTTCCTCCTCTCCACAACCTCCCTTCAGGTAGTTGTAGAGAGCAATGAGGTCTTCTCTCAGCCTCCTCTTCTCTAGGCTAAACCCCCCCAACTCTCTCAGCTGCTCCTCATAGGGCCTGTTCTCCAGCCCCTTCCCCAACCTCATGGCTCTTCTCTGGACTTGCTCCAGAGCCTCAACATCCTTCTTGTGCTGAGAGGCCAGAACTGAACACAGTATTCAAGGAGTGGCCTCACCAGTGCTGAGTCCAGAGGGAGAATCACCTCCCTGGCCCTGCTGGTCACACCATTTGTGATCCAAGCCAAGATGCCATTGGCCTTCTTGGCCCCCTGGGCACACTGCTGGCTCATGGTCAGTCGGCTGTCAACCACCTCCCCCAGGTCCCTCTCCTCCTGGCAGTTTTCCAGCCAGACTTCTCCCAGTCTGTAGCTCTGCAACCCTTGGTGGCCCCTACCTCGAATGTCCCCCACCACGTGTCCCCTCACCCTGACTGTCCCCTCCTTCCCCTTGCAGCAGCACCTGGGGCCGGTGCACAAGGACAAAGGGGACATCGTCCGGACACTGGGACCCTTTTATCACACCTTCTTGGATCTCCTGGAGTTCCGGGTGAGCTGGAGCACCATGTGGGGGGCACAGGGGAGTTTTGGGGCCCAGACCCAGAGGGGGCACAGTTGTGACACGTCCCCATGTCCCCTCCCTCCCAGGACCACGTCTACGAGCTGCTCAACACCATTGACGCCAGCCAGTGCTTCTTTGACATTGTGAGTGGGACGTGGGGGTGTCCCGGCTTGAGGAGCACTTTGGGGGTGCCCCCACCGCACCCACACACTGTCCTCTCCTCAGAACATCAACTACGACTTCACCAAGAGCTACCTGGACCTGGTTGTCACCTACGTGTCCCTCGTCCTTCTCCTGGCCCGCACTGAAGACCGTCGGTCTCTCATCGGCATGTACCACTGTGCCCACGAGATGAGCCACGGCTCCAGGTGACTCACCTGTCCCCACACAGATATGTCACTGACCCCCGTGTCCCTGTCCCTGACTCCCTTGTCCCCCTCCCCGCAGTGACCCCAGCTTCGCCCGCCTGGGGCAGATGGTGTTGGAGTACGACCACCCTCTCAAGAAGCTGATGGAGGAATTTGGACCTCACACCAAGGTGGGATGGGGCACCTCACATCAAGGTGGGATGGGGCTCCTCACATCAAGGTGGGATGGGGCTCCTCACACCATGATGGGATGAGGTTCCTCACACCAAGACGGGGCTCCTCACACCATGATGGGATGGGGTTCCTCACATCAAGATAAGATGGAGCTCCTCACACCAAGATAAGATGGGGTTCCTCACATCAAGATAAGATGGAGCTCTTCACACCAAGATAAGATGGGGTTCCTCGCACCAAGGTGGATGGGGCTCCTCACATAAGATGGGATGGGGTTCCTCACATCAAGGTGGGATGGAGCTCCTCACACCACGATAAGATGGGGTTCCTCACACCAAGGTGGGATGGGGCTCCTCACACCAAGATGGAGAGGAGGGAGCTGGACTCTTCTCCCAAGTGACAGAGGACAGGACAAGAGGGAATGGCCTCAAGCTCCACCAGGGGAGATTTAGGCTAGAGATTAGGAGGAAGTTTTTCACACAGAGGGTCATTGGGCATTGGAATAGGCTGCCCAGGGAGGTGGTTGATTCCCCTTCCCTGGAGGTGTATGAAGCACAGGTAGATGAGATGCTGAGGGACATGGTTTAGTGTTTGATGGGAATGGTTGGACTCGATGATCCGATGGGTCTCTTCCAACCTGGTTGTTCTATGATTCTATGAAGATGGTATGGGGTTCCTCACACCAAGATGGAGTTCCTCACACAAGATGGGATGGGACTCCTCACAACCAGCAGGGCCACATCCTGTCCCAAGCCACCTCACAGCCTCTCCCACTGTCCCCATGTCCCCCAGACTCTCACCAGTGCCCTCCTGTCCCTCCATTTCCTCTTCGCCCGGAGGAACCAAGGAGCCGAGCAGTGGCGCAGCGACCAGCTCCTCAGCCTGCTTGGCACCGCCGGCACCATGCTGAGCCCTGCCAGCTCCGACACCGTGAGTGCCACCACGCTCTGGGGACCAGGACATGTCCTGGAGAGGCTCTTTAGGGGGTGGTGGAGCTGAGGATGGTGACATGGTGACACCTGTGTCCCCAGATGGCCTGCGAGTACTTGTCCCTGGAGGTGATGGAGCGCTGGATCCTCAGTGAGTCCTCATGATGCCGACGGGTCCCCAGCCCCACGTGGCCACCTTGGCTCCTCACTACATGGGCACAGGGTCCCCATCTCCATGTGGGCACAGTGTCCCCAGCCCCATGTCAGCGCAGGGTCCCCATCACTACATGGGCACAGGATCCCCATCTCCATGTGGGCACAGGGTCCTCATCACTTTGTGGGCACAGGGTCCCAATCCCCATCCCATATGGGCACAGGGTCCCCAGCCCCACACGACCACCCTGGCTCCTCATTTTGGGTCAAGGTCCCCATATCCGTGTGGGCACAGGGTCTCCATCCCCACATGGGCACAGGGTCCCAATCCCATGTGGGCACAGGGTCCCCATCCCCATCCCATATGGGCACAGGGTCCTCAGCCCCATACGACCACCCTGGCTCCTCATTTTGGGTCAAGGTCCCCATCTCCATGTGGGCACAGGGTCCTAATCCCCATCCCATATGGGCACAGGGTCCTCAGCCCCATCCCATATGGGCACAGGGTCCCCAGCCCCACACGGCCATCCTGGCTCCTCATGTTGGGTCAAGGCCCCCATGTCCATGTGGGCACACAGTCCCCATCCCCATCCCATATGGGCACAGGGTCCCCAGCCCCACATGGCCATCCTGGCTCCTCATGTTGGGTCAAGGTCCCCATCTCTGTGTGGGCACAGGGTCCCCATCCCCACGTGGGCACAGGGTCCCCATCTCCGTGTGGTCACAGGATCCTCATCCCCATCCCATATGGGGACAGGATCCCCGGCCCCACATGGCCACCCTGGCTCCTCACTTTGGGTCAAGGTCCCCATCTCCATGTGGGCACAGGGTCCCAATCCCCATCCCATATGGGCACAGGGTCCCCAGCCCCACACGGCCTCCCTGGCTCCTCATTTTGGGTCAAGGTCCCCATCTCCGTGTGGGCACAGGGTCCCCATCCCCCTGTGGGCCCCTTGGCCTGACGCTGTGCCCGCAGTGGGGTTCCTGGTGTGCCCGGGGGCGCTGAACTCGTCCCCTCAGTGCCTGGAGCTGTGGCGGCTGGCGCTGCAGGGCTCGCTCCACATCACCCTCCTCCGCGATGAGACCCTCCAGGTCCACAAGGTCACCGAGGAGCTCCTTGGCAGCCTCAAGGGGTAACAACTCGACCAGCAGCTGTGCTGGGTGCCAGGGGGTTGTGCTGGGTGCCAGGGGGTTGTACTGGGTACCAATGGGTTGTACTGGGTGCCAGAGATTTGTAGTGGGTGCCAGGGATTTGTACTGGGCGCCAAGGGGCTGTACTGGGTACCAGTGGGTTATACTGGATGCTGGGGTTTTGTACTGGGTGCCAGTGGCTTTTACAGGGTGGCAGGGACTTGTACTGGGCACCAGTGGGTTGTACTGGGTGCCAGGGGTTTGTACTGGGTGCTAGAAGACTTCTCAAGGTGCCAGGAGGTTTTGCTGGGTGCCAGGAGGTTGTACTGGGTGTCAGGGGATTATACTGGATGCCAATGGGCTGTGCTGGGTGCCAAGGGGTTATACCGGGAGCTAGGAGGTTGTACTGGGTGCCAGAAGACTTTGCAGGGTGCCAGGGGGTCGTACTGGGTACCAGCGGGTTATACTGGGAACTAGGAGGTTGTACTGGGTGCCAGAAGACTTTGCAGGGTGCCAGAGGGTTGTATTGGGTGCCAAAGGGTTGTACTGGGTGCCAGGGATTTGTAGTGGGTGCTAGGGGGTTGTGTTTGGTGCCAGGAGGTTGTACTGGGTACCAGTGGGTTATACTGGATGCTAGGGTTTTGTACTGGGCACCAGTGGGTTGGTACTGGGTGCCAGTGGCTTTTACTGGGGGCCAGGGATTTGTACTCGGTGCTAGAAGTCTTCTCAAAGTGCCAGGAGGTTTTGCTGGTTGCCAGGGGATTACACTGGGTACCAGTGCGTTATACTGGGAGCTAGGAGGTTGTACTGGATGCTAGAAGACTTTGCAGGGTGCCAGGGGGTTGTGTTTGGTGCCAGGAGGTTGTACAGGGTACCAGTGGTTTATACTGGGTGCTAGGGTATTGTACTGGGTGCCAGGGGGTTGTGTTGCATTCTAGAAGATTTATAGGGTGCGGGGAGGTGCCCCAGGGGCTTTGTGGGTGCTCGGGGTCCTCGTGGGTGCTGTGCCTGGCACTGCCTCCCGTGGCTCTCCTGCAGGTACGGGAAGAGGGTGACGGATCTCAAGGAGTGCAAGGAACACGCTGTGGCTCACAGGTTGGGGGGCTCAGGAGGGGTACGGGTGGTCCCAGGGGTCCTGGGGAGCTGGGAGGCCCAAAGGAACCCCAAACCACTGCAGGGTCCCGTGAGTCCCAGTGAGCAGGGGGTGCCCAGGAGCTCCTGGGGGTGTCAACCAAGTTGGGGTGTCCCAGCTGGGGCCACACTGGCCTGTGCCATATCCCCCATCTTTGCCATGTGGTGCCTGGGATGTCCCCACTGGGGACCCATGGCTTGGGAGGATCTGTTGGGTGGTCCTGACCCTGACCCCCACCCTGACCACTGCAGTGGGTCCCTGCACCGGGGCCGGAGAGTGTACCTGCGAGGGGCTGTGCGGGAGCTGCAGGCGCTGCTGGAGGATCAACCCGGGCTGCTGGGCCCCAAGGTGAGCATGGGGGTGCAGGGGGCTGTGGGGAAGATCTTGGGGTGCAGGGGATATGTGGGGAAGAGCTTGGGGTGCAGGGGGGCTGTGGATGCAAGGATTGGGGCTCAGGGGGTGTGTGGGTGCAAGGATTGGGGTGCAGGGGGTGTGTGCATCCAGGTATTGGGGCTCAGGGGGTGTGTGGGTGCAAGCGTTGGGGCTCAGGGGCTGTGTGGGTGCAAGGATTGGGGTGCAGGGGTTGTGTGCATACAGGGACTGGGGTGCAGGGGCTGTGTTGGTGCAGGGATTGGGCTGCAGGGGTGTGTGGGTGCAAGGACTGGGGTGCAGGGGGTGTGTGGGTGCAAGGATTGGGGCTCAGGGGGTGTGTGGATGCAGGGATTGGGATGCAGGGGGTGTATGGATACAGGGACTGGAGCTCAGGGGCTCTGTGGCTGCAAGGATTGGGGAGCAGGGGGTGTGTGGATTCAGGGATTGGGGTGCAGGGGGTGTATGGATGTAGGGATTGGGTTGCAGGTGGGGTCTGTTGGGGTAACAGGGCCCAGAGCCACCAGAGTTGGCTGTGCCTGGCACCTTTTAACCCTTGCTGTGCCCAGGCCCTCTTTGTCTTCATGGCGCTCTCCTTCTGCCGGGACGAGGTTTGTTGGCTGGTGCGACACGCCGAGCACGTCACCAAGACCAAGACACCCGAGGACTTCACTGACAGGTTGGCACAGGGTTCTAGTGGGGGGATCCGTACCCGCAGGCTGGTGAGGATTATCTTGGGGTGCTTCTGGGCTGCCCCAGGCACCGCTGGCCCCGAGGGGACAGTGTGGGGCACAGCCAGGTGACCGATAGCTCTGGTGGCAGCCACATTGCGGAGCTGCTCTTCCTGATGGAGCAGCTGCGGAGCCTGGTGCGTCGGCAATTCCGAGTGCTCCAGCGTTACCACGTGCAGTACCTGGCCCGCTTCGACTCCCTGGTGCTCAGTGAAGTCATCCAGGTACCACGGGGCTGCTCTGTGTCCCTGTTTGGGGTGGCCCTGTCCCTCGTCACCCCCCACCTCTTTATCCTGACCCCCGTCTCTGGTCCCGCAGAACCTTTCCGTGTGCCCTGAGGAGGAGTCCATCATCCTCTCGTCCTTCGTCAGCTCCCTCTCGTCTCTCACTCTCAAGGAAGGTATGGATCGTGTCTCCTTGGCACTGATGTCCCCCACTGGTGTGTCCCTGGCACTGCTGGGGACTCCTCTCCCTCCTGCCCTGAGAGACTTGCAGAAGTTCCACACTACTCTGGGCATCCAGGAATGGGCTTGTGGGGCAATGAGGTGTCCTGGGGGGTGGGCACTGTCCCCCAGGCTGGCACCCCCAGACCTCTCCGTGTCCTCACAGGGGATGACAAGGACCAGTTTGATTTCACACCGCTGCGCCTGGACTGGTTCCGGCTGCAGGTGCTGCCACCTCACCCCTTTCCCCATCCCCATCTCCATCTTCGTTCCTGCCCTTGGGCCATTCTCTTTCTCTCTCCTCATCTCCATCCCTTTCCCCATTGCTGTCCCCATCACTTCCTCATCCTCATTCCCATCCCTCTCCTCATCCTCATTCCAATCCCTGTCCTTGTCCTCGTTCCCATCCCTTTCCCTGTTTCTGTTCCCATCCCTTCCCTGTCCTCATTCCCATCCCTGTCCTCATCCTTGTCCCCATCCCTCTCCTCATCTTCATTCCCATCCCTGTCCTTGTCCCCATCCCCATCCCTCTCCTCATCCTCATTCCAATCCCTGTCCTTGTTCCCATCCTTTTCCCCATTGCTGTCCCCATCCCTTCCTCATCCTCATTCCCATCCCTGTCCTCATCCTCATTCTCATCCCTGTCCTCGTCTCCATCCCTCTCCTCATCTTCATTCCCACCCCTGTCCTCGTCCTTGTTCCCATCCGTTTCCCCATTGCTGTCCCCACCCCTTTCCTCATCCTCATTCCCATCCCTGTCCTTGTCCTCATCCTCATTCCCATCCCTGTCCTAGTCCTCATCACCATCCCTCTCCTCGTCCTCATCCCCATCCCTCTCCTCATCCTCATTCCAGTCCCTGTCCTTGTCCTCGTTCCCATCCCTTTCCCCATTGCTGTCCCCATCCCTCTTCCTCGTCCTCATTCCCATCCCTCTCCTCATCCTCATCCCCATCCCTCTCCTCATCCTCATTCCCATCCCGTACTCATCCTCATCCCCATCCCACTCCTCATCCTTGTTCCCATCCTCGTTCTCCTTCTCCCCCGCTGTTCCCCAGGCCTACACGAGTGTGGCCAAAGCTTCGCTGCCGCTGGGCTCCAACCCCGACGTGGGTCGCATCATGAACCTCATCGTCTTCCACACCAAACTCCTTGACTCCCTGGAGGAGCTGCTGGCCGAGGTCTCCGACCTCTCCGACTTGTGGTGAGCGCAGCTGCCCCCTCTGCCTCAGTTTCCCCACAGTCACGGAGGAAAGGAGGGTTGGGGGGAGGTCTCTGAGCCACATCCTGTACCCCAGCACATGCAGGGAGGTGCCAGGGTGGAAAGGGATGGAGGTGTCACCCGTGGGAGAGATTGGGCAAGGTTAGGTGACACACGTGTGGACATGGGGACACACACGTGGCACAAGAGCAGAAGTGTCCAGAGAGACGAATGTCCCTCTCTTGTCCTTCTTGTCCCTATCCTGCCCCTCTCCTGCCCTCCTTGTCCTCCTCTCCTGCTTTCCTGCCCCTCTCTCCTGCCCCCTCTCCTCCCCCTCTGCCCCCTCCTGCCCCCTCCTGCCCCTCCTGCCCCTCTGCCCACTCCTGCCCCCTCTCCTGCCCCTCTGCCCTCTCCCCTCTCCTACCCCCTCTCCTGCCTCTCTGCCTCTCCTACCCCTCTCGTGCCCCTCTCGTGCCCCCTCTCCTGCCCCTCTGCCCTCTCCTTCCCCTCTCCTGCTCCTCTGCCTCCTCCTGCCCCCTCTCCTGTCCCTCTGCCCCCTCCTGCCCTCTGTCCTGCCCCTCTGCCCCCTCTTACCCCTCTCCTGCCCCTTTCCTGCCCCTTTCCTGCCCCTCTGCCCCCTCCTGCCCCTCTCCTGCTCTCCTTGTACCTCTCTCCCGCCTTCCTGCCCCCCCTCCCGCCCCCTCTCCTGCCCCTCTGCCCCCTCCTGCCCCTCTCCTGCCCCTCTGCCCTCTCCTGCCCCCTCTCCTGCCCCCTCTCCTGCCCTTCTACCCCCTTTCCTACCCTTTTCCTGCCCCTCTGCCCTCTCCTGCCCCTCTCCTGCCTCTCTGTCCCCTCCTGCCCCTCTCCTGCCCCCTCTCCTGCTCTCTCTCCTGCCCCTCTCCTGCCCCTCTGCCCCCTCCTGCCCCCTCCTGCCCCTTTCCTGCCCCTCTGCCCCCTCCTGCCCCTCTCCTGCTCTCCTTGTACCTCTCTCCCGCCTTCCTGCCCCCCCTCCCGCCCCCTCTCCTGCCCCTCTGCCCCCTCCTGCCCCTCTCCTGCCCCTCTGCCCTCTCCTGCCCCCTCTCCTGCCCCCTCTCCTGCCCTTCTACCCCCTTTCCTACCCTTTTCCTGCCCCTCTGCCCTCTCCTGCCCCTCTCCTGCCTCTCTGTCCCCTCCTGCCCCTCTCCTGCCCCCTCTCCTGCTCTCTCTCCTGCCCCTCTCCTGCCCCTCTGCCCCCTCCTGCCCCCTCCTGCCCCTCTCCTGCCCCTCTGCCCTCTCCTGCCCCCTCTCCTGCCTCTCTGCCCCCACCCCCCTGGCAGTTTCTACCCTCGCCCCGTGGAGAAGATGTTTGTGGCGACGCTGGAGGAGCCCTCGATGTTGCGCTACAGCATCGCCTTCCCCCTGCTCTGCAGCCACTTCTCCCGCTGCGTCCACTCTATGTGCCCCGAGGAGGTGGGTCCGGCTGCCCGGGGAGGGGACACGGGGTGGGCAACTGGTGGCCACGACTCCGTTGCCATGTCTCACGCCGCTGCCACGGGTTTCCCTCCACAGTATCCCCACCTGAAGGCCGTGGCGTTAGGGCTGTGCAACAAGTTCCTGGAGGAGATGGCTCGTCAGGCCAGTGCCTGCGTGATGGACGCCTGTGCCGAGCAGCACAACCTCAGCGAGCAGGTGAGGGGCTCATCTCCAGGGCATCTAAGGTCTCCATGATCTATGAGGTCTCCATCACTTTCAGGATCTTGATGGCCTTCGGGGTTGCTATGGGCTCTGAGGTCTCCATGGCCTTGGGGATCTCTGTGGGCTCTGAGGTCTCCCATGGCCTTGGGGATCTCTGTGGCATTTGGGATCTCTGTAGCCTCTGGGGTCTCTCTGATCTCCAGGATCTCTGTAGACTTTGCATCTTCATGGCCTCTGTGGTCTCCATGGTCTTGGGGATCTCTGTGGCCTTTGGGGTCTCCAGGGAATTTGAGGTCTCCATCACTTTCAGGATCTTGATGGCCTTTGGGGTCTCTATGGGCTCTGAGGTCTCCAAAGCCTGGGATCTCTGTGGCCTTTGGGGTCTCCAGGGAATCTGAGGTCTCCATGACCTTTGAGCTCTCTATCGCTTTCAGGATCTTGATGGCCCTTGGGGTCTCTATGGCCTTTGGGATCTCTGTAGCCTCTGGGGTCTCTCTGATCTCCAGGACCTCTGTAGACTTTGCATCTTAATGGCCTCTGTGGTCTCCATGGCCTTGGGGATCTCTGTGGCCTTTGAGGTCTCCAGGGAATCTGAGGTCTCCATGACCTTTGAGGCCTCCATCACTTTCAGGATCTCAATGTCCTTTGGGTTCTTTATGGCCTTTGGGATCTCTGTAGCCTCTGGGTTTTCTCTTATCTCCAGGATCTCTGTAGACTTTGCATCTTCATGGCCTCTGTGGTCTCCATGACCTTTGTGGCTTCCATGGTCTCCATGACCTCAGGGGTATATGTGGCCTCTGGGGTCTCTGTGGTGTATTTGTTCCTTGGGAAGTCGACAGCCTCCAGGGTCTCCAAGACCTCCAGGGTCTCCAAGACCTCCATGTTCTCCGGGATCTTGAGAGAACAGAGACTGTGTGGGAAAACTCTGGCAGACCTTACCCTCAATTCAATCTTGGGGACAGTGGTCTCTGGTCCTGGAGGTCCCAGTTGGGTTGTCCTCATGGTGACCCATGTGCCGTGTCTGGCAGCTGCTGCCCAAGCACTGTGCCTCCACCGTCAGCAAAGCTCGCAACAAGAAAACCCTCAAGCAGACGTCCAAGAAGGCAGAACCCGAGCGGGACAAGCCAGGAGCTGAGAGCCAGAGGAAGGACCGGACCCTCACCACCAAGTGAGAAGCCCCTGGGCCTGGTGAGGGTGGGTGGGAGATGCATGGTTTCAATCCAGGCTGGGGGACAACGGGACTGGGAGCAGCCCTGAGGAGAAGGACTTGGGGTGCTGGTGGAGGAGAAGCTCCACCTGAGCTGGCAAAGTGCACTCAGAGCCCAGAAACCACCCGTGTCCTGGGCTGTGAGCAAAGTGGTGGGACCAGCAGGGAGGGAGGGGATTGTGTCTCTCTGCTCCACTCTGGAGAGACCAAACCTGGAGCCCTGTGTCCAGTTCTGGAGTCCTCAGCACAGGGAGGACATGGAGCTATTGGAGTGATTCCAGAGGAGGTCATGGAGATGATCTGGGGTCTGGAGAACCTCTGCTATGAGGACAGAGTTGGGGTTGTTCAGCCTCGAGAAGAGAAGGGGAGACCTTGGAGCTGCTTCCAGGACTGAAAGTGGCTCCAGGAAAGCTGGGAAGGGGCTCTGGATCAGGATGGCAGGGAGAGGATGAGGGGAATTGTTTTGAGCTACAAGAGGAGAGATTGAGATGAGATCTTGGGAAGAAATTCTTCACCATGAGGGTGAGGAGGCCCAGGTTACCCAGAGTAGGGTAGGCTGCTCCATCCCTGGAGGGGTTCAAGGGCAGGTTGGATGGGGCTTGGAGCCCTTGATCCTGTGGGAGGTGTCCCTGTCCATGGGGTTGGAACTGGATGGGCTTTGAGGTCCCTTCCAACCTGATTGTAAGATGTGACGTGGGGTTGTCCTTGTGGGGTGGCTGATGGCACCTGTCCCCTCCACCTTCAGCATGGACAAGCTGCACCTGACTCTGGCCGAGCTGTCCCTGAGCCTCAACCATGTGCCCAACTTCACCGTCTTCGAGCACGTGGTGACACCAGCCGAGTACCTCAGCAGCTACCTGGAGACACGCTTCACCAAGTAGGGACCCCACCAGGGACACAGGACACGGCCAGGGTGGCTGGTGGTCACTGCCAGGGTGGGGTCACTCGGCCACAGCTCCCTGGTAGCCCCATCGTGTCTCCACAGAGCCATCGTGGCCATGACCGGGTACAGCCAAGCCACGCAGGAGGTGGCCCGGCCTTCAGAGGTGCTGATGGGGCTGAGCGCCTACGTGACCTTCATCCAGTCACTGGGGCAGTTCGTGGGCTTGGACACGGCTCGGGTCATCCGCAGCGTCCTCCTGCAGCAGACGCAGCCCCGCGACGCCGCCGGAGAACAGACCCTCACCACCATCTACACCAACTGGTGGGTCCCAGGTGGAGACAGACACTCTCCTTCTCCTTCCCATGGCTGGTGGGTTACGGCACAGAATCACAGAATCACAGAATCATAGAACAACCAGGTTGGAAGAGACCCATCGGATCTTCTAGTCCAACCATTCCTATCTAACACTAGACCAAGTCCCTCAAGACCTCATCCACCCGTCCCTTAAACACCTCCAGGGAAGGTGACTCAACCACCTCCCTGGGCAGCCTATTCCAATGCCCAATGACCCTTTCTGGGAAAAACCTCCTCCTAATCTCCAGCCTAAATCTCCCCTGGTGGAGCTTGAGGCCATTCCCTCTTGTCCTGTCCCCTGTCCCTTGGCAGAAGAGCTCAGTTCCCTCCTCTCCACAACTTCCTTTCAGGTAGTTGTAGAGAGTAATGAGGTCTCCTCTCAGCCTCCTCTTCTCCAGGCTAAACACCCCCAGCTCTCTCAGCCGCTCCTCATCAGGCCTGTTCTCCAGTCCCTTCACCAGCCTTGTTGCTCTTCTCTGGACTCACTCCAGAGCCTCAACATCCTTCTTGTGCTGAGGGGCCCACAACTGGACACAGTATTGTCCTTGGTGTCCACAGGTACCTGGAGGCCCTGCTGCGCCAGGCCAGCACGGGGGCCATCGTCCTGGCCCCGGCCCTGCAGGCCTTCACCACGGTGCCTCGCGAGGGAGAGCCGCCCTTCAGTGCCGCCGAGTTCTCCGACGTCTCAGGTGAGGGACACGAGGACGTGGAGGGAGATAGAGGAGGGAGGTTATGAGTTCAGTTCTGGAATCCTCAACATAAGAATCATAGAGAATCACCAGGTTGGAAGACCCACTGGATCATTGAGTCCAACCATTCCTATCAAATATTAAACTGAAGAATCATAGAATCATAGAATCATCAGGTTGGAAGACCCACTGGATCATCGAGTCCAACCGTTCCTATCAAATATTAAACTGAAGAATCATAGAATCATCAGGTTGGAAGACCCACTGGGTCATCGAGTCCAACCATTCCTATCAAATATTAAACTGAAGAATCATAGAATCATAGAATCATAGAATCATAGAATCATCAGGTTGGAAGACCCACTGGATCATCGAGTCCAACTGTTCCTGTCAAATATTAAACTGAAGAAGGACATGGAGCTGTTGGAGCGAGTCCAGAGGAGGCCATGGAGATGATCCAAGGGCTGGAGAACCTTGAAGACAGGCTGAGAGAGCTGGGGTTGGTCAGCTTGGAGAAAAGAAGGCTCTCTGGAGACCCTGGAGCAGCTGCCAGGGCCTGAAGGGGCTCCAGGAAAGCTGGCGAGGGGCTCTTGATAAGGGAGGGCAGGGAGAGGATGAGGAGAAGGGTTTTGAGCTGGAAGAGGAGAGATTGAGATGAGATCTTAGGAAGAAATGTTTTGCTGTGAGGGTTTGCCCAGAGCAGGGGTGGCCTGGAGGTGTTCAAGGGCAGGTTGGATGGGGCTTGGAGCCCCTGATCCCGTGGGAGGTGTCCCTGCCCACAGCAGGGGTGGGACTGGATGGGCTTTGAGGTCCCTTCCAAGTCAAACCATTCCATGATTCTATAATCGTCACCTCCAACCCTGCTGATGTCCCCATCCTTGTCCCCACAGAGATGAGGGCACTGGCTGAGCTCATCGGGCCGTATGGCATGAAGTTCCTGAGCGATAACCTCATGTGGCACGTGGGCTCCCAGGTCACCGAGCTGAAGGTAACTGTGGCTGCTGGGTTGAGATCAGAGGTCTGGGACCAGGAGTGAGCTGTGCTGGGACCAGGACTGAGCTGTGGGGACCAGGAGTGAGCTGTGCTGGGACCAGTAGTGAGTTGTGGGGACCAGGACTGAGCTGCTGGGACCAGGAGTGAACTGTGCTGGGACCAGGAGTGAGCTGTGGGGACCAGGAGTGAGCTGTGCTGGGACCAGGAGTGAGCTGTGCTGGGACCGGTAGCGAGCTGCTGGTACCAGGAGTGAGCTGCTGGTATCAGGAGTGAGCTGTGCTGGGACCAGGAGTGAGCTGCTGGTACCAGGAGTGAGCTGTACTGGGACCAGGAGTGAGCTGTGGGGACTAGGACTGAGCTGCTGGGACCAGTAGTGAGCTGTGCTGGGACCAGGATCGAGCTGCTGGGACCAGGAGTGAACTGTGGGGACCAGGATTGAGCTGCTGGGACCAGGAGTGAGCTGTGCTGGGACCAGGAGTGAGTTGTGGGGACCAGGACTGAGCTGTGCTGGGACCAGGAGTGAGCTGTGGGGACCAGGATTGAGCTGCTGGGACCAGGACTGAGCTGTGCTGGGACCAGTAGTGAGCTGTGGGGACCAAGATTGAGCTGCTGGGACCAGGATCTGAGCACAGTGGTGGGACAGGCAGAGCCACCATGGGGACCACCCTAGCCCCTGCCTAGTCCTTGGACTTGCTGGCCAGCGTGGAGGGGACGCAGAGGGGCCTGGATGCTGGATGGGTCGATCTGCTGGAGGGTAGGGAGGCTCTGCAAAGGGATTTAAACAGGCTGGATCCATGGGCAGAGTCCAGTGGGATGATGGTTAACACGGCCAAATGCCGCATCCTGCACTTGGGGCACAACAACCCTGAGCAGAGCTCCAGACTGGGAGAAGTCTGGCTGGAAAACTGCCAGGAGGAGAGGGACCTGGGGGTGTTGGTTGACAGCCAACTGACCATGAGCCAGCAGTGTGCCCAGGGGGCCAAGAAGGTCAAGGGCATCCTGGCTTGGATCAGAAATGGTGTGACCAGCAGGGCCAGGGAGGTTCTTCTCCCTCTGGACTGAGCACTGGTGAGGCCGCTCCTTGAATCCTGTGTCCAGTTGTGGGCCCCTCAGCACAAGAAGGATGTTGAGGCTCTGGAGAGAGTCCAGAGAAGAGCCATGAGGTTGGGGAAGGGGCTGGAGAACAGGCCCTATGAGGAGAATCTGAGAGAGCTGGGGGTGTTTATCCTGGAGAAGAGGAGGCTGAGAGGAGACCTCATTACTCTCTACAACTACCTGAAAGGAGGTTGTGGAGAGGAGGGAGCTGGGCTGGACAGGGGACAGGACAAGAGGGAATGGCCTCAAGCTCCACCAGGGGAGATTTAGGCTGGATATTAGGAGGAAGTTTTTCACGGAAAGGGTCATTGGGCATTGGAATAGGCTGCCCAGGGAGGTGGTTGATTCCCCTTCCCTGGAGGTGTTTAAGGGACGGGTGGATGAGGTCTTGAGGGACTTGGTTTGGTGTTTGATAGGAATGGTTGGACTCGATGATCCAATGGGTCTCTTCCAACCTGATTGTTCTATGATTCTATGATTCTATGACACCTGTGGACTTGCCATGTCCTTGGTGCCACCAGCCTCCCATCTCCAACTTTAGAAGCTGGTCAACGAGAACATGGACACGCTGGTCCAGCTGCGCTCCAGCAAACCCGAGCAGATGGCAGCTCTTCTGCCTCGCCTGACCTGTGAGTCTGGGGACACTGGGGACATGGAGGGGGCCATGTGGACGTCCCCACTGACCTCTCTTCTCCTGCAGCGGCTGAAAACCTCCTGAAGCGCATGACCATCATCGGGGAGATCCTGAGCTTCCGTGCCATGGCCCAACAGGGCCTGCGGGAGGTGGGTGCCCATCACCCCGTGGGACCCCCACAGCCCAAGGGGCCACCGGGACCCCCCTGAGCACCCACCTTCTCTCGGCAGGTCTTCTCCCACCACTGCCCCTTCCTGATGGGCCCCATTGAGTGTCTGACGGACGTGGTCACTCCCGACACTGACATCCAGGTGGGTGCAGGGTGGGGGACAGGGACAGGGTGGCATTTACAGAGCTGTCCCGGCTGGGGCTGGTGGCTGCTGGCCTGTACTTGCCGTGTAGGGTGTCACCACGTGGTGCTTTGTGGTGGTGTCGTGTGGCATCGTGTTGCATCACATGGTCCTCTCTCTGTCCCCAGACTTCCTTCATCCTCAGCCTCCTTCTATCTCCAACCATGCTCTGTCCCCAACCTCCCTCTGTCCCCAAACTCCTTCTGCCCCTAACGACTGTGTCCCCAGCTTCTCTGTGTCCTCCCCAACCTCCTCCTGTCCCCAACCTCCCTCTCTCCCCAACCTCCTTCTGCCCCTAACCACTGTGTCACCATCTTCTCTGTGTCCTCTCCAACCTCCTCATGTCCCCAACCTCCCTCTGTCCCCAACCTCTCTTTGTCCTCCCCAGCCTCCTCCTGTCCCCAACCTCCTGTCCTCCTCAACCTCCTTGTGTCCCCAGCCTCCCTGTGTCCTCCTCAACCTCTCCCTGTGTCCTCCTCCACCTCCTTCTGCCCCCAACATCCTTCTACTCCCAAACTCCCTGTGTCCCCACCCTCCCTCCTGACTCTGTGCCTCCCTGTCCCCACAGGTCACCCTGAGCATCTTTGAACTGGCTTCAGCTGCTGGGATCCCCTGCGAGGTTGACCCAGCGCTGGTCAACGTCCTCGCTGGCAGCAAGACGGGTACCGGGGTGGCTTCTGGGGTCACCGGGGCTGTCCCTGAGCTGTGACTCTGCCTGGGACACCCCAACCCCACTCCCCTTCCCTGTACCACCTCCCTGGGACACCCTGCGTCCCCTCTGGGACCTCCGTTTAGTGTCACCTCCCTCCCTGGCAGATGGCTCGTCTCTGGAGGAGGACTACAAAGTGTCCTGCCTGCTCCTGGTCTTCGTGGCCGTGTCCCTGCCCCTGTTGGCCTCCGACCCGGTGTCCGTCTACAATACCGAGATGGACGGTGAGTCCTGGCTGTGACCCCATGACCCCACGGGGCTGCAGTGTCCCTGTGTCCCCAGCTTCTCCCTGTCCCCAAGCTCCCTCCATCCCAACCTTCTGTTCCCTTCTGCCCCCAACCTCCCTGTGACTCCATCTTCTCTCTGTCCCCAACCTCCCTGTGTCCCCAGCTTCTCTTTGTCCTCAAGATCCCTCCATCCCAACCTCTCACCATCCCAACCTCCCTGTGACCCCAGCTTCTCCCTGTCCCCAAGCTCACCCCATCCCAACCTCCTTCTGTCCCCAAACTCCCTGTGTCCCCATGACCCTATGGTGCTGCAGTGTCCCTGTGTCCCCAGCTTCTCCCTGTGCCCAAGCTCCCTCCATCCCAACCTTCTATCCCCTTCTGCCCCCAACCTCCCTGTGTCCCCAGCTTCTCTTTGCCCTCAAGCTCCCTCCATCCCAACCTCTCACCATCCCAACCTCCCTGTGACCCCAGCTTCTCTCTGTCCCCAAGCTTCCTCCATTCCAACCTCCTTCTTTCCCCAACCTCCCTGTGTCCCCAAGCTCACTCCATCCCAACCTCCTTCTGTCCCCAACCTCCCTGTGTCCCCAAGCTCACTCCATCCCAACCTCCTCCTGTCCCCAACTTCCTCCTGTCCCCAAGCTCCCTTTATCCCAACCTCCTCCTGTCCCCAAGCTCACTCCATCCCAACCTCCTTCTGTCCCCAACCTCCTCCTGTCCCCAGGCTCACTCCATCCCAACCTCCTCCTGTCCCCAACCTCCCTGTATCCCCAAGCTCCCTTCATCCCAACCTCCTCCTGCCCCCAACCTCCCTGTATCCCCAAGCTCCCTCCATCCCCACCACCTTCTGTCCCCAACCTCCCTGTGTCCCCAAGCTCCCTGCATCCCAACCTCCTTCTGTCCTCAACCTCCCTGTGTCCCCAAGCTCATTCCATTCCAACCTCCTCCTGTCCCCAACCTCCCTGTGTCCCCAACCTCGTTCCATCCCAACCTCCTCCTGTCCCCCACCTCCTCCTGTCCCCAGGCTACAACAACAACATCCACTGCTTGGCCAAAGCCATCATCCACGTCTCAGCCGCCCTCTTCACCATCCACAACAAGAACATTGAGACCCACCTCAAGGAGTTCCTGCTGGTGAGAGTATCCAGGGGCTGTGGCTGTGCCTGGTGGGGGGAAGGGGTGGTTGGCATTGTCCCCAGGACTGATCCAGATGTGTCCCACAGCTGGCGTCTGTCAGCCTCCTCCAGCTGGGCCAGGAGACGGACAAGCTGCGGGTCAGGAACCGTGACTCCATCTCCCTCCTCATGCAGCTGGTGAGTGATGGCTCCTCGAATCCTGGGGTCAGTTCTGCTGACAGTTCACCTGCTCGGATGCACCCCTAGCGAGTTTGAGGATGGCACTAAGCTGGGTGGAAGCTGGATCTGCTGGAGGGTTGGGAGGCTCCAAAGGGATTGGAACAGGCTGGATCCATGGGCTGAGACCAATGGGATGAGGTTTAACACAGCCAAACGCTGGGTCCTGCACTTGGGGCACAACAACCCTGAGCAGCTCCAGACTAGAAGTCTGGCTGGAAAATGCCTGGAGGAGAAGGACCTGGGGGGGTTGGTTGACCAGGAACCAGCAGGGTCCCAGGTGGCCAAGAAGGCCAAGGGCATCTTGGCTTGGAGTAGACCCAGCATGGCCAGCAGGGACAGGGAGGTTCTTCTCCATCTGGACTCGGCACTGGGGAGACTGAACCTCGAATCCTGGGGTCAGTTGTGAGCTCCTCCCCACAAGAAGGACCTTGATGGGCTGGAGCAAGTGCAGAGAAGAGCAACAAAGCTGGTGAAGGAGTTGGAGAAGAAGAGGAGCGGCTGAGAGAGCTGGGGGGATTTATCCTGGAGAAGAGGAGGCTGAGGGGAGACCTCATTGCTCTCTGCAACTCCCTGAGAGGAGGTTGTGGAGAGGAGGGAGCTGGGCTCTTCTCCCAAGGGACAGGGGACAGGACGAGGGGGAATGGCCTCAAGCTCCACCAAGGGAGGATCAGGATGGACATTAGGAAAAAATTTTTCACTGAAAGGGTGATTGGTCAGTGTCAGAGGCTGCCCAGGGAGGGGGTTGATTCCCCTTCCCTGGAGGGTTTAAGGGACGGGTGGACGAGGTGCTGAGGGACATGGGTTAGTGATTGATGGGAATGGTTAGATCCAGTGGGTCTCTTCCAACCTGATGATTCGATGATTCTCTGGGGTGTTCTTGGTGGGCAATGAGGTGACCTCAGGTGGGCCCTGGGGTGCCCTTGGTTGGGCCCATCCCCTCTCCCCATTTCTGTTGCTCCAGCCTCCTGCCCCCAGGCGGCTCGAGGTCCTCAGCGCTTGCCCAGCTCCAGTCGGGTTTGGGGGCCCCAATCCTGCTCCACCACCCCAGCGTGAGGTCGGGGTGGTGCTGGGGCTGGGATTGGTATTCAGGGAGCACTCGCTGTGGCTGCAAAGCAATCTAAATGCAAATGATTCTGCTGGAGAAGGTGGCTGCCCGGGGCCTGGACAAGGAGAACCTTCTGCTGGGTGACAAACTGGCTGGAGGACGGACCCAGGGAGCGGTGGGGATGGAGGTCGATCCAGTTGGATACTGGTCACACGCTGTGTCCCCAGGGCTCAGGGTCGGGGCAGGCTCTGGTCAACACGTTCCTCCAGGATCTGGATGAAGGGACTGAGAGCTCCCTCGGTCTCTTTGCAGATGACACCAAGCTGGGTGGGATCTTGATCTACTGGAGGCTTTGCAGAGGGATCGGGACAGGCTGAGGCCAAGAGGATGGGGTTCTAGGAGCAGCTGAGGGACCTGGGTTGGGGTCGGGGGGGTGGGGGTTGGTCTGGAGAAGAGGAGGCTGAGGAGAGACCTCATTGTGCTCTGCAGCTCTTGGACAGGAGGTTGTGGTGAGGTGGGTGCTGGGCTCTTCTCCCAAGGAAGAGGGGATAGGATGTGAGGGAACAGCCCCAAGGGGCACCAGGAGAGGTTCAGGTTGGCTCTTAGGAGATATTTCCTCACCAAACGGGTTCTCCAGCCTTGGCAGAGGCTGCCCAGGGCAGTGGTAGAGTCCCCATCCCTGGAGGGGTTCAGAAGCCGAGTAGAGAGTAGATGAGGTGCTCAGAGATGGTTTTGTAGTGGACAGGGATGGTTGGACTTGATGATCTCAAAGGTCTTTTACAACCAAACCTTCCCTGGAGGTGTTTAGGGGGTGGGTGGACAGGGCAGTGAGTGACATGATTTAGTGTATGATAGGAATGGTTGGACTTGATGATCTGGTGGGTCTTTTCCAACCTGGTGATTCTATGAGTCTATGATCTGGAGCTGGGCCACAAGATCCACTGGGGAAGGAGCACCGAGCGCTGCCAGGGATGGGGTGGGCGACAGCTCCTCCTCCCCTCCAGCAATGAGGAGCGGGGAAACTGAGGCACGGGCAGGGGGGACGCTGATGCCGTGTGACCTCTCTTTCAGATCGTGGCAGAGTCGTCCTTCCTGACGGTGGACATGCTGGAGAGCTGCTTCCCCTACGTGCTGCTCCGCAACGCCTACCGCGAGGTGTGCCGCGAGCACGCCCTCAGCAGGGGCCCCTCGCACTGACCCCCTCCCTCAAACTCACCCGCGCAGGGACTCCCAGGTCATCCCTCAACCACCTCAGTGTCCCCAACTGGCCCCTTTCAACTGTGGGTGGCATCAACCTTCCCCTTTCCACCCCTGGATGCTGTCACAGCATCGCCAACCACCTCCTTTCAAACGCTGGTGGCATCAACCCCCTCTTAGAACCACTGGAAGCCACCATGATGTCCCCAACCATCTCCCTTCAAATGCTGGTGCCATCAATCCCCTCTTAGAACCTCTGGAAGCCACTGTGATGTCCCCAACCATCTCCCTTCGAACGCTGGTGGCATTAACCCCCTCTTAGAACCACTGGAAACCACCGTGATGTCCCCAAACGTCTCCCTTCAAATGCTGGTGGCATCAACCACCTCTTACAACCACTGGAAGCCACCATGATGTCTGCAACCACCTCCCTTCAAACGCTGGTGGCATCAACCACCTCTTAGAACCACTGGAAGCCACCATGATGTCCCCAACCATCTCCCTTCAAACATTGGTGGCATCAACTGTCTCCCTTCAACCCCCGAATGCCACCATAGTGTCCCCAACTCTCCCCTTTCAACTGGTGGTGGCATCAACCCCCTCTTACAACCACTGGAAGCCACCGTGATGCCTCCAACCATCTCCCTTCAAACACTGGTGGCATCAACTGTCCCCCTTCAACCCCCAAATGCCACCACAGTGTCCCTAGGAGTCCCCATCCTGTCTCTCCCGCCCACGGCTGCCTTCACTAAACCACTTTGTCCTCCAAAACAGTTGCATCCAGCTCATGGTGGGAGGGGAACTGGAGAAGAGGCAACACGTGCTCACAGCCCAGAAACCACCCGTGTCCTGGGCTGTGAGCAAAGTGGTGGGACCAGAGGGAGGGAGGGGGTTTGGAGCCCTCCTCACGCTCCTCCTCGCTGGGAGACAGAGGAGGTGGGAAGGAAGAGCCTGGTGGTCACCTTCCTCTTCCTCGCGCCTTGGGGATCATCAGTTCCCACCCTGCTCGCTCCTTCCAAGAAGGTCCCATCCCTCGTGCCTTCTCCCTGCTATGGTTTTTTGGGGGGATTTCACGCCTTTTTAACCTTTTTCCATGTGCGTTGACTGAGGCACCTGGAACTGGATGGGCTGGGAGGTCCTTTCCAACCCAAGCAGGTTTCTGTGATTCTAAGTGGGCCTGTGGGAACCTTGTGAGGTTCATCAAGGACAAGTGCAAGGTCCTACATCTGGGTCAGGGCGATCGGTGGCTTTAGTGCAGGCTGGGGATGATGTGACTGGGAGAAGCTTGGAGGAGAAGCTCCACATGAGATGACCAAGTGCACTCGGAGCCCAGAAACCACCCATGTCCTGGGCTGTGAGTGAAGTGATGGGAACAGAGGGAGGGAGGGGGTTCTGCCTCTCTTCTCCGCTCTGGAGAGACCAAACCTGGAGTCCTGAGTCCAGCTCTGGAGTCCTGAGCTCAGGAAGGACATGGAGTTGTTGGAACGAGTCCAGAGGAGGCCACGGAGATGATCTGAGGGCTGGAGAACCTCTGCTAGGAGCACAGGCTGAGAGAGTTGGGGTTGTTCAACCTGGAGAAGAGAAGGCGATGGGGAGACCTTGGAGCAGCTTCCAGAAGTGAAAAGCGGCTGCGGGAAAGCTGGGGAGGGGCTCTTGAGCAGGGAGTAGGGGGAGAGGATGAGGAGAATGGGTTTCAGCTGCAAGAGGGGAGATGGAGATGAGATTTTTGGAAGAAACATTTTGCTGTGAGGGTGAGGAGGCCCTGGCCCAGGTTGCCCAGAGCAGGGGTGGCTACCCCATCCCTGGAGGGGTTCAAGGGCAGGTTGGATGGGGCTTGGAACCCCTGATCCAGTGGGAGGTGTCCCTGCCCATGGCAGGAGGTGGGACTTGGAGGTCCTTTCCAACCCAACCCATTCCGGGACTCTACGATTCTATGTTCCCGCTTGCCCTCGTGCCTCAGTTTCCCTCTGCTCACCTGTTTCACGTCACGTCCTCCCCTCCTCCTCCTCCTCCTTCCCCCCCAACCCTTCGCTGGTTGTTTTCCCTCCCGTGCCACGTCTTGGCGAAGAATTAATGGGGCGAGCGAAGGAGGCGACAGCGCGGCCGTTGCCATTCCGCTCACGGCTGCTCAGGGATGAGTCACTGGTTGCGCCGCCAGCCGGACCAGTGGCCACCATGGCCACAAGCCCCCCTTTCCTTGGCAGAGCCCCCTTTGGTCCCAGGGCCACAAAAAGCCAAGGTCTCATCCGTGCTTTGAGGATGCTGAGGTACTAAGGCTTGAGGATGCTGAGGTACCAAGGCTTCAGGATGCTGAGGTACCAAGGCTTCAGGATGCTGAGCTCTCACGGTCTGAGGATGCTGAGCTCTCACGGTCTGAGGATGCTGAGCTCTCATGCTCTGAGGCCGCTGAGCTCTCGTGATTTGAGGATGTTGAGGTACCAAAGGCTTGAGGATTCCGAGCGTGCAGCAATCGCCTGGCCAAGCATCCAGTCGCCCGCGTCCGGCGCTAATTGTGTTATTAATTCATTTTTTCGGGGGATGGGGGGGAAAGAAATGACTCTGGAATCATCTCCCCCCCCGCTCCTCTCCTTTCTTCCCCTCCGCCTGCGCTCCCAGGGGGCCCAACTCCCTCAATTACCGCCCAGAACCTGCTGATTATTCCCTCTTGCTGCAAAAATCTATTTTCGCGCTCATCAATCACGCGAGCGAGCGGCAACCGCGCCTTTGTCTCGCGCTTCAGCTCTGCCCACGGCCTCTCTCCCGCGCCCGACACCCCCTTTTTGTTCCAACCCCCCAAAAAATATCACCTCGGGGTGCTCCATGCTGCAGGGTCTCTTCTTTCGCTCAAGTTAATCCTGCTCTGAGCATCCCCAAACGCTTGGGGACCTCCCGCAGAGGGAGGTCACGGCCTGAATGTGGGGGGGACATTCGCAGCCCCCCACCTTGCCGAGCCTGGAATCCAATCGGAGGTCCCTGGGGTGCCCCCCACTTCGGGGTGCTCCATGCTTTGGGGTGCTCCATGCTTTGGGGTCCCCTCTTTTCATAGAATCATAGAATCATAGAACAACTAGGGTGGAAGAGACCCATCAGATCATCGAGTCCAACAATTCCTATCCTTTTGATCCCTGCTTTGAGCACCTCCTAAATCTTGGGGTCCCCAGGAGGGTGAGGGGCTTGAACCCCCTCCCTGCTGAGCCTGGCAACCGGGTGGGGGTCCTCGGGGTGCCCCCAAAAGCTGAGAATGTCCATGGAAGGGGCACAGCCCCCAATTTGGAGGCTAAACACTCGCATCCCTTCACTCAATATGCTGCCTTGAGCACCCCCAAACGCTTGGGGACCCCCAAGCGTCCCCAGTGGGGTGAGGGAGCTCACTTGCCATGGGTGGGGGGCTTGCAGCCCCCTCCCCTGCTGAACCTGGCATCCAAATGGGGGTCCCATGGGTGCCCCCCACTCCCCTGAAAGGTGTGAGTGCCCCAGGAGGGGGTTCAGGCCCTGGTTTTGGGGCTAAATCTTTGTGCCCAGGGCAGCAGCTGTAGGGGTCGCCAGCCAAGGGCAAGAGGTGGCCCAGCCTGGCAAGCAGGGACATGGTGGGGTGGCCTGGGGTGGGGTGGGGGAGCTGGCTGAGGTGTGTGGGGGGTCCTGATGGGGTGTCCCCCACCCCCCTAAAAGCTCTGTGTGTCCTGGGAGGGGGTTCAAGCCCTGTTTATGGGGTAAATCTTTGTGCCCAGGGCAGCAGCTGTGGGGGCCACCAGTCAAGGGCAAGAGGTGGCCTAGCCTGCAAGTAGGGACATGGTGGGGTGGCCTGGGATTGGGGGGGGGCTGGCTGAGATGTTGGGGGGGTCCCGATGGGGTGTCCCCCATCCCCCTAAAAGCTGTGGGTGCCCCAGGAAGGGGCTCAGCCCCTGGTTTTGGGGCTAAATCTTTGCACCCAGGGCAGCAGCCGTGGGGGCCACCAGCCAAGGGCCGGAGGTGGCCCAGTCTGGCAAGCAGGGACATGGTGGGGTGGCCTGGGGTGGGGTGGCCTGGGGTGGGGGTCTGACCGAGGTGTGTGTGGGGGTCCTGATGGGGTGTCCTCCACCCCCCTAAAAGATCTGGGTGCCCCGGGAGGGGGTTCAGCCCCTGGTTTTGGGGCTAAATCTTTGCACCCAGGGCAGTAGCCATGGGGGCCACCAGCCAAGGGCCGGAGGTGGCCCAGCCTGGCAAGCAGGGACATGGTGGGATGGCCTGGGATTGGGGGGGCTGGCTGAGGTGTGGAGGGGGTTCCGATGGGGTGTTCCCCCAGCCCCCTAAAAGCCGTGAGTGCCCAAGGAGGGGGCTCAGCCCTTGGTTTTGGGGCTAAATCTTTGCGCCCAGGGCAGCAGCCGTGGGGGTCACCAGCCAAGGGCAAGATGTGGCCCAGTTGGGCAAGTAGGGACATGGTGGGGTGGCCTGGGATTGGGGGGCTGGCTGAGGTGTTGGGGGGGTCCCGATGGGGTGTCCCCCATCCCCCTGTGCAGGTGCTGTGCACACCTACGAGCTTACGTAAGGGATTATTAATATTTTGTGGGGGCAGCAGCAGTGCACGTGCCGGGGGAGGTAGCACGGGGGCTGCTGGGACTCCCAGCTCCCTGGGACCCCCCCTCAAGCCTCTAGCACCCCGAAAACCACCCCCACCCCCCTCACTCCAGCCCTGCTAGCTCAAGGTTTCCTGGTGGGACAGAGAGCGTGGGGGGGCACAGGGTGTGGGGCAGGGGGCTGTGGGGCAGGAGTGGGGTGTCTGTGACTTAGGAATTGGGGTCCCCTCGAGCTCAGGTTGCCCTCCCCCAGCCCTGCTCCCCAAAAGTTTCCTGGTGGGACAGAAGATGGGGACACAGGGGGTGGGCAACCTGTAGAGCCCCATGGGGTCCAGTTTGCCCCATAAGGGGTCTTGGGGGGTATCTCCTATCCCCCCCTTGGGGTCCTGGGGTCGTCCCTCTCCCCTAGCCCCACACAGGGGTCCTGGGGTACCCCTGAGAGTATTGGGGTGCAACACCTATCGCCCCAGAGGGATCCTGGGGTGCCCCCTCCTCTTGGGGTGTCTGCACCCCCCCCCCCTCCCCAGCTCCGTAGGGCTCTAGGGGTGCCCCCAGGGGTCTTGGGGTGCAACTTGTATCGTCCCATGGGGTCCAGGGAGCTCCATAAGGTGTCTTGGGGTGCAACCCCTATCGCCCTCTGGGGTCCTGGGGTCCCTGCACCCCCAGCTCTATAGAGGTCCTGGGGTGACCCCCGGGGTCTGAGGGTGCAACCTGTATCACCCCATGGGGTCCAGTTTGCCCCATAAGGGGTCTTGGGGGGCATTTCCTATCCCCCCCTTGGGGTCCTGGGGTCGTTCCTCTCCCTTAGCCCCACACAGGGGTCCTGGGGTACCCCTGAGGGTATTGGGGTGCAACTTGTATCACCCCATGGGGTCCAGGGAGCCCCATAGGGGTCTTGGGGTGCAAGACCTATCACCCTCTGGGGTCTTGGGGTCCCTGCACCCCCAGCTCTATGAGGTCCTGGGGTGACCTCCGGGGTCTGGGGGTGCAACCTGTATCGCCCCATGGGGTCTAGGGAGCCCCATAAAGGGTCTTGGGGGGTAACTCCTATCCCCCCTTGGGGTCCTGGGGTCGTTCCTCTCCCCTAGCCCCACACAGGGCTCCTGGGGTACCCCTGAGAGTATTGGGGTGCAACTCCTATTGCCCCAGAGGGATCCTGGGGTGCCCCCCCTCTCTTGGGGTGTCTGCACCCCCCACCTCTCCAGCTCCGTAAGGCTCTAGGGGTGCCCCCAGGGGTCTTGGGGTGCAACTTGTATCACCCCATGGGGTCCAGGGAGCCCCATAGGGGTCTTGGGGTGCAATCCCTATCACCCTCTGGGGTCTTGGGGTCCCTGCACACCCAGCTCTATGAGGTCCTGGGGTGACCTGTGGGGTCTGGGGGTGCAACCTATATCGCCCCATGGGGTCTAGGGAGCCCCATAAGGGGTCTTGGGGGGCAACTCCTATCCCCCCCTTGGGGTCCTGGGGTCGTTCCTCTCCCCTAGCCCCACACAGGGCTCCTGGGGTATCCCTGAGGGTCTTGGGGTGCAACCCCTATTGCCCCAGAGGGATCCTGGGGTGCCCCCCCTCTCTTGGGGTGTCTGCACCCCCCCACCCTCTCCAGCTCCAGAGGGGTCTAGGGGTGCCCTCAGGGGTCTTGGGGTGCAACCTGTATCGCCCCATGGGGTCCAGTTTGCCCCATAAGGGGTCTTGGGGTGCAACTCCTATCACCCTTGGGGTCCTGGGGTCCCTACACCCCCAGCTCTATAGGGGTCCTGGGGTGACCGCCGGGGTCTGGGGGTGCAACCTGTATCGCCCCTTGGGGTCCAGTTTGCCCCATAAGGGGTCTTGAGGGGAAACTCCTATCTCCCCATGGGGTCCAGGGAACCCCATAAGGGGTCTTGGGGTGCAACCCCTATCCCCCTCTGGGGTCCTGGGGTCCCTGCACCCCCAGATCTATGGGGTCCTGGGGTGACCTCCAGGGTCTGGGGTGACCTCCGGGGTCTGGGGTTGCAACCTGTATCACCCCATGGGGTCCAGAGAGGTCCATAAGGGGTCTTGGGGTGCAACTCCTATCTCCCCTTGGGGGTCGTTCCTCTCCCCTAGCCCCACACAGGGGTCCTGGGGTACCCCCGAGGGTCTTGGGGTGCAACCCCTATTACCCCAGAGGGATCCTGGGGTGCCCCCCCCCCCCTCCCCAGCTCCGTAGGGGTCTAGGGGTGCCCCCAGGGGTCTTGGGGTACAGCCCCTATCACCCCATAGGGGTCCAGGGGACCTTCCTCTCCCTGCATCCCCCTCCCCATGGGGTCCCCCCCACATCCCCATGGGATCCCCCTCCCCACAGGCTCCCCCCACCCCCCGCGGTTCCCCAGCTCAGGGCTGGGCGGTCCCCGGTGCTGCCCCCGCCCCCCGGTGCTCCCCCCGCCCCCCCCGCTCCCCGCCCCCCCCCGCCGGTACCGGCACCGGGAAAGTTGCGGCGAGACCCGAGCGGCGGCGGCGGCGGCAGCAGAACCGGAGGCAGCAGCAGCAGCAGCAACACCGGCGGCACCGGTTGCACCAGCGGCTTCGGGAGAACCGAGGAACGGCGGCAGCAGCAGCAGCAGCACCGGCCGAGCATCCCCGGGTAGGAGAGCGCAGCAGCCCCGGTGACCCCATCCTCGGTACCCAACGTCCTCGGTGCCTCCATCCCCGGTGCATCCTCGGTACCCAACGTCCCCTGTGCCTTCATCCCCGGTTCCTCCATCCCCGGTTCCTCCATCCCCGGTGCTTCCACCCCAGGTGCCTCCATCCCCGGTTCCTCCATCCTCGGTTCCTGCATCCCTGGTGCCTCCATCCCCGGCTCTCTCACCCCCCCAGTCACTCCCGGTGCCTCCATCCCGGTTCCTTCATCTCCGGTTCCTCCATCCCCGGTTCCTGCATCCCCGGTGCCTCCATCCCCGGTGCCTCCATCCCCGGTTCTCTCACCCCCCCCCCCAGTCACTCCCGGTGCCTCCATCCCGGTTCCTTCATCCCCATCCCCTCCCGGTGCCTCCATCCCCGGTGCCTCCATCCCAGGTAACCCCCACCCCAGATGCCTCCATCCCCGGTGCCTCCATCCCCGGTTCTCTCACCCCCCCAGTCACCCCCGGTGCCTCCATCCCCGGTACCCCCTACCCCAGTTGTCTCCACCCCCGGTGCCTCCATCCCCGCCGTTCCCATCCCGGTGCTCCACATCCTCCCTTCTCCCCCAGCCCTCGCTGCCCCATCCCTGCCTCCACCCCCTCCCCGGTGCCCCCCCCCGGTGCCCGGGATGCCATCTTAGCTCCGCCGCCCGGGCCGGTGCCGCCTGCGCAGCCGCGGGTGCCGGTGCCGGGGGGCGGTACCGGAGGATGCTCTGCTGCGGGTCCCGGTGCAGGAACCAGTGCCGGTGGCCCCGGGGCCGGTCCCTGGTGCGGGTCCCGGTCCCGGCGTCCCCGGTGTGCTTCCTGGTCCCGGTGCCGGTGCCTCCGGTGCATGGTTCCCCTTCCCGGTGCCGGTACCAGTGTGGGTCCCGGTGCTGGTCCTGATGCTGATCCTGGTCCCGGTGTCCCCGGTGTGGTTCCTGGTCCCGGTGCCGGTGTCTCCGGTGCATGGTTCCCCTTCCCGGTACCAATTTGGGTCCCGGTGCGGGTCCCGGTGTTGGTCCTGATGCGGATCCCGGTCCCAATATCCCCAGTGTGCTTCCTGGTCCCGGTGCCAGTGTCTCCAGTGCATGGTTCCCATTCCCGGTCCCGGTGCTGGTCCCAGTGCCGGTCCCGGTGCTGGTCCCGGTGTGGACCCCGGTGCAGGGGTCCCTGTGCGGGGGACCCGGTGCGGGTCCCGGTGCTGGTCCTGATGCGGATCCCGGTCCCGGTGTCCCCTGTGTGGTTTCTGGTCCCGGTGCCAGTGCCTCCGGTGCATGGTTCCCGATCCCGGTGCCGGTACCAATGTTGATCCCGGTGCTGGAGTCCCAATGCGGGTCCTAGTGTCAGTCCCGGTGCTGACGCCGGTTCCCGGTGCTGGTCCCGGTGCTGGTGTCCCTGGACTGAGGTCCCGGTGCAGGGATCTCGGTGCGGGCGTCCCTGTGAGGGGTTCCCGGTGCTGGTCCCAGTGCTGATGCGGGTTCCTGATGTGGGTCCCGGTGCTGGTCCCAGTGCAGGGGTCCCTGGACTGGGGTCCCGGTGCTGACGCCGGTTCTCGGTGCAAATCCCGGTGCGGGGATCCCTGTGCGGGGTTCCCGGTGCTGACGCGGTTCCCGGTGCTGGTCCCGGTGCTGGTGTCCCTGGACTGGGTCCCGGTGCAGGGATCTCGGTGCGGGGATCCCTGTGAGGGGGTCCCGGTGCTGGTCCCGGTGCTGATGCGGGTTCCCGGTGTGGGTCCCAGTGCTGGTCCCGGTGCGGGGGTCCTTGGACTGGGCTCCCGGTGCGGGTCCTGGTGCTGACGCCAGTTCCCGGTGCTGGTCCAGGTGCTGATGCGGGTTCCCAGTGCTGGTCCCGGTGTTGGTCCCAGTGCGGGAGTCCCTCGACTGGGGTCCCGGTGCAGGGATCTCGGTGCGGGGGTCCCGGTGCGGGTCCTGGTGCTGGTCCCGGTGCGGGGGTCCCTGGACTGGGGTCCCGGTGCCGGTCCCGGTGCTGATGCGGGTTCCCAGTGCGGGTCCCGGTGCTGGTGTCCCTGGACTGGTGTCCCTGGACTGAGGTCCCAGTGCGGATCCCGGTGCTGACACCGGTTCCTGGTGTAGATCCCGGTGCGGGGATCCCTGTGCGGGGTTCTCGGTGCTGATGCGGGTTCCCGGTGCGGGTCCCGGTGCTGGTCCCGGTGCGGGGGTCCCTGGACTGGGATCTCGGTGCAGGGATCTCTGTGCGGGGTTCCCGGTTCGGGTCCCGGTGTGTGGGAGGGGGTCCCGGTGCTGAGGCGGTTCCCGGTGCCGCAGGGCGATGGAGCCGCCGCGGAGCCTCCCGGGGCTGCAGTCGGAGCTCGGGGACAGCGGGGGGGGCTGCCCCTCCCCCCTGGAGATCAAATCCGCCCCCAGCAAGAGGATCTGGGTCAAACTGCGGGCGCTGTGAGTGACCCCCCCTCCAAACCGGGGACTCCCCCCCCCCACCCCCAAAGCGGGACCCCCCCCCCCCCCAAAGAGGGACTCCCCCCTCTAACCGAGAACAACACTCCCCCCAAAACTGGGAACAGCCCCTCCCACCCCAAGCCAAGAACAGACCCCCCCCCCCCCAATGAAAGCGGGACCCCCCCTAAAGAGGGACTCCCCCCAAACCGAGAACAGTTCGCCCCCCCGAGTGGGAACCCCAAAACTGGGAACAGCCCCCACCCCCCCAAGCTCAGATCAGACCCCCCCCCATCAAAGCCGGACGCCCCCAACCCAAACTGAGGACATCAACCTGCAAACCCTCAAACTGCCCCCAAAACGGGACCTTTCACCCCACAAAGGGGGACCCCCCCCCGCTAAGCTGGGACCCCCCCCTAAGCTAGGACACCCCCCCCTAAACTGGGACCTCCCCCTAAGATGAGACCCCCTTAAGCTGGGACACACCCTCTAAGGTGGGACTCCCCCTAAGATAGGACCCCTCCCTGCACTGGGATCCCCCCTCTAAGCTGGGACCCCCCCTAAGCTAGGACCTACCCTTAAGCTGAGACACCCCCTTAAGCTGCTGGGACCCCCCCCCCCTTAAGATGAGACAACCCTTTAAGCTGGGACCCCCCCCCCTTAAAATGGGACACTCCTCCTAAGTTGAGACCCCCCCTTAAGCTGGGAACCCCCTCTAAGCTGGGACCCCCCCCCCCCTAAGACAGACTCCCCCCAAAACTGGGACCCCCCCGTAAGCTAGGACCACTCCCCCTCACCAAGCTGAGACACCCCCTTAAGCCGGGACCCCCTGCTAAGATGAGACCCCCCTAAGATGGGACACCCCCTTAAGCTGAGACACCCCCCCCCCTAATATGAGACAACCCCTTAAGCTGGGACCCCCCCCCTTAAGCTAGGACCCCACCCCCAAGCTGGGACACCCCACCTAAGCTGGGACACCCCCTTAAGCTGAGACACCTACTTAAGCTGGGATCCCCCTTCAAGCTGGGACCCCCCCCCCCCCAAACTGGGACCCCCCTAAGATGACACCCCTCTAAGCTGGGCCTCCCCCTTAACCCCCTCCCCCCCCACCACCTGGACCCTCTCCCTAAAAGGTGGGAACACCCCCTCAAACCGTGACCCACCCCCCAAAACCTGGACCCGCCCCCCCCCCCCCCCCGCTCCCCAAACGTGTGCACACGCACGTGGAGCCTCTTGCAGCAGGTGCTGCTGTGGGCGTGCGAGGGGTGCAGGTGGCCTCATGTGTGTACATGTGTGCAAGGCCTCGTGCGAGACACACGTGTGGGCGTGCAAAGAGTCCAAGGGTTGCAGGTGTGCCTACACTTGCGAGGCCTCGTGCAAT
Organism: Coccyzus lansbergi; assembly: GCA_033558105.1. Lineage (NCBI taxonomy): Eukaryota > Metazoa > Chordata > Aves > Cuculiformes > Coccyzidae > Coccyzus > Coccyzus lansbergi. Next base: position 50,448 of record JAUMJK010001157.1, read on the forward strand.
GGGGGCAGATGTGGGCGTGTGAGGGGGATCGGTCAGTCGCACGTACATGTGCGCCTGTGGCCACTAGTGAAGACACACTTGTGCATGGTTGTGCCCAGCCCTGGTGTGACAGGGGGACACGGGGACAGGGACGGGAGCCGGGTGCCTGTGTTGCACATGAGCCGAGCGTGTTTCACGCGTAGTTGAGGTCAGGGCATCAAATGTTGGTGCCCGAGTTCTCAGGGTGTGTGTGCAAAGGGTGCATGTGGCTGTGCCCCGTGAGCAGGGGTGGCAGCGGCCTCGTCCCTTGTCCCCATGTCCTGCTCAGGGGTCCCAGCTCCACCCCAGTGAGTGACACAAGGGTCCCCAAGTGCCTGTGTCCCCAAGGGTTAGTGTCTCCAAGGTTTAGTTGGTGTCCCCAAGGGTTGGTGTCTCCAAGGGTTAGTGTCCCCAAAGGTTGATTGGTGTCCCCAGGCGTTGGTGTCCCCAGGGGTTAGTGTCCCCAAGGGTTGGTTGGTGTCCCCAAGAGCCCGTGACCCCAAGGGCCTGTGTCCCCAAGGGTTAGTGTCCCCAAGGGTTAGTTGGTGTCCCCAGGGGTTAATGTCCCCAAGGGTTGGTTGGTGTCCCCAAAAGCCCATGACCCCAAGGGCCTGTGTCCCGAAGGGTTAGTGTCCCCAAGGGTTAGTTGGTGTCCCCAAGGGTTGGTGTCTCCAAAGGTTAGTGTCCCCAGAGGTTGATTGGTGTCCCCAGGGGTCTGGTGTCTCCAGCGGTTAGTGTCTCCAAGGGTTAGTTGGTGTCCCCAAGGGTTAGTTGGACTCCCCAAGGGTTGATGTCTCCAAGGGTAAGTGTCCCCAGGGGTTGGTGTCCCCAGGGGTTAGTGTCCCCAAGGGTTGGTTGGTGTCCCCAAGGGCTGGTGTCTCCAAGGGTTAGTGTCCCCAAAGGCTGTTTGGTGTCCCCAGGGGTTAGTGTCCCCAAGGGTTGATTGGTGTCCCCAAGGGCTGGTGTCTCCAAGGGCCAACCCTGTCCCCTCCCCATGTCTGGGTGACCCTGGGGACACCAGCATCGCTGTCCCCATGGCCTGGGGGTGCCACGGGAGGTGACAGGGAGCCATAGGGATGGTGGCCGCGGGTGGCACCACGACACATCCGAGCCCTGCTGCCTCATCCCTCATGCCCAGACCCCGCTGGGGGGTCCTGGCGAGTGACACCGGGGGTCCCCGTGGCTGTGCCACCCCCGCAGGTGTCCCCAGGTGGGGTGTCCCCAGGGGTGGGCGACAGGTGTGGGGGAAGGTGACGGCCACCTTCACCAAGGTCACAGCCGCTCACGCACCAGGCAACCGTGACGTCGCAGCCCCCCTGTCCCCCCCCCTCCTCGCACTCGTCACTGTCCCCTTGGCTGGGGGACACAGTGAGGGCACCTTGCACACTCGCTCCCTGCATCTGTTTACACACTTGCTCACAGCCAGGGAGCTCCAGCACTTGCAGGTGGGCTTGTCAATCCGTTTGCACACTCACCCGTGCATGAAGGGCTCCAGCAAAGGGGTTTGTGCATCTGTGTGCACACTTGCTCGCACATGGAGGGGTGGGGGGGCTCCTGTGCATCTATTTGCACACTCACCCGCACACAGAGAGCTCCAGCACCTTCACCTCTCCCACCTCCATAGCCCGGGGGTCCCATGGCTGGGGGTATTCACCTTCTCCATCACTCTGAGGGTGCCATGGTTGGGGGTGTCCACCTTCTCCATTACTCTAGGAGTCCCATAGTTAGGTGCCCACCTTCTCCATCACTCTGGGGGTCCCATGCTTGGGGGTGTCCACATTCTCCATCACTCTGAGGGTCCCATAGTTGGGGGCGTCCACCTTCTCCATCACTCTAGGGATCCCATGGTTGGGGGTGTCCACCTTCTCCATCACTCTGGGGGTCCCATATTTGGGAGTGTCCACCTTCTCCATCACTCTGGGGGTCCCATGGTTGGGGGTGTCCACCTTCTCCACCACTCTGAGGGTCCCATGGTTAGGGGCGTCCACCTTCTCCATCACTCTGGGGGTTCCATGGTTGAGTTGCCACCACCTCTGTAACTCTGAGGGTCCCATGGTTGGGTGTCCATCACTCTGGGGGTCCCATGGTTGGGGTATCCACATTCTCCATCACTCTGGGGGTCCCATGGTTGGGTGTCCATCGCTCTGGGTGTCCCACGGTTGGGGTTGTCCACCACCTCCATCACTCTGGGGGTCCCATGGTTAGGTTCCCACCACCCCGTGCTGACCCGGGGCACACGGTGACACTGCCCACAGGCTGCGGTACATGGTGAAGCAGCTGGAGACGGGTGAGGTGAACGTGGAGGAGCTGAAGAGGAACCTGGAATACGCGGCCTCGCTGCTGGAAGCCGTCTACATCGATGAGACGAGGTGAGGAGCAGCCAAGGTGAATGAGGTGAAATCCTTCACCATGAGGCTGGGGAGGCCCTGGCCCAGGTTGCCTGGAGCAGTGGTGGTTACCCCATCCCTGGAGGGGTTCATGGTGAGGGTGGATGGAGCTTTGAGGTCTTGATCCAGTGGGAGGTGTCCCTGCCCACGGGGTTGGAACTGGATGGGCTTGGAGGTCCCTTCTAAGCACCCTGATGCCACCCACGCTATTCCCTGTCCCACAGGCAGATGCTGGACACAGAGGACGAGCTGCGGGAAATGGGCTCGGACGCGGCAGTGCCCTCGGAGGTGCGGGACTGGCTGGCGGCTACCTTCACCCAGCAGGCGCGGGCCAAGGGGCGCCGGGCGGAGGAGAAACCCAAGTTCCGCAGCATCGTTCACGCAGTCCAGGCTGGCATCTTCGTGGAGAGGTGAGTGTTGGTTGGCACCTCCTGGGAGGGTGTGAGGGACAGGGATGGAGATGGACACCAAGGTGGGTCCCTGAGCACTCAGGTGGGTCCCCGAGCACCCAAGGTGTGTCCCCAAGCACCCAAGGTAGGTCCCCGAGCAGCTAAGGTCCATCCTCAGCACCAAGGTGGTCCCCAAGCACCTGAGATGTCCCCAGCGCCCCAATACTCATGTGGGTCTTCAAGAATCCAGGGGCTCTTCCCAGCACCAAGGTGGTTCCACAAGCACCCAGAGGCCGTGCCCAGCACCCTGATGCATCCCTGAGCACTAAGGTGGGTCCCTGAGCAGCCAAGGTGGGTCCCCGAGCGGCCAAGGTGGGTCCCCAAGCACCCAAGGTGGGTCCCAGAGCAGCCAAGGTCCATCCTCAGCACCAAGGTGGTCCCCAAGCACCTGAGATGTCCCCAGCGCCCCAATACTCAGGTGGGTCTTCAAGAATCCAGGGGTTGTTCCCAGCACCAAGGTGGTTCCATAAGCACCCAGAGGCCGTGCCCAGCACCCCGATGGGTCCCTGAGCACCCAGTTGGGTCCCCAGCGCCCACATCAGCCCTGGCTCTTCCCTTGCAGGATGTTTCGCCGGACAAACACGGCCGTGGGGCCCAGCTACTCCTCCTCCGTCCTGAACTGCCTGAAGGTACTGAGCGGCTGGGGGGAACCCCGATACCACCTGGGGATGAGCATGACTGGGCTTCACTGGGGACTGATGGGCATCACGGGATTGATGGGCATCATGGGCCAAATGCCGGGTCCTGCACTTGGGGCACAACAACCCTGAGCAGCTCCAGACTAGGAGAAGTCTGGCTGGAAAGTGCCTGGAGGAGAAGGACCTGGGGGGGTTGGTTGAACAAGAGCCAGTAGGGTCCCAGGTGACCAAGAAGGCCAAGGGCATCTTGGCTTGGAGCAGACATGGCCAGCAGGGCCAGTGAGGTTCTTCTCCCTCTGGACTCGGCCCTGGGGAGAGAGCTCCTCGAATCCTGGGGTCAGTTGTGGGCCCCTCCCCACAAGAAGGATGTTGAGGCTCTGGAGCGAGTGCAGAGAAGAGCAACGAAGCTGGGGAAGGCGCTGGAGAAGAAGAGGAGCTCTGAGAGAGCTGGGGGTGTTTATCCTGGAGAAGAGGAGGCTGAGGGGAGACCTCATTGCTCTCTGCAACTCCCTGAGAGGAGGTTGTGAAGAGGAGGGAGCTGGGCTCTTCTCCCAAGGGACAGGGAGCAGGACGAGAGGGAATGGCCTCAAGCTCCATCAGGGAGGGTTAGGTTGGACATCAGGGTGAAATTTTTCCCAGAAAGGGTGATTGGTCAGTGTCAGAGGCTGCCCAGGGAGGGGGTTGAGTCCCCTTCTCTGGAGGGGTTTAAGGTGTGGGTGGATGAGGTGCTGAGGGACATGGGTTAGTGATTGATGGGAATGGTTGGACTCGTTGATCCTGTGGGTCTCTTCCAACCTGGTGATTCTATGATTCTATGATTCTATGAATCCCCGTCTCCTGCAGAGCCTCGACCTGTGGTGCTTCGATGTGTTCGCGCTGAACCGTGTGACAGACGATCACTCCTTGAGGACCATCGTCTATGAGCTCTTCACCCGACACAACCTCCACAGCCGCTTCAAGGTGCGCCCAACCCTGGTTGCCCCCAGCATCAGCTGTCGGTGCCTTTGCACACACAGGTGAATCTGTGGACACGTCTGTCCATGCTGCAGATCCCTCCTGTCTTCCTGACGACGCTGCTGGACGCCCTGGAAGTTGGTTATGGCAAGTACCGCAACCCCTACCACAACCAAGTCCACGCTGCTGATGTCACCCAGACCGTCCACTGCTTCCTGCTCCGCACACGCGTGCTGGTACGAGGGCAAGAGGGATGGGGAGGCACGAGGGGGTTGGGCTGGCATCCAGTGTCTGGTACCCGGTGTCCAGTACCCAATCTCTGATGCCCCATGTCCACTTCCCAGTGTCCACTACCCAATCTCTGATACCTGATGTCTAGTTGCTGATGTCCAGTACCCAATCTCTGGTGCCTGATGTCCAGTACCGGGTGTCCAGTACCCAGTGGCCAGGTCCCAGTGTCCAGTACCTGGTGTCCAGTACCCAGTTTTCAATACCCAGTGTCCAGTACCTAGTGTCTGATACCTGATTTCCAACATCTGGAGGCCAGCGCTTGGCGTCTGGTTCCTGGTGTCCAATACTAGATGCCCATTGCCCAGTTCCTGGTGTCCAGTACCCAATCTCTGATGCCCAGTGCCCAGTTCCCAGTGTCTGGTACCCAATATCCAGTGCCCGCTATCCAGTTCCCAATGTCCAGTCCCCAATCTCTGGTGCCTGGTGCCCAGTTTGCAGTGTCCAGTCCCCAGTCTCTGGTGCCTGGTGCCCAGTTCCCAGTGTCCAGTGCCCAATCTCTGGTGCCTGATGTCCAGTTCCCAGTGTCCAGTCCCCAATCTCTGGTGCCTGGTGCCCAGTTCCTAGTGTCCAGTACCCAATCTCTGGTGCCTGGTGCCCAATTCCCAGTGTCCAGTACCCAATCTCTGATGCCCGGTGCCCAGTACCCAGTGTCTGGAACCCAATCTCCAGTACCTGATGTCCAGTTCCCCATGTCCAGTCTCCAATCTCTGGTTTCTGGTGTCCAGTACTAGATGCCCACTGCCCAGTTGCCAGTGTCTGACACCCAATATCCAGTTCCCATTGTCCAGTACCTGCTGTCTGGTACCCAATATCCAGTTCCCAATATCCAGTTCCCAGTGTCCAGTTCCCTGTGTCTGGTACCCAATATCCAGTATTCAGTGTCCGGTACCCTGTGTCTGCTGCTTGGTGTCCAGTGCCAGGTTCCCTGAACCCGATCCCTGATCCCTGGTGTCCACTACCCAGTGTCTGGTACCCAGTGCCCAGTAACTGGTGTCCGGTACCCAGTGTCCAGTACCGCACCAACTGGTCCAGGCGATGCTTGTTACCACGGAGACGGCGCCACCTACCCACAGTGCCGTCACCATGGAAACGTCACCGGGATGATGGGGGGGACGAGGTGACCCCCAGCTTGCGTGGGACGGGTGGGCACACGTGGGGGGCGATGCCTGGCACATGTGCGCCATGTTGCCCCCACGCGGCTGTCACCATTGTCACGTGTGTGCACACACTCATGGTGGCACACGTGGCCGGGCACGCATATGGTCACACACAGAGGAGCTGCACATGCTTGGCCCCTTGCGGGGTGGCACTGGAGCCCCCGTTGCCATCTGTGTCCCCTTGATGTCCGTGTCCACCCCCTCCCAGCACTACCTGACGGAGATCGAGGTCCTGGCTGTCATCTTCGCCGCCGCCATCCATGACTACGAGCACACGGGCACCACCAACAGCTTCCACATCCAGACCAAGTGAGGGCGGGTGGCACGGCACGGGTGGCACGGACAGCGCGGCATGGCATGGTTGGCATGGCACACATGGCGCGGTGCAGGTGGCATGGCATGGTGTGGCATGGTGCAGGGGGTATGGCACAGGTGGCATCGCGTGGTGCAGGTGACATGGTGTGGCATAGCATTGCACAGGTGACACTGCATGGGTGGCACGGTGTGGATGGCACAGCACAGCATGGGCTGGACTTCTTATGGGCTGGACCCTTAGCAAGTTTGCAGATGACACAAAGCTGTGTGGAAGAGAAGAGCAACGAGACTGGTGAAGGGGCTGGAGAACAGACCCTATGAGGAGTGGCTGAGAGAGCTGGGGTTGTTTATCCTGGAGAAGAGGAGGTTGAGAGGAGACCTCGTTACTCTCTACGACTCCCTGAAAGGAGGTTGTGGAGAGGAGGGAGCTGGGCTCTTCTCCCAAGGGACAGGGGACAGGACAAGAGGGAATGGCCTCAAGCTCCACCAGGGGAGATTTAGGCTAGAGATTAGGAGGAGGTTTTTCCCAGAAAGGGTCATTGGGCATTGGAATAGGCTGCCCAGGGAGGTGGTTGATTCCCATCCCCTGGAGGTGTTTAAGGGACGGGTGGATGAGGTCTTGAGGGACTTGGTTTAGCGTTTGATAGGAATGGTTGGACTAGAAGATCCGATGGGTCCCTTCCAACCTGGTTGGTCTGTGATTCTGTGATTCTGTGAAGTGTGGATCTGCTGGAGGGTCAGGAGGCTCTGCAAAGGGACCTAAACAGGCTGGATCCATGGGCTGAGTCCAATGGGATGAGGTTTAACATGGCCAAATGCCGCCTCCTGCACTTGGGGCACAACAACCCTATGCAGAGCTACAGACTGGGAGAAGTCTGGCTGGAAAACTGCCAGGAGGAGAGGGACATGGAGGTGTTGGTCGACAGCGACTGACCATGAGCCAGCAGTGTGCCCAGGGGGCCAAGAAGGCCAATGGCATCCTGCCTTGGATCAGAAATGGTGTGACCAGCAGGGCCAGGGAGGTTCTTCTCACTCTGGACTCAGCACTGGTGAGGCTGCTTCTTGAATCCTGTGTCCAGTTGTGGGCCCCTCAGCACAAGAAGGATGTTGAGGCTCTGGAGCGAGTCCAGAGAAGAGCAACGAGGCTGGTGAAGGGGCTGGAGAACAGACCCTATGAGGAGTGGCTGAGAGAGCTGGGGTTGTTTATCCTGGAGAAGAGGAGGCTGAGAGGAGACCTCGTTACTCTCTACAAGTACCTGAAAGGAGGTTGTGGAGAGGAGGGAGCTGGGCTCTTCTGTCAAGGGACAGGGGACAGGACAAGAGGGAATGGCCTCAAGCTCCACCAGGGGAGATTTAGGCTAGAGATTAGGAGGAGGTTTTTCACAGAAAGGGTGATTGGGCATTGGAATAGGCTGCCCAGGGAGGTGGTTGATTCCCCTTCCCTGGAGGTGCTTAAGGCACAGGTGGATGAGGTCTTGAGGGACTTGGTTTAGTGTTTGATAGGAATGGTTGGACTAGAAGATCCAATGGGTCCCTTCCAACCTGGTTGTTCTATGATTCTATGGGACACTGTGGGGCATGGAGAGCTTAGGGTGGCACCTGGGGGACATTGGAGATACCAGTCTGGCTGAGATCCAGCTGTGCTGGCAAGTTGGGGACAGCCAGGGCCACTCATATAGCCAGGGTACAGCTGTGCTGGCACCTTGGGGACACGAAGGGTACTGATAAGGCCAGGATGCAGATGTGCTGGCACCTTGAATCATAGAATCATAGAATCATAGAATCATAGAACAACCAGGTTGGAAGAGACCCATCGGATCTTCTAGTCCAACCATTCCTATCTAACACTAAAGCAAGTCCCTCAAGACCTCATCCACCCGTCCCTTAAACACCTCCAGGGAAGGGGAATCAACCACCTCCCTGGGCAGCCTATTCCAATGCCCAATGACCCTTTCTGTGAAAAACTTCCTCCTAATCTCTAGCCTAAATCTCCCCTGGCGGAGCTTGAGGCCATTCCCTCTCATCCTGTCCCCTGTCCCTTGGGAGAAGAGCCCAGCTCCCTCCTCTCCACAACCTCCTTTCAGGTAGTTGTAGAGAGTAATGAGGTCTCCTCTCAGCCTCCTCTTCTCCAGGATAAACAACCCCAGCTCTCTCAGCCACTCCTCATAGGGCCTGTTCTCCAGCCCCTTCACCAGCTTCGTTGCTCTTCTCTGGACTTGCTCCAGAGCCTCAACATCCTTCTTGTGCTGAGGGGCCCACAACTCAACACAGGATTCAAGGAGCAGCCTCACCAGTGCTGAGTCCAGAGGGAGAAGAACCTCCCTGGCCCTGCTGGTCACACTGTTTCTGATCCAAGCCAAGATGCCATTGGCCTTCTTGGCCACCTGGGCACACTGCTGGCTCATGGTCAGTCGCTGTTGACCAACCCCCCCCAGGTCCCTCTCCTCCTGGCAGTTTTCCAGCCAGACTTCTCCCAGTCTGGAGCTCTGCATAGGGTTGTTGTGCCCCAAGCGCAGGACCCGTCATTTGGCCATGTTAAACCTCATCCCATTGGACACTGCCCAGTGGTCCAGCCTGGCCAGGATCCAGCTGTGTTGGCACCCTGGGGGCACCAAGGGTGCTGATATGGCCAGGATCCAGCTGTGCTGGCACCTTGGGGACACCAAGGCTACTGATATGGCCAGGATGCAGAAGTCCTGGCACCTTGGGGACAGTCAGGGCCATTCATATAGCCAGGGTACAGCTGTGCTGGCACCTTGGGGACACCAAGGGTATTGATATGACCAGGATGCAGACATGCTGGCACCTTGCGGACACCCAGGCCTATTGGTACAGCCAAGATATGGATGTGTTGGCCCCTTGGGGACATCTCTCTCTCCTCAGAGGTCACTCAGGCTTCCCCTCCCTATGCTGGGGACCCCACTGTTCCCTCTGTCCCTCTCTCCACAACCCCAGGTCGGACTGCGCCATCCTCTACAACGACCGCTCGGTGCTGGAAAACCACCACATCAGCGCCGTCTTCCGCATGATGCAGGATGACGAGATGAACATCTTCATCAACCTCACCAAGGATGAGTTTGCGTAAGGTCCCCCCCCATCGCCATCCCCAGGGCTGTCACCAAGCGGGACGGGGGGACCTGAGGGCTTTTCCTTCCCCATCCTGGTGCGCAGGGAGCTGCGGGCGCTGGTGATCGAGATGGTCCTGGCCACCGACATGTCCTGCCACTTCCAGCAGGTCAAGTCCATGAAGACATCCCTGCAGCAGCTGGAGAGGTGAGTACAGGTGCCCACCTGGATAGCGGTTGGGAAGGGGACTTGTTTTTTTGGGGGGAGGACAAAACCTGGGGATCTTCTCTCCAGGATCGACAAGTCCAAGGTGCTGTCGCTGCTGCTGCACGCGGCCGACATCAGCCACCCCACCAAGCAGTGGTCGGTCCACAGTCGCTGGACAAAAGCCCTCATGGAGGAGTTCTTCAGGCAGGTAAGTTCTTCAGGCAGGTTTGCAGATGACACAAAGCTGTGTGGAAGTGTGGATCTGCTGGAGGGTCGGGAGGCTCTGCAAAGGGACCTAAAGAGGCTGGATCCATGGGCTGAGTCCAATGGCATGAGGTTTAACACGGCCAAATGTCGGGTCCTGCACTTGGGGCACAATAACCCTATGCAGAACTACAGACTGGGAGAAGTCTGGCTGGAAAACTGCCAGGAGGAGAGGGACCTGGGGGTGTTGGTCGACAGCCACTGACCAAGAGCCAGCAGTGTGCCCAGGGGGCCAAGAAGGCCAATGGCATCCTGGCTTGGATCAGAAATGGTGTGACCAGCAGGGCCAGGGAGGTGATTCTCCCTCTGGACTCAGCACTGGTGAGGCCTCTCCTTGAATCCTGTGTCCAGTTGTGGGCCCCTCAGCACAAGAAGGATGTTGAGGCTCTGGAGCGAGTCCAGAGAAGAGCAACGAGGCTGGTGAAGGGGCTGGAGAACAGGCCCTATGAGGAGCGGCTGAGAGAGCTGGGGTTGTTTAGCCTGGAGAAGAGGAGGTTGAAAGGAGACCTCATTACTTTCTACAACTACCTGAAGGGAGGTTGTGGAGAGGAGGGAGCTGGGCTCTTCTCCCAAGGGACAGGGGACAGGACAAGAGGGAATGGCCTCAAGCTCCACCAGGGGAGATTTAGGCTGGAGATTAGGAGGAAGTTTTTCACAGAAAGGGTCATTGGGCATTGGAATAGACTGTCCAGGGAGGTGGTTGATTCCCATCCCCTGGAGGTGTTTAAGGGACGGGTGGATGAGGTCTTGAGGGACTTGGTTTAATGTTTGATAGGAATGGTTGGACTAGAAGATCCGATGGGTCTCTTCCAACCTGGTTGTTCTATGATTCTATGATTCTATGAAGGGTGCTTGTGACCCCAAGGGATGGGCAGTGGGACGTGGGGACCACCCCTTGGGGTCACACCTCCCTCGCTTTGCCAGGGGGACAAGGAGGCCGAGCTGGGGTTGCCCTTCTCGCCCCTCTGCGACCGCACCTCCACACTGGTGGCTCAGTCCCAGATCGGTGAGTCGTGCTGGGAGGGGGTCCCTTTCCCCACCCCCTGTCCCCAGCCACCCGCAGGGGGTGTCCCCATGGGCGCTGTGCCCTTTCCCCACTGTAGGCTTCATCGACTTCATCGTGGAGCCCACCTTCTCGGTGCTGACCGACGTGGCTGAGAAGATGGTGATGCCCCTCGCTGAAGATGCCACCAAAACTAAGGGCAACCCAGGGGCCCAGCAAACCAGGTTGGCCACCTTGCCCTGCCTCAGTTTCCCCCTTCCCTACAGGGAGGTGGGAGGGCTCAGCCCAGGGGTGGGGGGCACCAGGTGGACTTGGTGGTCCCTCTACCCTGCTCCCAGCTGTCCCCTCCCGCAGCTCGCAGTGGCGGCAGCCGTCGCTGGATGAGCACCTGGAGCTGGGGGACGTCAAAGCTGACCTGGCTGGATTCCGCTCCACCTGGACCAAGTACATCCAGGAGAACAAGCAGAAGTGGAAGGAACGGGCGGCCAGTGGTAGGTGACGGCCACCATGGAGGAGATCATAGAATCATAGAATCACCAGGTTGGAAAAGACCCATTGGATCATTGAGTCCAACCATTCCCATCAATCACTAAACCATGTCCCTCAGCACCTCGTCCACCCATTCCTTAAACCCCTCCAGGGAAGGGGACTCAACACCCTCCCTGGGCAGCATCTGACACTGCCCAATCACCCTTTCCATGAAAGATTTTTTTCCTAATGTCCATCCTGAACCTCCCCTGGTGGAGCTTGAGGCCATTCCCTCACGTCCTGTCCCTTGGCAGAAGAGCCCAGCTCCCTCCTCTCTACAACCTCCTCTCAGGGAGTTGCAGAGAGCAATGAGGTCTCTCCTCAGCCTCCCCTTCTCCAGGATAAACCCCCTCAGCTCTCTCAGCCGCTCCTCTTCTTCTCCAGCCCTTTCCCCAGCTTCGTTGTTCTTCTCTGGACTCGCTCCAGAGGCTCAACATCCTTCTTGTGCTGAGGGGTCCAGAACTGACCCCAGGATTCGAGGAGCGGCCTCCCCAGGCCTGAGTCCAGAGGGAGAAGAACCTCCCTGGCCCTGCTGGCCACACCATGTCTGATCCAAGCCAAGATGCCGTTGGCCTTCTTGGCCTCCTGGGCCCCTGCTGGCTCTTGTTCAACCAACCCTCCCCAGGTCCTTCTCCTCCAGGCACTTTCCAGCCAGACTTCTCCTAGTCTGGAGCTGCTCAGGGTTGTTGTGCCCCAAGTGCAGGATCCGCCATTTGACCTTATTAAACCTTATCCCATTGGTCTCAGTCCCATGGATCCAGCCTGTTCCGATCTCTTTGGAGCCTCCCGACCCTCCAGCAGATCCACAATTCCTCCCATGGGACCATCGTGGGGGACAGGTGGGGCTGGGTCTGTGCTGAGCATCCTCAGCCCAGTGTCCTCCCACAGGTATCACCAACCAGGCATCCATCGAGGAGCTGTCGCCTTGTGAGGAGCAGCCGTCCCTTGCCCCCGACCAGCACAAGGAGAACGGGGACGTGGAATAGTACTGGAAGAAGCCAGGTGGGGACACACTGGGTGGGATTGGGCTGGTGGCACTGCTGTCACCGCCCTGACCGTGTCCCAACCCCGGCCAGGAGCTCCTCAATCAGCTGAGTGACGCCATCTCACCCAAAGTCTTCGATGCCATCAACTTCACCATTTGCAGGGAAGGAGCCGCTCGGGGCCGCACAAGGATTTGTGCCAAAGCCTAAAGTGTCCCCGTGCCAAAGCAGCCACCGAGCCGGGTGGCTTCGGGCCATGGGTGACAGTGACACTGCCACGCCAGTGGCTGCCCAGCTCTGCCCACGCTGGGTTCTGTCCTTCTGGCTTTTTAAATAAGCTTCTTCTCACCCTGCTGGGGAGCTGGGGGCTGGGGATGGTGACAGTGGCACTGGGGATGGTGACAGTGGCATTGGGGGATTGGGAGGGGCTGAGGATGATGACAGTGGCACTGGGGATGATGACAATGGTGCTGGGTATGGTGACAATAGCACTGGGAGCTTGGGAGGGGCTGGGGCTGGTGACAGTGGCACTGAGGATGGTGACAGTGGCACTAGGGATGGTGACAGTGGCCTTGGGAGCTTGGGAGGGGCAGGGGATGGTGACAGTGGTACTGGGATCTTGGGAGGGGCTGGGGATGGTGACAGTGGCATTAGGGATGGTGACAGTGGCCTTGGGAGCTTGGGAGGGGCTGAGGATGGTGACAGTGGCACTGGGGATGGTGACAGTGGTGCTAGGGGCTTGGGTGGCACTGGTGATGGTGACAGTGGTGCTAGGGGCTTGAATAGCACTGGGATGGTGACTGTGGCCTTGGGAGCTTGGGTGGCACTGGGGATGGTGACAGTGGTGCTAGGGGCTTGGGAGGCACTGGGGATGGTGACAGTGGCACCGCAGTCCCCTCTGTGTCTCAATTTGGTGACAGTGATGGGTGGCCTCTCCTGTCCCCCTAGGCTATTCCTAGGGTGTCCCTGTCGTGGGATGTGTCTCTGTGTCACCCCCTAGAGGGTCGTGTCCCCAGGTCTGCTGGCCCGAAGGCCACCTCGGGGCTTCCCCTCGGGTCCTGCCCCACACGGCCAGGAGATGTGGGGCAGTGAGAGGGCAGGTGTCACCGCTGCCAGTGCCCCCAGTACCAGGGGCCTCCGGCACCTTCTGGTTCCGGTTGGGCTTCCAGCACCCTCCACCCCAGCTGCCCCAGTGTCCCCTTGGTGTCCCTTTGGTGTCCCCTGGCTTCCTCCAGTCCTGCTGTATCCCAGCAGTGTGGCATCCTGATGTGCCACGAGCATCCCAGTGTGCCATGAGCATCCTGGTGTGCCAGAAGCATCCGAGTGTGCCAGGAGCTTCCTTGCATGCCAGGAGCATCCTGTGGCATCCTGATGTGCCAGGAGCATCCTCTAGGATCCCAGTATGCCAAGAGTATCCTGATGTGCCATGAGCACCCTCTGGCATCCCGGTGTGCCATGACCATCCCAGTGTGCCAAGAGCATCCTAGCATCCTGGTGTGCCATGAGCATCCCAGCGTGCCATGAGCATCCTCTGACACTCTGATGTGCCAGGAGCATCCTCTAGGATCCCAGTGTGCCAGGAGCATCCTAGTGCACCATGAGTATCCCGGCGTGCCAGGAGCATCCTCCAGCATCCCAGAGTGCCATGAGCATCCTCTGGCATCCTGGTGTGCCACGAGCATCCTCTGACACCCTGATGTGCCAGGAGCATCCTGGTGTGCCAGGAGCATCCTCCAGCATTCCAGTGTGCCATGAGCATCCTCTGGCATCCCAGTGTGCCTCAAGCATCCTCTGGCATCCTGGTGTGCCACGAGCATCCTCTGACACCCTGGTGTGCCAGGAGTATCCCGGTATGCCATGAGCACCCTCCAGCATCCCAGTGTGCCAGAAGCATCCTGGTGTGCCATGAGCATCCCAGTGTGCCAGGAGCATCCTCCAGCATTCCAGTGTGCCAGGAGCATCCTGATGTGCCAGGAGCATCCTCTAGGATCCCAGTGTGCCAGGAGCATCGTGGTGTGCCATGAGCATCCTCCAGCATCCCAGTGTGCCAGGAGCATCCTGTTGTGCCACTAGCATCCTCTAGGTTCCCAGTGTGCCAGGAGCATCCTGGTGCACCTTGATCATCCTCCACCTTCCGGCCGTGGCCGCCTCCTGGCTCTCTTTGTCCTTCTCTGGTGTCCCGACGCTGTCACCGCTGCCTGAGTCCCCCCCCTGCCCCACACAACCTTGCTCTTCCCCCCTCCCACCGCATGTGTAACAAAGCGCCGCCGCTAACGAGCAATCAGTTAATAAATAAACCGTGTGCCACCACCACCAGCTGGGCTTGGATCCCCCTCGGCGTGGGCACTGGGGACCCCAGTTTGGGGCTGGGCGGGGCAGGATGGGGACAGAGGAGGTGACAGGGCAGGACTGGACCATGTGGGGTGCAGGGGTGGGGAAACCAGGAATGGTTGCTGCCCCCACAACCCAAGGGGGTCCTGAGACGCCCAAGAGTGTCCTGAGACCCCCAGGAGAGTCCTGAGCCCCCTTAGGGGTCCTGATACCCCCAAGAGAGTCCTGAGCTCCCCCAGAGGTCCTGAGCCCCCCAAAAGACTCCTGAGCCCCACGAGGGGTCCTGAGCCCCCTCAGGGGTCCTGAGACCCCCAAGAGAGTCATGAGATCCCCCAGGGGTCCTGAGACCCCCAAGAGAGTCCTGAGCTCCTCCAGGAGTCCTGAGCCCCCAAAGAAAGTCCTGAGTCCCCCAAGAGACTCCTTAGTCCCCCCCACCCCCAGGGGTCCTGAGTACCCCAAGAGGGTCCTGAGCCCCCCAAGAAGGGTCCTGGCCCCCTCCTCCCCCCCTGCACGTCAAGGAGGAGGCGATGAGGAGCCGGGAAGCCTTTATTGGGGGGGTTAGGGGGGCCCTGCCCCTCACACACACGTGTTCTCTGTGTGTGCACACGGGTGTGCGAATCATGCACAAAGGAGGTGACCACCCCTGCCCCGCCCCCACTCCGGGTGTGCACACTCGTGTGCAGGCCAATACCAATACATGTGAATCCCCCCCACCCCGTGCAAGCGTGCGTGCTAACCCCCGTGCGAGCACACGCGTGTGCACGTGCAAACACCAACATACATGTGTGAGCGTGCACAACCCGTGTGTGCTTTCACATGCGTGTGTGTGTGTGCAAAGGTCAACCCCTGTGCACACAAACACATGTGCAAGCAGACACACGTGCGCGGACACCCGTGTGCGAGTGCGCACCCCTCCCTGTGTGTGATCACACACGCGTGTGCGTGCAAACAGCCCCTCGTGCACGATCTCACATGCGTGTGCGTGCAAACACCAACCCATGTGCGACCTCACACGTGTGAGTGTGCAAACATCCCCTGTGTGTGATCTCACATGTCTGAGTGTGCAAGCACCCCCTGTGTGTGATCTCACACGCATGTGCAGCTCGGCTCACATGCACCCCCACCACGTGCCAGCGCACACGCGTGTGCGGGGCAGGGGGGGGGGTTGAGGATACAGCTCCAGGTCTCCCAGTAAGGGGGTGGTGATGGGGAGGGGTCACATCCCAGTATTCCCAGTGTCCCCAGTGCTGGGGGAGGGGGGGCAGCCCCAGCTCCCCCCTCGGGTACAACCTCCCCCCGGAAGCCCCAAAATTGTAGAAAATGATGAAATCCTAAAAAAAATCCAGCGCTGGGGCCTCGGGACCTGGGGGGGACACACACACCAGTGACTCCAGTGCACCCCCTAGGGTCCCAGTATGGTGACCCAGTACCCCCAGTGTCCCACTGTGGTATCCCAGTAACCACCCAGTGCCCCAGTCCCCTCCCAGTGTCCCAATATGGCAACCCAGTAACCCCCACCCAGTACCCCCAGTGTCCCAGTGTGGTGTCCCAGTGTCCCCCCAGTGTCCCAGTACAGCATCCCAGTAACACCCCAGCGCCCCCCAGAGTCCCACTGTGGTATCCCAGTAACCACCCAGTGTCCCAGTCCCCTACCAGTGTCCCAATATAGCATCCCAGTAATCCCCCCAGTACCTCCAGTGTCCCAGTGTGGTGTCCCAGTGTCCCCCCAGTGTCCCAGTACAGCATCCCAGTGACCCCCCAGCACCCCCCAGTGTCCCACTATGGTATCCCATTAACCACCCAGTGTCCCAGTGTCCCAGTCCCCCCAGTCCCCTCCCAATGTCCCAATATGGCAACCCAGTAACACCCCAGTACCCCCAGTGTTGTGTTCCAGTGTCCCAGTACAGCATCCCAGTAACCCCCCAGCACCCCTCAGTGTCCCACTGTGGTATCCCAGTAACCACCCAGTGTTCCAGTGCCCCAGAGTCCCAGTCCCCTGCCAGTGTCCCAATATGGCATCCCAGTAACCCCCACCCAGTACCCCCAGTGTCTCAGTGTCCTCCCAGTGTCCCAGTACAGCATCCCAGTAACCCCCCAGCACCACCCAGTGTCCCACTATGGTATCCCAGTAACCACCCAGTGTCCCAGTGCCCCAGTCCCCCCAGTCCCCTGACAGTGTCCCAATATGGCATCCCAGTAACTCCCACCCAGTACCCCCAGTGTCCCAGTATGGCATCCCAGTGCCACCTCCCAGCAGTGTCCCAGTATCGTGTCCCTGTGTGCCTCCAGTATCCCAATATGGCATCCCAGTAACCCCCCAGTGTCCCAGTGCCCCCACCAGTGTCTCAGTATGGTGTTCCAGTGCCCTCCCAGTATCCCAGTACAGCATTCCAGTAACCCCCCAGTGTCCCAGTGCCCCCCAGATTCTCAGTATGGTGTCCCAGTGCCCCCCCAGTATCCCAGTACGGCATCCCAGTAACACTCCAGTACCCCTACTCTCTCAGCATGGTGTCCCAATGCCCTCCCAGTGTCTCAGTATGGTGCACCACTGCCCTCCCAGTATCCCAGTATGGCATCCCAGTAACACTCCAGTACCCCTACTCTCTCAGTAGGGTATCCCAGTATGGTGTTCCAGTGCCCTCCCAGTATCCCAGTACAGCATCCCAGTAATGCTCCAGTACCCCTACTCTCTGTATGGTGTCCCAGTGCCCTCCCAGTATCCCAGTACGGTATCCCAGTAATGCTCCAGTAACCCTGCTCTCTTAGTATGGTGTCCCAGTACCCCCCCAGTGTCTCAGTATGGTGTTCCAGTGCCCTCCCTGTATCCCAGTATGGCGTTCCAGTAACCCCCCAGTACCCCCAGTGTCTCAGTAGGGTGTCCCAGTGCCCCCCACAGTGTCTCAGTATGGTGTTCCAGTGCCCTCCCAGTATCCCAGTACAGTATCCCAGTAATGCTCCAGTAACCCTGCTCTCTTAGTATGGTGTCCCAGTAACCCCCCAGTGTCTCAGTATGGTGTACCACTGCCCTCCCAGTATCCCAGTACAGCATTCCAGTAATCCCCCAGTACCCCCAGTGTCTCAGTAGCGTGTCCCAGTGCCCTCCCAGTATCCCAGTACAACATCCCAGTAACCCCCCCAGTACCCTCGGTGACCCCAGTCCTCACCTACTGGTGGGGGGCAGCCCCCTGGCCGGCGCCATCCCCTGCTGCTCTGTGGGTGCCACCGGGGGTCCCTGTTGGGGGGGGTAGGGGGACAGCCCCAGAGTGAATAGGGGGTAACCAGAGGGGTTGGGGTCAACCTGGGGGGTCAGGGGCTACCTAGGGGCCTGAGAGGCAACCTGAGAGCTTGGGGGACAACCTAGGGTGTCAGAGGCTACCTAGGGGTCTGAGAGGCAACCTGAGGGGTTGGGGGGCAACCTGAGGCATTGAGGGGCAACCTGGGGGGGTCAGGGGCTACCTAAAGGGCTGAGGGGCAACCTGGGGAGTGCTCTGGGGGTCTGAGGAGCAACCTGAGGGGGTTGGTGGGCAACCTAGGGTGTCAGCAGCTACCTAGGGGTCTGAGAGGCAACCTGAGGCATTGAGGGGCAACCTGGGGATGTCAGGGTCTACCTAGGGGTCTGAGGGGCAACCCGGGGAGTGCCCTGGGGTCTGAGGAGCAACCTGAGGGGTTGGAGGGCAACCTGGGGAGCTGGAGGGCAACCTGAGGCATTGAGAGGCAACCTGGGGGGGGTGGTCAAGGGCTATCTAGGGGATTGAGGGGCAACCTGGGCGGTGCCCTGGGGGTCTGAGGAACAACCTGAGGGGTTGGGGGTCAACCTCGGATGTGCCCTAGGGGTTGAGGAGCAACCTGGGGAGGTTGGTGGCAACCTGGGGGTACGTGGTGGCTACCGGAGTGGCTGTGGATCTGGGTCACTCACCGTCACCGGGGCCGGGTCCCCCCTCATGTGTGGCCAGCGGGCAGGTGCCCCCGGGGCTGTGGCTGTGCTCGGTGTCCCCGTGGTGGGGGCAGCGGCCGGGGCCACCGTGCTCGTGGCCAGCGGTGGCCTCATCGTCCTCCTCGCCTCGCGCCTGCTTGCACAGGTGATGCTCAACCATCATCTGTAGCTCTGCGGGCAGGGAGCGGCACTGGAGGAGGGTGTGGGGACAGCAGAGACCATCCCCAAGCACCCAAGGGGCCACCAGCTGGAGGACAAGCAACCTGGTGGCTTCTATGATTCTATGATTCTCGTCCCCCCTGGTGGCATCTGCCATGCTCAGGTCCCCTGTGTCCGTACTTCTTCCCTGGGTTGGACACGGCTGAGATTCTACAATTCTCGTCCCCCCTGGTGGCATCTGTCATGCTCAGGTCGCCTGTGCCCATACTTCTTCCCCAGACTGGACACGGCTGAGAGGCTCCAAGGGTGGTGTCACCTCAGCCACTGGTGGCACCCGGGGCTCTGTTCCCCCCATCATAGAATCAATGAATCTCCAGCTTGGAAAGGACCCATCGGATCCAAGGCAAGATCACAGAATCATAGAACAACCAGGTTGGAAGAGACCCATCGGATCTTCTAGTCCAACCATTCCTATCAAACACTAAACCAAGTCCCTCAAGACCTCATCCACCCGTCCCTTAAACACCTCCAGGGAAGGGGAATCAACCACCTCCCTGGGCAGCCTATTCCAATGCCCAATGACCCTTTCTGGGAAAAAACCTCCTCCTAATCTCTAGCCTAAATCTCCCCTGGTGGAGATTGAGGTCATTCCCTCTCGTCCTGTCCCCTGTCCCTTGGGAGAAGAGCCCAGCTCCCTCCTCTCTACAACCTCCTTTCAGGGAGTTGTAGAGAACAATGAGGTCTCCTCTCAGCCTCCTCTTCTCCAGGATAAACCCCCCCAGCTCTCTCAGCTGCTCCTCATAGGGCCTGTTCTCCAGCCCCTTCAGCAGCTTCGTTGCTCTTCTCTGGACTCTCTCCAGAGCCTCAACATCCTTCTTGTGCTGAGGGGCCCACAACTGGACACAGTATTCAAGGAGCAGCCTCACCAGTGCTGAGTCCAGAGGGAGAATCACCTCCCTGGCCCTGCTGGTCACACCATTTCTGATCCAAGCCAAGATGCTACTGGCCTTCTTGGCCATCTGGGCCACTGCTGGCTCATGTCCAACCAACAACCCCCCGCCCCGTGTCCCCCCCACCCCAGTACCTTTCATGGTCGGGGTGGTGCGTGAGACCTTCTTCCTCTGCCGGGGTGACACGGCCAGGCCGGACTGTGGGGAAGGGGGCATGAGGGGGACCAAGGGGTCACCTAGGGGGCACCTGAGTTGCACCTACGGGGACAACCTGCGGGGTTGCGGGCACCCTGAGGGGCTGTAGGTCATCGCATGGGGCTGGGGAGCACCCTAGGGGCTCCCTGTGGGGTTGGTGGCATCCTGGGGCGCCACCCCATGGGTCTGGGGGGCATCTGAGTGGCACCCTGGTGGCCACCCTATGGGGCTGGGGGACACCATGTGGGGGCTGGGGGCACCCTGAGAACTTGAGAATCACCATGTGGGGCTGCGGAGCAGCTGTGGGGCTGGTGGTATCCTGGGGGGCCACCCTGTGGGGCTGGGGGACCCCTGAGTGGCACCCTTATGGTCACCCTGTGGGGCTGGGGGACACCATGTGGAGCTGTAGGGCAGAGTGTGAGGCTGGAGGCACACACTGGGGGGACTGGGACCACCCTAGGGGTCACCCTGTGGGGCTGGGATCACCCTAGGGGGCACCGTGTGGGGCTGCTGGGCACGCAATGGGGCTGGGGTCACCTGGGGAGGCAACCTATGGGTCTGGGGGGCACTGTGTGGGGCTGGAGGACATCATGTGGGGCTGTAGGGCAGAGTGTGGGGCTGGGGGCACACACTGGGGGGACTGGGACCACCCTAGGGGTTACCCTGTGGGGCTGGGATCACCTTAGGGGGCACCGTGTGGGGCTGGTGGGCACCCTATGAGGCTGGGGTCACCTGGGGAGGCAACCTATGGGTCTGGGGGGCACCGTGTGGGGCTGGAGGGCATACTGGGGGTCTCCATGTGTGTCTGTGGGGGTCTCTGTGGGTCTGGGGTCTCCCTGTGGGTCTGGGGTCTCCTGGGTCCCCCACCCAGTCCCCACCTTGAGCAGTGAGTGGGGCAGGCGATCCTCGTCGATCTCTGGGGGGCAGAGGGGGGTCAGGGTCAGTGCTGGGTCTGAGTCCCCCAAGGTCCCAACACCAGCATCCCAGTATCCTCCCAGTGCCCCAGTGCAATGTCCCAGTACACCCCTCAGTGTCCCAGTAGCCCCCCCCCACCAACCTCCCAGTGCCCCAGTACAATGTACTGGGGCTTCCAGTAGCTCCCCAGGGTTCCCCAAACATCATGTAGGGGGGGTCCTTGATGACCCCAGGGGTCCCTGAGTGCCACATACGGAGCCCCAGACCCCCCCTGGGGTCACTGGGCACTGCATGAGGGGGTGTCCTGAGCACCCATGGGGGTCCCCGGGCACTGTGGGAGGGAGGTCCCTGGGCATCACATGTGGGGGTCCCCGATCATCGTGTTTGGGGGGATTTGTGACCCCCACTTGGGGTTCCCCAAGCATCAGGTAAGGGAGTCACCAAGCATCAGGTTAGGGGGTCCCCCAGTATTGTGTATGGGGGTCCCGGAGCCCCCTCCAGAGGTCTCTGAGCAATGTGCATCGCGCGAGGTGTCCCCAAGAATCATGTCAAGTGGTCCCCGAGTGCCCCCTGAGCCCACGAGGACTCACCTGGGGACGACTGGTCACTGCTCAGGACCAGGTTGGCTGGAGTTGGTCGGCGCCTCCGGATCTGGGGGGTGGAGGGGGGGGACAGGAGAGAGTCAGGACCCATGTCCCCATCCCATCGTGGCCCTTGCATCCCATTGTGCCCCTCAGCATCCCCCCAGGGTCCTTGTCCCCGAGGCATTGGTGGCCCCCATGGCACAGCACATGCCGGCCCAGCAGCTCCGGACACATGTGTGTTTCCAATCACCAGCCCTAATTAGCCAAGAGCTAATTATACCCCAGCCCTGGGAAGTGCAGGAGGCTGCTGGCACGGTGCCAACGCCGCCACCGGTCCTACCCTTCCTCTGTGGCCACGGTGTCCTTGCCCAAGGTCACCTGGAGCATCCCACCCTGTCATCCCCATCTCGGTGACCTCAGCGGGGTTTTGGTGGCCTCGGCAGGGGATTCGGTGGCCACTGGGGTGTTTGGTGGCCGTGCGGACAAGGGATGGAGGTGGTGGGAATGGTGACGAGTGGTGGCAGAGTGCTCTGCGGGAGCTCTCGTGCCCCCTTTCCCCGCTGACCCACTAACTGAGTTCTTCCCGAAAAAATGAATTCCCCAGCGAGGATTCCCTAATGAGGCGGGATGCCTAATGAGATGCTAATGAGATGCTAATGAGGCAAGCGAGCAGGAAGCCCCCTTCTCCACCTCAATTCCTCCCCCCTCCACCAGCACCAGCTCCAGCTTCCCCCCTGGAGCATCTTCTCCGTGTCGGCCCCGTTGCCATAGAAACCCGTGATCTGGATTTGAAACGGAGATGGGAGGGAGTCGGGAATCGCCGGGATTGCCAGGAATTGCCCTTTCCCTGCCAGGGACTCAGCGCCAACTCCAGGCTCCGACCCACGCATGGGCCCAGGATGAGGTCCCCGGGCTGTGGGGCAGGGATGTGGGGCAAGGGATGGAGATGTCACCCACCCAAGGTCACCTAGTGGGAGGGGAGCATCCCAAGCTGTGCTCCCCTCTCTGATGCCCCAGGTTGGACGCTCTGGGCCTTCTTCCATCCCTGTCTCCATCCTCCAGCCCTCCTTCCGTTCCTTCCTCCATCCTTGTCTCTGTCCCTCTCTCCACACCCTCCTCTCTCCATCCCACTTTCTAGCCTTCCCTCCCTCTCCCCATCACCTCTCTCCATCTCTACATCCCTCCTTGCCTTCCTTCATCCTTCCACCTTTCCTTCCCTGCCCTTCTCCATCCCTTCCTTCCTCCCTCCATCCTTCCATCCCTCTCTCCATCCCTCCCTCCATCCATCCCTCCTTCTCTTCATCCATCCTTCTCTCCATCCATCCTTCTCTCGCTCTCTCTATCCCTCTAATCCTTCCTCCATCCCTCCCTTTCCTCCCTTCCTGCTTTCCTCCATCTCTCTCTCCACCCATCCCTCCATCCCTTCCTCCTCCTCCTCCTCCTCCACCCTCCCGGCTCTCTGTGCTCTCGGCCGCCGCTATTTTTAGATCAATCTCCACCATCGATTAAGAAGCCGCTGGCGAGAGCAGAGAGCAGCCGGGGTTGCGCCGGGAGGGGGATCCCAGAGGGTAGCCAGGATGGGAACAGGATCAGGGAGGCCAGAAGGGGATTGGGGAGACCAGAATGGGATCATGGATGGGAATGGGATTGGGGACTAGAATGGGCTTGGGGGCCCAGAATGGGATTGGGGAGACCAGAATGGGATCATGGATGGGAATGGGATTGGGGACCAGAATGGGCTTGGGGGCCCAGAATGGGATTGGGGTGGGAATGGGATGGGGAACAAAAATGGGATCAGGGGACCAGAACGGGATTGTGGGGCCAGAATGTGGTTGGGGGGACCAGAATGGAATCAGGGCAACCAGAATGGGATCAAGGATGGGAATAGGATCCAGGGACGGGAATGGGATTGGGGGTCGGGGACCAGAATGGGGTTGGGGGAACCATAAAAGCATTGGGGATGGGAACAGGATCTGGGGTCAGGGACCGGAACAGGATCAAGGACCAGAACAGGATCAGGGACCAGAAAGGGATCGATATTGGGAATGCGATTGGTCCATCTCATCTCTCAGGATGATGGAGCAAACCCCTCACCCTGAGCTGTGTCCGTGTCAACCCCCCCCACAATGGGGACACCCTGCGCTCTGGGGGGCTTGGGATGCAGGACAAAGGCCTGGAGCATCCTGGAGCCTGTGGTGTCACCAGGAGGTGACAGAGGGACCTTTCTCGGCCCTCTTGGCTGAGCTGGAGCTCCAGGAGGTCCAGAACCTGGGGGGATCAGAGGGGACATGGGAAGATCCGTGGGGACAAGTTCCTTTTGGAGGGTGGGGACAGCCCTGCAGGACATGGGGACACCACAAGGTGCTGACACAGCGAGGGGACTCCCAAAAGTGAGGAGCTGAGAGCCAGGGAGGGGACATCAGGGTTGTCACCTGCTGCCACCACAGCAGGGGCAGGACAGAGTGACAGACACAAGGACATGGGGATGGGACACACGGACAGACCCTGTTCACAGTGATAGATGCACGGACGGAGACACGGATGGATGCGAGGACATGGGAACAGACCCTGGACACAGGGATGGACACACGGACAGACTCTGGATGGTTCCCATGCCCCTCAATGGGACAGGAGGTGGGACATGAGCCCCCCCCATCAAGCCCAGGCTGGTGCTGGGGTCCCCCCACCCCATTTCACCCCCCAATCACCGTCCCCTGAGGTGTTGGGGGGCTCCAACTGGGGCTGGAAGACCCAGTTGGAGCCCCCCAACACCTCAGGGGACGGTGATGGGGTTGGGGGTCCTACCAAGCCCCCCCAGCCTAGGGGGTGACCTGGGTGGGTGGGTGTTGGGGGGTCCCCAGCTGCCTGTGGCCAGCGCTGTCCCCAGGTCACCTCCCCATGCTGCTATTCTGGGATGGCCCCAGAGGGACCTGGGGTTGAGCAAGAGCTGAGGGGCCACGGAGGGGGGGATGTAACCCTACACCCCCACAACCCTGGGAGGGCACATGGCTCTGGGATGTCAACCCTGTCCCCACAGCCACTCAGGTCCCCACGGTCACCTCAAAACCCCATGGTCACCCCCAGACCCCATGGTCACCCTGTCCTGCCCACTCCAAACCCACGAGCTTGCTGGGGTGCAGCTTGGTGGGGCACTGGGAGTACTGGGGTGGCTGGGATGTAGTAGGGGGGTGGAACTGGGAGTGCTCGAAGGGGCTGTGGGGGCTGGTGTGAAGCTGGGGAGGTACTGGGGGGGGCTGGTGTGAAGCTGGGGAGGTACTTGGGGGGGGCTAGTGTGAAGCTGGGGGCGGAACGGGGAGCGCTGGGGGGCTGGGTTGCAGCTGGGGGTGGAACTGGGAGTGCTGGGGGGGCTGGGTTGCAGCTGGGGGTGGAACTGGGAGTGCTGGGGTGCTGGTGTGGAGCTGAGGCTGGAACTGGGGGGGGCTGATGTGGAGCTGGGAGTGGAACTGGGAGTGCTGGGGGGGCTGGTGTGGAGCTGGGGGTGGAACTGGGAGTGCTGGGGGGCTGGTGTGGAGCTGGGGGTGGAACTAGGAGTGCTGGGGGGGCTGGTGTGGAGCTGAGGCTGGAACTGGGGGGCTAGTGTGAAGCTGGGGATGGAACTTGGAGTGCTGGGGGTTCTGGTGTGGAGTTGAGGCTGGAACTGGGAGTGCTGGGGTGGCTGGTGTGGAGCTGGGGGTGGAACTGAGAGTGCTGGGGGGGGGTGTCAGTGTGGAGCTGGGGTTGAACTGCTGCCCCCCCATCCCTGTCCCCCCCTTACTGTCCCACCAGTCCTGTCCACCTCTTGCTCCCCCCCTGCTGCCCCCATCCCTGTATCCCCCCTTACTGCCCCCCAAGTCATGTCCCCACCCTTGCTGCCCCCCAACCCTGCCCCCCCAGCCCTGTGTCCCCCCCATTACTGCCCCCCACCTCTTGCTACTCCCCCCTTGGCTGCCCCCCTGCCCTGTGTCCCCCCTCTTACTGTTCCCCCAGCCCTGTGTCCCCTCCTTAGCTGCCCCCCCTCTTGCTACTCCTCCCTTTGCTGCCCCCAGCCCTGTGTCCCCTCCTTTGCTGCCCC
>JAUMJK010001160.1:0-151278 GCA_033558105.1 Coccyzus lansbergi
GGAGCGTGGTGACGCACTGCGCATGCGCAGAGGGACTGCATGCGCGCATCTGGGCATGGGGAGAGGCGAGCAGCGCGCGTGCGCATCTGGGCGGGCAGGGTGGTGAGTGCGCACCCGTGGGGGGGACTGCGCATGCGCAGAAGAAGGTGTGCGGAGCGGGCGGTACCGCACGTGCGCAGGGGGGTGGGGGGCGTGGCGTGAACGGGAGGCGGAGATATGGAAGTGGCGAGTGGAGGTGATGTTCGGTTCTCTTGTGCTCTTCCGCAGGTGCCGCCCACCGCTGCATCCCCCAGCTGGAGCTCAGCCCACGTCATGGACTTTCAAGGCTTAGAGGGAAAGCTGCCTATGGAGTTAAAAAGGGAAACGTTAGGAAACGGAGAACCGTTTTTCCGTGTGAACTGAGGTCCTGACGGTGTGTTTGATACCGAAAACGCCGGCAAATAAACTCGTGTTGGAGTTTTAGAAAGCAAGCATCCTTTAGCAGCCCCGGACAACACGGAGTGGTCCCCCATCCGTCGTGTGCAGCCAGACAAGGCAGAAGAGGGAAAGACTGTGGGTGTATCTTCCTGGACTTCAGTAAAGCCTTTGACACAGTTTCTCACAGCATTCTGCTACGGAAACTGTCAGCCTCTGACCTGGACAGGCGCACACTCTCCTGGGTAGAAAACTGGTTGGCTGGCCAGGCCCAGAGAGTGGTGGGAAATGGTGTTAAATCCAGCTGGAGGCCAGTGATAAGCGGGGTTCCCCAGGGCTCAGTGCTGGGTCCAGCCCTATTCAATGTCTTTATCAATGACCTGGATGAAGGCATTGAGGGTACCCTTAGCAAGTCTGGGATGACACTAAACTGGGTGGAAGTGTGGGTATGCTGGATGGTCAGGAGGCCCTGCAAAGGGATCTGAACAGGCTGGACCGCTGGGCTGAGTCCAGTAACATGAGGTTTAACATGGCCAAATGCCGGGTCCTGCACTTGGGGCACAACAACCCTATGCAGAGCTACAGACTAGGAGAAGTCTGTCTAGAAAGCTGCCAGGAGGAGAAGGACCTGGGAGTGTTGGTTGACAGCGACTGAACATGAACCAGCAGTGTGCCCAGGTGGCCAAGAAGGCCAGTGGCATCTTGGCTTGTATCAGAAATGCTGTGACCAGCAGGTCCAGGGAGGTTATTCTTCCTCCGTACTCAGCACTGGTGAGACCGCTCCTTGAATCCTGTTTTCAGTTCTGGGCCCCTCACCACAAGAAGGATGTTGAGGCTCTGGAGTGAGTCCAGAGAAGAGCAATGAAGCTGGTGAAGGGGCTGGAGAACAGGCCTAATGAGGAACAGCTGAGAGAGCTGGGGTTGTTTAGCCTGGAGAAGAGGAGGCTGAGAGGAGACCTCATTGATCTCTATAACTACCTGAAAGGAGGTTGTAGAGAGCAGGGAGCTGGCCTCTTCTCCCAAGTGACAGGGGTCAGGACGAGGGGGAATGGCCTCAAGCTCCACCACGGGAGGTTCAGGTTGGGCATCAGAAAGAAAATTTTCACGGAAAGTGTCATTGGGCACTGGCAGAGGCTGCCCAGGGAGGTGGTTGATTCACCTTCCCTGGCAGTGTTTAAAAGACGGGTGGATGACGTGCTGAGGGGCATGGTTTAGTGATTGATAAGAATGGTTGCACTCAGTGATCCTGTGGTTCTTTTCCAACCTGGTGATTCTGTGATTGAATGGTGTCAGGGAAGACACTGCCTAAGAGAAAACATGCTATCAGGGGGCCATTCTGTCTAACTTTAGAAAAATACAATTACTTTGAAGAAATTTTACTTCAGCTTAAGACAAAATAGTCCACTTTTTGTAATGGTAACTACTTTTTGTATTGCATTAAACAGCCAGAGGAGTAAGTGCTTTCTGAGCACAAGTGTTACAAGGAGCAGCTGAGGGAACTGTGGCTTTTTAGTCAAGGGAATCATAGAATCATAGAACAAGCAGGTTGGAAGAGGCCCACTGGATCATTGAGTCCAACTGTTCCTATCAATCACTAAACCATGCCCCTCAGCACCTCGTCCACCCATGCCTTAAACAGCTCCAGGGAAGGTGAATCAACCGCCTCCCTGGGCAGCCTCTGCCAGTGCCCAATGACCCTTTCTGTGATTTTTTTTTCCCTAATGTCCAGCCTAAATCTCCCCTGGTGGTGCTTGAAGTCATTCCCTCTTGTCCTGTCCCCTGTCACTTGGGAGAAGAGGCCATCACCCTCCTCTCTACAACCTCCTTTCAGGTAGTCGTAGAGAGCAATCAGGTTTCCTCTCAGCCTCCTCTTCTCCAGGCTAAATAACCCCTGCTCTTTCAGCCGTTCCTCATAAGGCCTGTTCTCCAGCCCCTTCACCAGCTTCGTTGCTCTTCTCTGGGCTCACTCCAGAGCCTCAACATCCTTCTTGTGGTGAGGGGCCCAGAGGAGGACACTAAGGGGAGACCTTACAGCTCTCTGTTGTTCCCTAAAACGAGGTTGTAGCGAGGTGGCTGTTGGTCTCTTCTGCTGAGTAACAAACAATAGGATGAGAGGAAACGGACTCAAGGTATGCCAGAGGAGAGTCAGATAGGATATCGGGAAAAATTCATTACTGAAAGAGTGGTGAAGCACTATAACAGGCTGCAAAGGAAGTGGTGAAGCCACCATCCCTGGAAGTGCTCAAAAAAACATGTGGTCTTGGTGCTTTGTGACATGGTTTAGTAGGCATGGTTGTGTTGGGCTCACGGTTGGACTGGAATGATCTTAAGAGGTCTTTTCCAATCTTAACAACTCAATGATTCTATGAAATAAATGCTCAAGCATTTACTTAAGTTAAATGGAACTCGAATCCTATCCTAGAAAACCTAGGGAAGTATTTGTATTAGACTGGGAGCTGAATTTGCCCCTTGAATGCACCAGGAGAGGTTTAGACTGGATATAAGGAAAGGATTTCTTCAATGAAAGGGTTGTCAAGCACTGAACCAGACTGCCCAGGGAAGTGACTGAGTCACCATCCCTGGAGGAACTTAAAAGCCACATGGATATGGCACTTAGGAACATGGTTTATTGGTGGGTTTGACAGTGCTGGGTTGACGGTTGGACTCAATGCCCTTAAGGTTCAGGGGGGTATAGCCCCTCCCACTGTAGGGGAAGATCAGGTTTGTGATTGCCTGAGGCGCCTGAACATATAAGTTTATGGGACCTGATGAGATGCATCCCAGACTCCTGGGGGAATTGACTGATGTGGTTACCAAGCTACTCTCCATGATATTTGAAAAGTCATGGCAATCAAGAGAAGTCCCTGGTGACTGGAAGAAGGATAACATTGTGCCCATTTTTAAAAAGGGCAAAAAAGATGACCCTGAGAACACCGACCTGTCAGCCTCACCTCTGAGCCTGGGCAGATCATGGAACAGATCCTCCTAGAAGCTCTGCTAAAGCACATGGGGGACATGGAGGTGATTAGTGGCAGCCAGCAGGGCTTCAATAAGGCCAAATCCTATATGACCAACTTAGTGGCTTTCTATGACGGGGCAACCGCAGCAGTGGACATGGGTAAACTGGTGGATGTGGTCTGTCTAGACTTCTGTAAAGCCTTTGACACAGTCCCCCATAACATCCTTCTCTCTAAATAGGAGAGGTAAGGATTTGATGGGTGAACTGTTTGGTGGATAAGGAATTGGTTGGATGGTTGCATTCAGAGATGGAGATCCAATGACAAGACGGAGATCCATGACAAGTGGTGTCCCTCAGGGGTCCATACCGGGACCAGTGCTGTTTAATACCTTGATCAATGATATTGACAGTGAGGTTAAGTGCACTCTCAGCAGGTTTGCAGATGACACCCAGCTGAGTGGTGCAGCTGCCAATCCAGAAGGATGGGATGTCATCCGGAGGGACCTCATCAGGCTGGAGAAGTGGGGCTGTGAGAACCTCATGAGGTTCAACAGGGCTAAGTGCAAGGTCCTACACCTTGGTCAGGGCAATCCTTGTTTTCAGTACACGATGAGGGGTGATGTGATTGAGGGCTGCCTTGCAGAAGAGGATGTGGGGTGCTCATCGATGAGAAGCTTGACATGAGCCACAAAGGAGGCTGTGGCTGCCCACTCCCTGGAGGCGTTCAAGGCCAGGTTGGATGGAGCTTTGAGCAGTCTGATCTGGCGGGAGGTGCCTCTGCCCATGGCAGGGAGGGCTGGAACTGGACGAGCTTAAGAACCCTTCCAACCCAGACCACTCTGATCTATGAAGGATCTTTTCCAATCCAAACCATTCTGTGTGACCCTGTGGCGTCTCCTTCCAGGCACTACATCTCCATAGGTGATACCGAGTTCTTTCTGTTCAGTTCATCGCGTCTCCCACCCGTGCAGACCCGGTTTGGCACTGAGTGGGAGGCGAGGGGCTCACTCGTTCCACCTATGTCTCCCTTATCTCGTTGGGACTGACAAAGGCGATCCGGAGGCGCCGTTATGGGCCGCTGAAGGGAGCCCTTAGGACAGCTGGCCGGTTAGCTCAGTTGGTTAGAGCGTGGTGCTAATAACGCCAAGGTCGCGGGTTCGATCCCCGTACGGGCCAAGATCATTACTTTTTTTTTTTTTTTTTCTTTCTTCTTCTTTTAAAAAAATCCTTATTTCTCCCTGCTGCTTTTCCCACCGGCCACGGCCTCCCCGAGGGGCGCAGCGAGCTGGACGCGGGTTCCCGTAGGTGCGCGCTCCGCCCCGCCCCGCTCCGCCGCCGGCCCCGCCCCGGGGCGCCATTTGTCCCGCCCGGCGGCCGCCGCGATGCCGGGGGGTTGCGGGCCGCTCGCTCCGCCCGCTCCTCCCGCTCCTCCCGCCGCCCAGGGCGAGCCCCGCGGGGCGGCCGGCCCCCCCGAGCCCCCGGTGGCCGCTCGGCTCCTCCCGCACGAGGTAAGCGTCGCGGGGCGGGCGGGGAGGGACCCGGGCTGCCCCCAGCCCCGGCCTGACCTTGGGTGTTCCCGGCCCTTCGCCACCCGCAGCACCGAGACGTCGCTTCCTGGCGCCCGGTCTGAACTCGCTCGAGTTTAAAACCGATCGAACCGATCCCCCTTTCACTGTGCCGGAATCGCTAGGTTGGAAAAGACCTCTTCGATCACCGAGTCCCGCCGCTCCTACCTGCCGCTCTCCAGCCCCCGATAGAAAGTTTTCCCCCACGGCAGGGAGGTTGTGGGGTCTCCTCCTCGGGAGGTGCTCAAACCCCTCCTGGGCGCGTCCCTTCGCCACTCGCTTCAAACGAACCTGCCTCAGCAGGACCAGGCGGACTCCAGAGCTGCTTCCCAACCCCGACAGTTCTGTGATTCGGGGTTTAAAAGACGGGTGGGTGAGGCGCTGAGGGGCACGGTTTGGTGGTTGATAGGAACGGTTGGACTTGATGATTCTGGGGGTCTTTTCCACTCTAGTGATTCTGTGATAGGGTCTCCTTGGTGTCTTCTCCGAGCTGCACGGCCCCAACTCTCTCAGCCTGTAGGGGAGGTTCAGCCCCCAGGGCAGGTCATCTTTTTAAGGGTTTCCTTTTGCCTTCCACCTCGGTTGCCTCTGCCCTTGGGTGCAGACTCTAGTCTGGCAGCTAAAGACACAACATCTAACATCGTTTACAAAAATCCACGTTGGACTGTAGATATCGGCTGCTGTGGTTGGTGTGGGGGTTCAACTGCGTGAGCAAGTGACACAGCCTAGAGAAGCTGTTTCATAGCAGTTAAGCATTGCTGTGCAGGTAGATAACACACCCCTTGTACAGAACGGGACAGCCCCTGCACTTTCAGCCCACGTTCTGGGGTGCAGGGTCATCTGGGGATGGGTTTGGGGTGCAAGGTTCGTTCAGGGATTGGTTTGGTGTGTAGGTGTTATCTAGGGATTCGTTTTGTGTGCAGGCGTGATCCAGAGATTGGTTTGGGGTGCAGTCGTTGTCTAGGGATTGGTTTGAGGTGCTGGGGTCTTCCAGGGATGAGTTTGAGCTGAGGCAGAAATTTGCATGAGGAGGAGAGACTGTGAGGGAGATGAACAGTAACACATAGCTCCTCTTAGTCATCCTCACAAAGTTTTTTTTTGAGCTGAGCAGTTTTTACGGGCTGTCCTGGATCTGGTACTTGGCCTGTGTCACTTAGCAGACTGCCACTCTCTGGTGTTTGTTTTGCTGGGGGGCTTGGATCTGCCTGGGTGATGGCAGTGGCTCTGCTAGCAGGAAAATAAGCGTGACATGGCCCAAGAGCAAACTTTGCATGCTTTAGTTGAACAGCAGTGGCATCAGTAAATGTGCTGGAAAGCCCATAGCGTGAAGGAAGGGAGTCTGTGCTTTGATGTTGAATCTGTGCTTTGATGCGTCAAAATGGAAAACTAATGATATCCATTGGTTTCTTTGTGCCTTGCCTTAAGGGCTTGCGTGTGTCATCCTGATAAGTGTTGTTTTTATTTATATGTAATGTATTTGTGTAATCTCAACTCTTCCTTTTTTCCACAAAAGCAGCTGGAAGCCATTTGTGTCCAAGTTCAGCCAGGACAGATGAAGGAAACGGAAAGGCCGATGCCATCGTTGGCACCGATCCAGCCCAAAACTATAATGCTGAGTCAGTCAGTTGGTAGAAATCCTAGTGTACCGGGACTTGGTATTATTAATCCCCAGATAATTAGGATACAGCCTGTTACAGGAACTGAGCAACAGCAGCCGCCGCTATTCCTGCATAGTTCTTCCGAGTCTGCGATTCAGCTGCTAACACAGAGACCATCACCGTCTCATGGATCGGTGTCTGTGAACAAGATTCCCACATCCAAGATGCTGAATGGACGGAAAACTAAACGTGCAGCAGGATCAGCTACAAGGTCTTCAAATATTACCATAGCTGCAGCCAGTTCTGCAGATACTCCAGTACCATGCCTTGAAAAAACCCAAAAAGATGACAAGTTAAAAAAATCCTTGAAAGTGAAAACTCGCTCTGGACGGATTTCACGACCCCCAACATACAAAGCTAAAGATTATAAATTCATTAAGATGGAGGATTTGGCTCATGGTCATCAGTCTGATTCTGACGACTACTCTGAGCTGAGCATAGAAGATGATGAAGATGGAAAGGTGAAGGGAAAGGATGCATTATTCAGTTCTTCAACTTATAACCTGAAACCCAAAATGTTTAAATGTCAGATTTGTGAAAAATCCTATATAGGAAAAGGAGGATTAGCAAGACATTATAAACTTAACCCAGGCCATGGACAGCTGGAGTCTTTACCTCAAAAAATACCTATAAATAAGCCTAATGGAAGTATATTTGTGGACAATGCCTGTGGAATAAGGCAGGAAAAGATGAGTCCAGCACATTTGGATTCAGTTGCAGTCACTTTAAATAATGAAAATGCACTAGCCACCAGTCTAGAAGACACTGTTGATTCAAAGGCTGGAGAACAGGTAAAGTGTGTTATGTCAGAAAGTTGGCAGTTTTGTGGAAAGTAGACTGGCAGGTTTATAGTCTTGTACAGCTCAGAAATGCCCACTGATATACTAAATTAAACACATTTCCCATTGAAGTGCTTTAAAAATCAATTTATTATCTCTTGCAGTGTTGCAGGAGTAGTTATTCTTGCACAGGGACATAAACCAAAATGCTCCCCGAGATGGTTACTGGTTTTCTGACATACAGTTTTTGGCTTGAAAAAAATCCTTGTCTGTGTAAATAGCATTCCTCTCTGCATTCAGGTAAGAATACTGTGTTGTTCGGTTCCAGCCTTCAGCATGATTGACAGCAAGACATCGTTTACTCTATCAGTTTCTGTTACTGAAACAGAAATTTATTCCTGTGATGATGCTCATTTGGAATCTCACAGTGGGCCACAGCCTTTCCTAGAGGGGGTTTTGATAGTGTGGCTTAGCTGCCCCTGCAAACTAAACACTCTGGTGAAACTTGATTCTCTGGGTTAGAAGCTACTTTAGCTGCAGATTTTTTTTCTGTGATGTTTTAAGCTGGCTGCTTCAAAGTATAGTTTATCTTTTAATGTTAAAAATGACTCTAACATCTTGTAGCAAGAGCTGATACAGCTGCTGTCTAGGATAAAATGCTCTTTCAGATTTCGCAGTGTCACATTTATTATTTCCGTTAGTAAATGCAAGGTTCTTCTCAGAAATGTGAAAATTTACAGCTTAAGTTGCCAATGCAGCAAACAAACCTCTCCTGTCTTCTATGCTCTGGTATTACCCTTGGAAAAATAAAATTGCAGAATACTGAAGTCTGCTCCCTGTTTTACCATATAGTTGTTTGTTCCCTGTGCAGCACTTATTTTATCTTGGATGATGAGAATTTAGCAAAATTTCAGAGAGTCTCATATGTAATACTTGTCCTGGCTGCTAGATTGCTGTTGTACCTCCTGCTTTTACCTACCAAATATGGATTCTGCAGGTCTTCACTTTTAACTCATTGATTTGTTATAGCTTTTGGCCAGGGAAATACATTGTAGGAAGAATAACTGTATTATTAAAGTGGCAGATTGATATAGACAGGAAGGCAGTCAAGATCCCCATGTTCTTGGTCTTATGCTTGCCGTGTTCATAGCCTTATGTCATACTTAGAACTAATTTAGTAATATAATCCCTGGATAGAACTGACATAAATTTGTCCTTTTTAGACCTTTCCTAATGACTAGAACGGTAGGGAACTACTGAAATGAAAATGTACTGATGATGAAAAGAAGCCTGATGTAGCTCAGTACCATTGTAAACTCCTCTCTTAAAAAATACTGGTGCGTTCTAACAAGAACGAGCTTGGAAGGGAAGGCAAAGTGTGTTCGGTAATCACTGCTTTGATCAGTAAAAAGGTTTGCACTGAAATCTCAATGATAACTTAAAAATAGAAAATGCATCTGGAGTTTGCCATGTGGCTTTATAACAGAAGCTGCTTCTTAGCTGTGTCTTTAGGGAAGACTAAGGATTTTGAAACGTGGAAACAGGGTGATATATTTTGCTTTTTAGTCACTAGGCTTGCAATGCTCATGACTGCTCAGAGTTTTTGTCTTTCATGTAAAGTTTTCGTGCTTTGGCATAGTTACAGTGAAACCCAGATTTATCTTTAGTTGTGTTTTACTGCTAATTAAGATTAATTTCTACAACCTTTTTATTTTAAGAGGATCTGTTTTGCTTCAAATATATTGAACACATTTAACTGACATAAACAAGCGCATTAATCATATTCCCTTAATCTCTGTATTTTTTTTACATTTTGTGGATAAAAAAAAAATGCTAACTTTGCAGATAACCCTGCATATGTGTTGCAGAAGTAGTAGTCTTACTAATGCGTTGGATTTATTCCACAACTTTCTTTGTAGTTATGCTTGTATCCAGCTTTGCATTTATTTAATGTGCTATTTATTGTTTGCATAGATTAAAAATTATAAAACTGTCTTCCTCAAAACACCTTACAATGGTGAATAAATACTTTTTCTTTTAATAAGGCTTGTAAGTCTGCAGAAAGCAGACACTTGTTGGCAGAACAACAGAATGAAACCAGTTTAGGACGCCAGGGACCCATCGTACTGAAAGGACACGGAAGACCCAGACGATCAAAGAGACGTGGTCGACCAAGGATGGGTGGAAGATCTAGGTGTTCTGGAAGGCGTGGCAGACCTGGTCAGTCCCCTTCAAAGTCAGTTAGTAGTGTGTCAGCAGAACACAATGTATTCAGAAGAAAAGCTAGGTTAAAAGAGGTATGGTTCTCTTCTGCAATTCCTTCACAAGTATCTTCCCCTGCCCTTTTTTTGTTTTTTGTTTTTTTTTTTTTTTATCACTTATTTTAAAGGAAAATCCTTTTCCAAAAGATTGATTTTTGTATTTTTTTTATATTTATGTTTTTTACATCTTTCTGTACTGACAAGATGAAAGCCTAAGATGTCTTCTAAGAAGAAAACATCAAGTTGTCTTTAGGGAGAAACTACTTACAGCAGAACACTAGACAAAGGGAAAATGGGAATTGAGTCTTGAAAGGGACTTTGACATGTAGATATCCTCTCACCATCCTTTTTCTGAAGAAGGAAAGTTACTAGCTACTATTATGTATCTCTTCAAACACAGTAAAAGAAATAAACCCCACTGAATTGGGCAACATTAAAAAAGAAAAAGGAAAAAAAAAAGCCAAACAGATCGTAAAGAAGCTCTCAGGGGAGGATAGAATGGGAAGTAAAACCCATGCAACTCACATTTTTTGTTTCCTGTGTGTTTTGAAAATCCTTCATGACCGCTCAATCTACCTATGTTGCTGTTCTTCCTATGAGTTGGCAAGATCTGTGGGACTAAGTGTTGTCTGTATGCGGGTAGTAACTGTTTCAAGATTTTCTAATTTAACTCCTCTTTTGGTGTTATGTTTGTACCTATTCTCAAAGCTGCTTAAACATATAAAGTGTGTAGTGGCATGTTCTGTTCTGCATGTGGGATGCATATGGTTCTTACAAACTCATTCTGGCTTTTGACAGCTAATACAACAATGCAATAATGAAGACTTAATGGAGCTGGCTCTCCCACGTCTTACAAAGCTTGTTACAGTATACGAATTTCTGTTGATGAAGGTGAGTTTTTTATGTAGAAATGTTCAATTATTTTAGGGACACTTCCACTAGGATACTTTAAAATATCCCTGTAGAGATGTGTATGAATTTCCTAAGTTAGAATTGTGTGGAATGGAGATGTTCCACACGTTTCTTCAGTCTTACTTGAGCAAAACTGTTAGATCTCTTGATTGAAAGTCTTGCTTCCTGCTGCCTAGTTTAGTGGCATTTTTGGATATTCCATAATCTTTTGACTTGGATGTTGCTGTTTTACAATATTGAACAATAGGAACAGACAGATTTTAACTTACTCTTTTTTTTAAAATACAGAGAGGGGGAAACAAACCCTTTTTTCCCCTCTTGCTTCTAGGTTGAAAAGGGGGATCCAGCCAAAGCTTACTTCCCAGATGTGTATAGGGAATTTGAAGTTTTGCATAATATGGTAAAGAAAATGGCGTATGATCACCTCAGTAATTCTGATTTGCAGAGTTGCCAGCAGCCTGTTGAAATCAAAGATGCCAAGGTAATAATTCACTCTATTTGGAGTGATTTTTTTTTCTCTTTTGTTTTATTTACTTTGCAGTTTTATTTTTCTCCAATAAGCTTTGTCATCCCGGTAGCATTATTTGAAGAAAACGTGATTTTTGATGAGTAAAAATAGACATTGTTGTGAAAAATCCAACAACTAACCAAAGAGAAAAAGAAATCCCTAGTAAAACTACAATTCTAGTTTATAGCACTAGGTACAGCTAGAAATACATCTGCAAAAAAAAATTCCTAGCACTGCTGATACATGTGGCATATCTAGGGTAGTATGAACCTGCATGTTACTGCAAGGTGTATTTAGTAATAACTCCTAATTTACGTACATCTTGGATGTTTGATTAAGGAGGAGGGTTCTGTATTTAAAGTGGCCAGGATTTAAAGGGATAAAGACAAAATGAGGACAAACTGAATGTGTCTGTGCAGTTTACAGTTGTACAAACAAATGTGAAAAGTGGCGAATACATGAGTAAAACAACCAGCTATTATTTCAGTGACTCTTCATGTTCTATGTTTATAGTGCTTTATCTAGAAAGACAGTGTAGGTTTGGTTATCTGGTTGTTGATTTTTTTATTTATTTTTCTAAAGTGGATATGTTTATCCTAGATCCTTATTGATCCATGTTCCTTTTGCTAAGAATAGAAGAGCTCCTTGTACAGAACATATTTTTGGTTTTCCCTTGTCTGGTTCCAGTAGTGACAGCGCTATTTTGTATGCTATCCAACAAATTTTCTAATTGATGTGCCCATGAAGGTGTATCAGCACTGAACTTGCAGCTGCTTTTGAGAGGAGTGTAATGGACAACTCAAGTAGGGATGGTGGAGATAAGATTTTGGTACTTAAAATAATCCTGGTTTAAAAAAAATGAAGTCCTATATGTACTTCTGGCAGTGGTTAATATTTATTTTTCAGAATAAATAATGACATTCACTGTACAACTAAACAGCTTTCTAGAATTACTGTGTTCTCATCTGGCTGTTTTGTCATTAATGCTAATGTTCTGCTTTGGAGAAATGGAGTTGCATCAAATAAAGGGATGCAGTTGATACTGGCAGTCCCAAAACAGAACCTCTTTCTTGCTTCTCTTCAGTGTTGATGTGCCTTCTTAATATAGAATGATACTCTTAAAAAAAACAACAATTAAAAAAAAAAACACCCTAAAAGCCAAACCAACCAACATGAAACCAACCCAGCCTGGAGAAGCTGTGTAGTAGCACACCTACATAAGGATGAAGTGCAGGAGTGGAATGGGGTGGGTGAATGCTTAACTACTAAGAGACACTCTTAAACCATAAGACTTAGATGTTTTTTTAATAATGGAAGCTTCTGCAGCGTTCTTTATTAAGCTCTGCTCTTAGTACTGTCTCTAGATTCTATATATAGCCACTGTACTCCTAATTCTTTCTAGTTTGCCTGTTAAAATTCACCTTCAAATGAAGGTCGTGTTCTATTAATATGGAGGCTGGTAAAAAACGTGAGAGTCTAAATACTGCTTTGAGCTGTGATGATTGATTGTCAGACTGGACACTGTGTGGTTCTAGCCCAGTTTTATGAAAATGAATAAATATTTCAGCATTTTTGCATTTCAATTAGAATAATTCAGATTAGAGGCTAACTTTTTTTTTTCTTTTAACTGTTTCTAAAGGTTGCTGAATCATTAGGAATTACAGAAATACTCACTGGAGAACAGAAGGTGCAAGGTGTAGACTCTTGTTCACAATCTATAATTAAAATGGTTAGTGAGCAAGTACCTGTGGAGACACCGGGACAAAAACGGGTAGCTGAGGTATGGAATGCCTTTGTGAAAATTAAAAAAGAAACTGAGACAAATTAAAACTTGCTAGAAGAGATAATACCAGTAAGATTCCTGTAAAGAATTTGTGTTAAAGTAAGGCTTTTATGGTGTTTGGAGTTTGGTAATACCTAAAGAACTCTGCTGTTGTGTAGCACAGGATGTGAATGAGCACACAAGAGATGTACTTTGTCCTAGCGTTCAGCACAGAGTCTCAGAGACTGACAAGGAATATCATCATACAGGGAAGAAAGAATTTTCTTGAGGTACTAGTAAATGGGGATCCCACAGCAAGAAGGATCCTTAGATTCTAAAAACTGGTGTTGGAGTAACTGGGCTACGCTACAGCAGGTTTGCATGTTGGAGGATTGGTTGCTAGAGGTTGGTAGAGGTGCATGAAAATGGTTCCTGTCTTTCTAAGAAGGAAGTTGACCAAGTTCAGCCTGTTTACAGCTGTAGCAGGGAACTGTTTCCTCTTCTTGCAAGTCACATCTTTGTGGTCTGTTTATTGTTCTACTTTTTATTTAATCCAGCATTGTTTCTTGTGGTTGATAAATAAGACTAGTGCTTTTCAATTTACTGCCAGTGGTTAAATTTAAAGAGCAGATCAGTTTTTATTAACCAAACCGTGCTGGGCAGAGGCTGTTCACAGCCCTTTACTGAAGCTGGAGAGAGAGCTTATAGCAGGTTTCATGCCACGCAGCTAATCACAAAGGCTCAGAGAGAAGCTTTGATATTGAAGCAAAGGCAGATTGTTTCAACTAAATACTAAAGGTAATCAGTGGCATTTTGATGAAGTGCGAGGGCTGTGTTTAAATCCTTAGTTTTTAGGAAGACCTTTAGTGTAAACCCCTGTTTTCAAGGAGAGTATCAGATCCCTGCCATGAAGTGCCCAGGGTTAGTTTGTGATCTTTTCCAATGCTGTCAGCTGTTGTGGTAGCAGCCAGTTAATTATCTCTTGTATTGACAGAGCTCAGGGGAGGAACTGTTGCCATCAGCCAAAAGAATCAAGGTAGAAGATGTAATGGAGAAAATGAATAATGCTTATGCCAGTCAAGATGAAGTGAAAGAAAAGAGTGGGAATTTGTGTACGCTGTTTGAAAAAGATGGTAACCTCTTTGAATTTTCCAATTCTGTTCTGTTCATGGAGGAGCTGAACAAATCTCTTTGTTCTTCAAGCTACTGTGCTTTTTGTCTTAAGGTTTCCTTTCTTGACTTGCTTCCCAGGTCCTTGAAAAGCAGCTGTTTGACTGGAAAATCCTCATGGGGCAGGAAAAGTTATGGATGATGCAGACCACATCAGTAGCTCAATTCTGAATGCATGATAATCCAGACACTGATACTACTGCAGTACTATGAGAATTGTGCTATCCTCTCCTGTGTGCTTCCTGAATGCTTCCTGTCCACCCCAGTGCTTGTAGTGGAGCTGGTGCATGACCTTTGTGTCAGCAGTGGGAAAGGAAGCAGTGTGTGTGTGTCCTTCCTCTCTGCCCCAGCAGCAGAACCATCAGAGCTTTGTTGGATCTGTGGAGAGGGAGAGAGCTGGTGTGGGCTCTCTTGTACCCCTAGGGAAATGTGGGAGCTGAAGATTGGAATTGAGGCACCATCTTGCACAATCTGTGGGTGGTTGCATGTCTTTACCCCTACTGTTGTTATTCCTCCTGCCCCTCAGATTGGCTATGTAACAGTGGTTAGGAAGGGAAAGTGTGTTGGGTTTCTTCCCAAACTGCACCAATCTTTTATGCAAAAGTGTTTCAGTAATTTGAGCCATTATGATGACTGCTGTGAAAGATTCCAGCCCTTACCCATCTCCAGTAAGATGTGTACATCAGTACTGTGCTCTGTAACTCTTTTTGGTGTTGCTGTAAGCTGTTTTGATTTCACACTTGTTTCTGGCAATGGTTGTGGTTTTGTTCTCCCTTTTAGTTTATTTTACTTTCTCTGAAAGGCTCTGCATGACGATGCTTAATTCTTGTTGCATTATGGCTTTCTTCTGGGCTGCGAGTTCCTTAAATTTTGTTCCATTTGCACCTGCCCATACAAAAAGTTTGAAATGATCCTTTCTGTGGTGCTTGGCCTCCATTCTTGTGCAGGGATAATATTTTGTAACAAAAAAAGTCCCAACCTACTTGTCCCTTTTCATCTTCAATAAAAACTGGCAGCTCATGCTACTGCAGCTTAGTAGTTTTTGTTCACCTACCTACTGGGTTTGTGACCTGGCTCCTGGTCAAATAACTGGTAAAACACTATATTTCCAGTGGTTTTTACCTTTTCTGTCACAGGGCAGAAGTGCTCCTGAAGCTGCTAGCACAGCTAGTTCAAAATGTAGTAACTTGATGACATGTTTGAGTACAGGATAAGCTTGATTATCTACAGAAATTTCAGTAAATGCTTCTGTCTATTTACTAATGGTAACAGGGAGGAGCAACTGACAACTTTGTGCCTGGTATATTATCTTTTAACGTTACCAGCTGTTTGCCAGATGTAGAAAATTAGGTTTCACTTTGAGTCCAGGTTGTTTTCAGGTTTAACAGAAAAATGCTGCTCCTACTGTAAGGTCCTTTATTAAGGAAATATTCAATAGTATTTCACTATCCAAAGATTCCTTGTGTATTTTTATACTGGCTTTCTCATTAGGAAGTGCTATGAAACTCTCATATGGTGCTTCAGATTTGCTAATCTGGGAGAAGAAAGCAGGGAAGTAGTCTAGCTTTTCCTCCAAAATTATTGCCGAAATATATTTTTGGACATGCAGTATTGGATTGCCTGAGAAAATGTTATTTCTTTCACCTTTTCAGGTTTTAATCCATTAAATGGAGAAATCCTGCTTTCAGAAGATAGACGTATCACTTGCTGCACAACTGGAAGCACATTACTGACAGCAGAGGAACATAAGTCACTTTCTGATTCAGGAGTTAGAATTGATGCTGAAAATTCAGGTCTATTCTCCCAGACTGTGAAGATGAGGATAGAGTATTCACAGCCTCTAAATGCACAGGGACCAGATATGGCTGGTGACACATCTCTGCTACAGGCTGAAGTCGCGCTGCCTGTCACAGCAGATGGATCACCTGAAGTAGCTGAAGCATGCTTTGGGAGGGAGGTTACAACAGGTGGAGTGTCAGCTCCCGAACCTTGCAGCTCCGTGGCAGAGAATGCAGTGGGCAGTCGGAGCACTGACGTATTGATGAGTGAAGAAAATGGTCACAATCAAAAATATCAGAAGCTCCAAGAAGAAAACTGTAATTTTGCAATTAAAGAACATTCTGAAAAACTCCATAATGCTGATGTGACTGATGAGATGCAGGAACTTCAAAAAGTTTTTTCAGCAAACATCCTGTCAGTAAACTACCCGCAGGGTGCTCAGGCTCAGTCATGCCAGAATCCTAGCCAGGAAGCCTCCCTGTCTGCCTGTGGGAACCATGAAAACTCTCCTATGGACATGAATGGATTTTCCTGTGGGACAGTGGAACAACATGAGGTGGAGAATACAGTTACTGTAGATGGAACTGTAGCCTTTGAGATTACTGAAGAGAGCCATGATATTTTGTCTCAGGGACATGAACAGATTTTTATTCAGACTTCAGATGGGCTTATCTTGTCTCATCCAGATCCTGCTGTTTTGTCTCAGGCAGAAGGCATAGTTATTGTAACTGATTCCAATGGTACTACAATGCACATTCGCACATCTGAAGCGATACCTTTGGAAACCGTGGAAGCACTACTGGCAATGGAAGCAGATGGCCAAAGTGAAGATATTTTGCTCTCACAAAGTGAATTGGAGCCATAAAACTGTACATGATTTCTTCTGGGAAAGACTGACTATAAAATGTATATTTTTCTAATGTGAATAGTGAAATAATTGAAATCTAACTTATTTGTAAACTGTTTCTATGCCCCGTACTTTTTATAACTTATGTTTATATAAATCTAGCAGCATCGCAACCAAAAATTCTAGAATTAACATAGGTCTGTGTGCTTTATATGTTGGGAAAGTGAGTGGAAAGTAGAAATCTGTCAACCCTAAAACTGTTGCACTATTCTCTTTTGTTACATAATTCCTTTTCTCTCTAGCCATCTAAAAATACAGTAAGTTGTACTGCTGCTCAGCAGTGATGTGCTGTGTACTGGCAAGCTGTATATGAGTAAAATAAAAACTATATTACAAATGTGCATTTTCTGTGCCATTGAGATTACAAAAGACTTTGTTATTGCACTTCCCTAAAGCTAGCTTGAATATTCATTAGCATCTAGACTTGGAGAACATAAATCTGCCTGGAAAAAAATGGGCAGTTTGAAATGTAATCCACAGTTGTGCATTCCGGGAACAATGTGACAGCTTAGCTGATCCTTACTTAAATATGCATCCACCGAGTTAGAGACAAAAATAGCCTCAAACAAGATCTGATTTGTACTGAACTGTTGGAAATGTCTTTAAGGATGCTCGTCTAATGTTCAGCCGCACCTTTAAAAACTGCTGGGAAGGTGTGTAAGGAGTGATCTGATTTTTTACTTAGTGAGATACCAAACGTTTTGGATTTTTTTAATTCTAGTATGTGATGGTCTCTTTTTAAGACTTGTATTATACTTCTTCTCTTGTAGATGATGCATTCTATATAATTTATAAGGTTTGACCTTCCCAGTAACACACACTGCCGTGTACTATTTCATCATCATAGGAAGGTATCTTTGACTATAATCCCTGTTTCTCTATTAATCCTTGTTTCTCTGTGCAGACAGAAAACTTGCCAAATTACTTCTCTACTGCTGCCTTGTATTGTGTCATACTTTGAGTATGTTCTTTGGATGATGATATTTTTGGGGCAACCTCCTAGCAGCTTTCTGTCCCAGGTACTGTCTTGTCTTTTGAGGAGCTTAGCAGGTGAAAAAGAACTGTCTTAAATGACCAGTATCTTTCTTTTGTTCATGAGCTACTGCAGACCTACTGAAAACCAGTGGCAAGCATTTAAAATGTGTGCGTCACCTTGTTGCTAAATACATGAGACAACTGGTGCAATCAGCTGAAAGGACAACAATTCTTAAGTCAAGTAGGAACTCTGATTGTTCATGGTCTTGTTACAGAGGAAAACTGCTAAATTTTAATCTAAACAAAAGAGAGGACAATTTAAGAGATGAAATAATCTGCTTTACTGTATCTCTTCAGCATAGTTGGATTAGGTTTTGTTTTTTTGAACTTTTTTTGCTGTTCTTTTCTTGGTTGTCTACATTGAAAATTTGATTATTTTATTATATTGAAGATTGGTTTATTATACTGAACATTAATTTGATTAGCCAGAACACTGCATTTTATGTGTGGATGTGAAATATGTCATTGTATGTTAGTAAGCTCCGTTCTGGTGGTCGGTGTAGTTTTTGTCTGTTCTTTTCTCCTTTTTTTTAGGAGGTGGTGATGGCCAAAGGATACAGGCCAACCTTATAAATAAAGATACCGTACAAAGCAAGGTTCTGCTGGTCTTTCAAAGTGTTTGATTGCAGTGAGCAATTCTTTATTACACTCTTTTGTAATGACCATCCAATGAGTACATCTGAGAGCTTCAAATATAACAATCATCTTCTTAGACTTATAACAGCAAAATATCTCTGCAATGATTTTACAGTAATCTTTCTGTGTCTGGTAGCAGTCAATGAGCAAGGGGGGATGTGAAAATGAAGGCTCTTTGCTGAAGCACTTATTTCCTTTTAGAAAACAAGAACAAACCATAATTTTCACCTATGCAGAAAATTAAAATCTGTTTCAGTTGTGCCTTCCCCATTGATTTCAACATGCTGGGAAATAGAATACACCTACTCTCATCTTAAAAGAACAATTCTATAAGTGAACCAGCCTTTTCAGCTTGGAAAATCTTTTTCAAGTATGAAGGTGTTTCCATAGCGACAGGGGTCTGGCCCTTCTCAGATAAATTAAGGCAGCTGTTAAACTAGGTGGAATGCTCACACAGTAAAATAAAACCCAACCAAGCTATTCCTAACTGCTTGTATTCTCCTTAAGCAACAGCAGCATTTCTTTTTTAGATGCTAGAAATCTGGGCTAAGAATAGAACACTGTTAAACTGCCAGAAACAACCTTGTCACTGAACAGAGCAAAATGTCACAAAACCTTCTAATTCATGTATGTTCTGTTCTTGCAGGAAGCTCATATACTTCCCTTCCCAAGCTTGTGACATTTCATCTTGGAACTAGTTAAGTAAGTGACCCTACTTTTGCTATCAGAAACCTGTTCCAGAATCTCTGACAGTCTTAATTAGCTTGTTTTCCAGCATTGAACCACAGCTATTATGGTCATTTCATAGCAGCATG
Organism: Coccyzus lansbergi; assembly: GCA_033558105.1. Taxonomy (NCBI): domain Eukaryota; kingdom Metazoa; phylum Chordata; class Aves; order Cuculiformes; family Coccyzidae; genus Coccyzus; species Coccyzus lansbergi. The sequence continues at coordinate 19,161 of JAUMJK010001160.1, forward strand.
CATTGCATGTCACTATCTTTTACTTCAAGTAATTGTTTCAAGGAGAATCAGGAGTAAAGATCTGTCAGGGCACAACAGCACTCAGAACACTGTTATTATTGTGTGAAATACAAGATCTAAAGAGTTTATACAGGTGCAGGTCATATAGGCAGGCAGTAAGTGGCAGGGATTTAGATTATTAATCATAATGAAGTAAACAGATGGTCTAAATTCACTACATATTAGGGATTTAAATAAAATTTGATGGCACCACTGTGGTTTCCACGTTGTAGTTCGTTCATCCGCAATAGCTGGTATTGCAGGTGAGCTGCTATTGCAGATGAGCTGCTAACAGTTACTGAAGTCTGGGTAAGTGTAGCAGCTTCTCCACACTACCCAGGTCTGCCACAATAGTATGCTACAGTGGTTATTACATCTTTAGGGACGAAAGGAAATAAGGGTATTGAATTCCACTTCAGCACTTAGCTTATGCATTAACTGTTTCTCCTGAACATGATCTCTACTCTCTTTTCCAAGGAAGCAGCGTGAAAAAGAAAAGCAAGAGTATAAGCCACAAATTCTTGCTTGTAAACTGCTAACCAGAAACACAGAAGGGTCACACCTTTAAAGCAAAACTGCTTGATATCAGAAATGGTAATTCCAGGGAAAACTCACTAAGCCCTAAGATGGCAAGCAGACAATATGGGATAAGGACATGACGGAAGCAGGTCTTGTTTTTACCCAATGCCTGCTCTCATGAAACACCGTTAAAATAAGAAAAGTTACCACGAGTTTTAAAAGAGACAAGACTTTTCCCTATAATGGCTGTGGAATGGTGAGTTGTACTAAACCTTGCTTGTGTGCTGCTAGCTCAGGCTTGGGTCACTCTGCAAAAGTGATGCACCTAACCACAACATAATCAAAATCAAACTGGAATTCACGCTAACTGTCCATGACAGCATTTCAGAACCACATACCAAACTCCTTTTGGATTCTGCCCTTTGTGTTTTCCTTTACTTTTCCCCAAGTATAAAGCAAACAGAAAAGCATTAGCCCTGTTAAGTCAAGTCATACCAAAAAACACAGAAGTGCTGAATTTCTGTGGTGAAAGGGACAATGTAGTTGTCTTAGACAATATGTTGACCTTAGACTGTCAAGACTTGGAAAGTAGCCATATTCTTTGCTGTAGGTGTCTATGTGCATCGAATCCTCTCCAGATTATCAAGTAGTGTTCACCTTGTTTGTATTATAGGGGACTTAATCCTCCTACCGGTGGTCTCAGACTAGGCATTAGGAAAAAAATTGTCATCGAAAGGGTCATCAGGCACTGGCAGAGGCTGCCCAGGGAGATGGTTGAGTCACAGTCCCTGGAGGTGTTTAAAAGACGGGGAGATGAGGTACTTAAGGATATGGTTTTGTGGCAGATAGGTATGGTTGGACTTGATGATCTCAGAGATCTTTTCCAACCTGGTGATTCTATGATTTTTCCTTTTGCACTTAAAATGGATAAAGCAACCAGATTGTCTCACGCAGAAAAAGGAGTATCAGCTGAGACAAAATAAATACAAGTAGAGAAAAATACTTTTAATAAATTTTACAAAAATTCAACTTACTTGGTAAGCTTTGCCATTTCAGTTTCACGTACGCATCATTAGAAGCAAACTGTGTAACATCTGAACTTCTAGCACTGCCTATGCCCTGTTTCCAGCAGCATGGCTTCGAGCAGCAGTTTACTGTTGTTCTCAATGTAGGGCTGATATAACCATGACGATAAAAACACCATCATCAGATCTTGGTCAGCAGTATGAGCAATTTCTTGCACGATTGTTTGCTTGAGTTGTAGTTCCTTCTTGTACATTTCAGAAAGCTTCAGAGAAACTTCATCTAAAATGGATTGAAAAACCAAGGACATTGACCAGAACATTCAGCAATTCTCTAACAGTTAAATTATACCTGCAATTCACAGAATCACAGAACAACTAGGTTGGAAGGGACCCATCGGATCTTCTAGTCCAACCATTCCTATCCACTAACACTAAACCAAGTCCCTCAATACCTCATCCACCCGTGCCTTAAACACCTCCAGGGAAGGGGAATCAACCACCTCCCTGGGCAGCCTATTCCAATGCCCAATGACCCTCTGTGTGAAAAACCTCCTCCTAATCTCCAGCCTAAATCCACCCTGGCGGAGCTTGAGGCCATTCCCTCTCGTCCTGTCCCCTGTCACTTGGGAGAAGAGGCCAGCTCCCTGCTCTCTACAACCTCCTTTCAGGTACTTGTAGAGAGTAATGAGGTCTCCTCTCAGCCTCCTCTTCTCCAGGCTAAACAACCCCAGCTCTCTCAGACGCTCCTCATAGGTTCTGTTCTCCAGCCCCTTCACGAGCCTTGTTGCTCTTCTCTGGACTTGCTCCAGAGCCTCAACATCCTTCTTGTGGTGAGGGGCCCAGAACTGGACACAATATTCAAGGAGCGGCCTCACCAGTGCTGAATACAGAGGGAGAATCACCTCCCTGGACCTGCTGGCCACACCGTTTCTGATACAAGCCAAGATGCCATTGGCCTTCTTGGCCACCTGGGCACACTGCTGGCTCATGTTCAGTCGGCTGTCGACCAACACCCCCAGGTCCCTCTCCTCCTGGCAGTTTTCCAGCCAGGCTTCTCCCAGTCTGTAGCTCTGCATAGGGTTGTTGTGCCCCAAAGTGCAGGACCCGGCATTTGACCGTGTTAAACCTCATGCCGTTGGACACTGCCCAGCAGTCCAGCCTGTTTAGGTCCCTTTGCAAAGCCTCCCTACCCTCCAGCAGATTGACACTTGCACACAGCTTTGTGTCATCTGCAAACTTGCTAAGGGTACTCTCAATGCCCTCATCCAGGTCATTGATGAAGACATTGAACAGGACTGGACCCAGCACTGAGCCCTGGGGAACCCCACTTGTCACTGGCCTCCAGCTGGACTTAACACCATTTACCACCACTCTCTGGGCCCGGCCATCCAGCCAGTTTTCTACCCAGGAGAGTGTGTGCTTATCCAGGCCAGGGGCTGACAGTTTCCGTAGCAGAATGCTGTGAGAAACTGTGTCAAAGGCTTTACTGAAGTCCAGAAAGACCACATCCACAGCCTTTCCCTCATCCAGCAGCCGTGTGACTTTGTCATAGAAGGCAATCAGGTTGGTTTGGCAGGACCTGCCTCTGGTAAACCCATGTTGACTGGGCCTGATCACCCGGTTCTCTTGTAAGTGCTTCATGATAGCACTCAAGATCACCTGTTCCATGAATTCATTGATCATTAGAAAACCTCTCAGCTTATCTAAGCTATTCCACATGTTTAGATATGTTGGTTTTTACAGCATTAATAATGTTTGTACACTAGAATATAAAATGCTAGACAATTTATTCTACTTTTGGATATATTCTATAGATTTCTGATTTTGACATGAATCCCCTTTTATTTCTAGAATAAGCAGTGGTATCGACTCTCAAGACCTACAGTAAAATTAGCACTTATAGCTATTCTTTCAAATAACTGAAAGTTGATTTTAAAATTTCATACAATTAAGAGAGTCATAAGATAGTTTGAGTTGGAGGGGACCTTAAAGGTCATCCAGTTTCGACAGCCCTGCCATGGGCAGGGACACCTCTACACCAGGCTGCCCAAGGTCCCATCCGACCTGGCCTTGAACACCTCCAGGGATGGGGCAGCCAAAGCTTCCCTGGGACACCTGTTTGGTAATGCTGTCTTCAAATATCCGCGTCACACTTAAAAGTTACTGTTGGTTTTAGCTAATCTGAAGGATGCCCTCACATGCTCTCAGGCACTGATCACCAATAAGTGACACCAACAGTGAAAAGTAATCGTAACACAAAACAAGAGACCAAAACTGAAGTATGTAATGTAAAAATGAATATCGTTGCTAGTTCTTAGTAATACTTGTAAGGGGGAATAACATGTATTTATGCAATAATCTTTAGTTGCTTGACTTTCTAAAAATAACCATACAGATTATTTTTAATGAGAAACTAATCTTGTGTTTCTAATGTAGCCTGAACTATCACCACTTTCAGAAAGATCTAGTCTTCAACGTAATACAGAGCTTCGCTAATGATTCAACCATGAGGAGAGTTTTGACAGCAGTTCGTCTTTTTTCATTCTTAGCCTTTTAAGTTGGCACAAATGAATATTAAGATTTCCGCTAACTAGCGGTAGTGAAGTAAGAAGCAGGGATTCACAAAGGTATGACTTTCGCTTCGCAAAAAAGGCAGTTAGTTCACATGCAATCAGGCTTCGCTTGAATTCAAACAGCTTGAAAACCACAGTAACACGAGTTGGGAGGCAGCACCTTTTGCCATCAAGTGAATGCTAAAAGGATCGATACTAAGAGTTAGAGAGTAACTGAGCATTTCTTTACTTATCTTGACTGACACTGGGATCAGAGGAATTTTTCTTTGGATGCCTGAGAATTAACTGAGGCACAGCTTGCTCTTTGCATTCAAAGTTTTCATTTCAGTGTCAAAGAACAAGTCAGTCTACAGCTTAACACTATCAAGTTGCAAATAGTTTCTCTCTCCAAAGACTGTGGCTGTTGTTGCCTGGGCACTGTAAGCTGCTGACAAGCTGAGTTTTGTGCTATAATTGTTGCATGTCAGACAATGCTTGGCAATTCATCCAAGCAGTCAGCAGCAGCAGCCCTCAGCCAAGCGGTGCATTCATGTGTTTATTGATTGGTCAATTATAAAGGAGACAGATACCCTCTCCGAGGTAAAACATCCAGATAAAAGGGTTTATTTTCCAGTCCTAAATTAGATTACATCACCGAAACGATGCAATTAGCTAAGACAATCAATATTTTACTTACAGAAATATGGTGTAGGCCATGTATGAAAGAAGGGGGCTGTGGAATTTCCAGCTCCATGGTGGTATGTCTCCAAGTCACAGATTGCTTTAGTAGTTGAAGTAAGCTTTTCCATTTTCTGTTGTATTTTCATCTGAAAATGATGAACAAACATTTCAGGAACACTAGGCTACTATCATCTTAAACACTTCTTAAAAACACTTCCTCTGAAGACTACTTAGTCTTAACATTTCTAACTCACTTTTTTAAACTCCAGACAAGAATCAAAGCTGGAATTTATATAGAGATGTAATATGAGATGTCTGGCAATTATGAATACTATACATATGAATTACTGACTCTGATTTTACACAATTCTTTCATTTCACCCATGTAGAAATTTATTAAAGCACACTCTCATTTTCTCACCTCTCCCTGACTCTTTCCTATAGCAATTTAGTACTGGGGAAAAATATCAGACTGTCTATGAACAAGTGTGGCACAAGCCCTATAAACACATGCTTTCATATGTTACCATATTGAGATGACTTAAAATACCAAGAAATCAGCGGCAGGAAAGAAAAACTCAAGCTACAACTGACAATATATCTAAGTTGATTTAACAAGCTTGCTTTGAGAAACAGGTCATAGCATTCACTTCCTTCATTTTCACCTGACTTTGTGCTTTACTGACAGGGACCAACATTTCCAACAAAATGGAGCCTGGAGGCAGTATCTTTAAGTCAAGAAGCTAAAATATAGGTATTTCTATAAACTTGTAAGCTGGCACAGACTCACAAAGAATGAAAAATACAATCTGTCTGTGGTAGCTATGTTTAGTACCCAATCTAACTGTGGCTGCTTAGTCTCCTGTTGCTCAGGAGCAATAATAAATTGTGTCAACACTCCTGGTAGTCTGAATACAAAACTACCTCAAGAGGTGGGGAAGGGAAAAAACCAAATTACTGTTACTTTTTCCCCACAGAGCAAAACTTGAGGAAAATCTAGCTGCTTTCCTTCTCATTCCAAACACAGCACTGGTCTACAAAAAAAAAAAAAAGAATAAAAAAAATCTATCAATAATCTTCTTAAAGGGCCTCCACTGTGGCAGAAGGCTGCAAAAGTTATTTTTAATCAGAACTTTAAATTACAGTATCAGGGAAAAAAGGAAAAAGAAAGAAAGATTCTTTGTTTCCTGTCAAACTGACTGACAGGCGACATTAATTCCTAGCAACATATCCAGAAAAAAGGAGGCGAGTTACATAATAATTATCTTACTCTGCTCTCTAGAGAAGGAATTCTGCACAGAAAACGCAGGTAGCCAAACTAAAAATATAACTGCGTTACATCTGATCAAAGATAGCTGCAAGAATATGACGGCAGGTTAAAGCACTGCTTTCGGCTTTGTTTATTCTGTTCTGAACAGAGGGAATATTCAGGGTGAGAAAATAGGTACACTTTTAAAATGTAACTTCTATATAACTCTTTTTCAGAACATCACTTTACAGAGAGAGGAGTAGAGTTACAAGGAGAAGGCAGAGAAGGCACATATAAAACTAACTTTCAAATTAACCAACCAAACAAATAAATGGCACACATTGGATTTCTAATCATTTAGGTTTGAAGCCAGAGAATTTTGAATAAAAATCCCAATTTTCTGTTTACAACAAATATTTGAGGACATTTCCTTGAACATACTAGGAACTGATTCATATCGACTAGGACTGAAAAATGAGCACTACCATGTGCTGTAAGGTCTCCAGTAATTTTGAACAGCAATTGTCCAGTTCTTCATTGTATTTTGGAGTTGGCTTTTCAGATTCTGTGGCACCGTTATCACATGCTATCTCCAGCTTGTTGTCTTGAAATCTAAAATAGAAACATAAGGCAGAGTAAACAACTAACTGTACCTAGGTTTACTTGATCTGTGCAGATTTAAAATCCATATGGACTGATCCCTCAAAATCTCTCTCATAGGCTGCTCATGAGAACTCCTCCATAAAAAAAATAGTAAAAGACACAGCTAGCCATGCAAGCAATTTGGGCTGGTACCATAATCTTCAGAGGAACACAGAATTACTCTATTTTAAGAGCACATGCTTGAAAACACAGTTGCAGGTGTTACAATAAGACCTCTTCCCACTTTACCTTGCTCCTGCTTTGGAGGCTACTCTCATATTGGACAAGGCATGCCAAAGCTTCGGCTGCTCCTACTGACAACACGATGCCTCACCACAAACTCACCTTCATGTACAATGTCAGCTAAGAGACTTAAATCTGAACTCAGAGTAGCTGGTGTGCAGCTACCTATCTTGTCTTGCTGACTTCCCCACAGAAACTGTAAACTTAGAGAGGAGACAGCGAATTGCTAGAGAGTGAAAGCAATATCTGACAACATAGCAACAAAATACTCCTGAACTTGTAGCTGTTGGAACCCTGTCAGACAAGCCGTGTTCGCCTGTCAGGACTCTGCAGAAGTTCATTCTCAAAACCCTTTTAATTATAATTTTTCTTATAGCATTAAGTGTGTACGTAAGTGTGTTGATTTTTCTTTTTTTTTGTAATCATCACTGTTATAACTTTTTTGTCTATATGAATTATTGATTCTTCCTTAAACTCTGTTGAACTTTTGACTTGAATGAAATTTGGTAATGCTGGCCTCAGTGTAGTATACAAGAGAGTAAGGAGCTGAGATCTATAGGATTAGATCCTAACTTTGTAAGTTATGTAATTATTTTAAATATCTGTTGTGCTTGTCTATGTATAGTAAACATTTTCCATTCCTTGCAAGTATCATTACTTTATGAGATTATTTTAATCTTTATGAGACACTTACTATTTGAATGTAAATAGTTCATGTAACCAAAAAATGCAACTGCTGAGCTCACCTAAGAGCTAGCTTATTCAGTCTGACATGTTCTTTGACTTATCTCCAAAAAGACCGTTCTACTTAAGAAAAAAAGATTAATTTCTCAATAAAGTAAATTTTTATGCTCTCTTTATTTGCATGTACATGCATACTTACTGTTCACTGATCTTCATGTTGACTATTTTGTTTGCTGTAGTAAATCCGTCATCATTCAGCCTCTCCCACTTCATCATTAAATTATGCCAGTCTGCCGCATTATCTTTAATTTTTCTCGCACTGACAGATAAAACAGGTCTTCTTGGAGTACCATCAACAGGACTTTTTGCTGTAGGAGAAAATAAAGAAATCCAAGCCAGAGCCCAGGAGGAATCGGCACCACACACCCCAAACATGGGCTGTAGCAGCTTTGCAGTATTGACCGATCTAGTGAATGCTAACAGTGTTCAATGGCAAAAAATCATGGCAACAATTACTGTATGCATGCAGTGCAAGTGCTGTGAGCATCTGAATCAACTGATGTCTACTCAAGAACTGGAACTGCTGGGAGAAAGCTGGGTCCTACTGAAGACAGTGGGTGCTCTACTACCGACCATAAAGCCCACATTTCATAGAATCATTAAGGTCGAAACAAAACTCTAAGATCATCAAGTCCAACTGTCAGTCAGATACCACTGTGCCTACTGAACCATATGCCCAGGGGCCATATCTACAAGCTTTCTCAACGTCTCCCAGGACAGTGACTCCAACACTTCCCTGGGCAGCCTGTTCCAATGCTTGACCACTCTTTTAGTAAAGAATTTTTTCCTAATATCCAATTGAAATCTCCCCTAGCAAAACTTGAAACCACTTCCTCTCACCCTATCAATGTGTCGTTAGAAGAGCTTGCAGGAAGAGGGACCTGCTATCCATGGGTCTGCTTCCAGGTAGCATTACCTCAAGGGCAAAGCCATCAGCTGCTGTTCTGGCCGAACCCCACCTTCACACCTTGTGCCTGGCTCCAGGGAGCAATGGAGCAGTCAGCTCAGCTTGAAGCAGAGCAGCAACACTTGCAGTTCTGCCGACAGGGTTCCCATTTTTAACTTTTATTCAGAGACGCTAGAAAAGATGTCACAAACACGAAGCCCCTACACACAGCACACCATAGGTGTCACTCACTTCTCCTGAGATAACAAGCAAGGTATTGGAACCTTCCTTGCCCACATCTACATGTGACATCCACATGCCAATGACTGGCAGGATTCCACAGACACCTATTTCACAGATCACAGAATGGCTCAGGTTGGAAGGGACCTTAAAGATTATCCAGTTCCAACCCCCCTGCCATGGGCAAGGGACATCTCCCACTGAATCAGCCTCATCCAGCCTGGTCTCGAACACCTCCAAGGATGGGGCAACCACAACTTCCCTGGGCACCCTCTTCCTGTGCCTCACAACCTGCACAGGAAAAAATTTCTTCCAAATACCTGATCTAAATCTCCCCTCTTTCAGCTTAAAACCACTCCCCCTCATCCTATCCCTGCACTCCCTGATAATGAGCCCCTCCTCAGCTTTTCTCTGTCTCCTCTCAGTTCTGGAGGATGCTGTAAGATCTCCTTGGAGCCTTCTCTTCTCCAGGCTGACTGATCCCACATCTCAGCCTGTCCTCATATCGGAGGTGCTCCAGCCCTATGATCATCTTCACTCTAACAGCTCTGCATCCCTCCTGTGCTGAGGACCCCAGAGCAGGACACAGGCCTCAGCTGGGATCTGAGGAGAGTGGAGCATAGAATCATAGAATGGTTTGGGTTGGAAGAGACCTTAAAGGCCATCCAGTTCCAGCCCCCTGCCATGGGCAGGGACATCCCACCAGATCAGGCTGTTCAAAGCTCCATCCAATCTGGCATTGAACACCTCCAGGGATGGGGCAGCCACAGCTTCCCTGGGAAACCTGTGCCAGAGCCTCACCACTCTCATGGTGAGGAAATTCCTCTTAGTGTCTAGTCTAAATCTGCCTCTCTCCAGTTTATGCCCGTTTCCTCTTGTCCTATCACTACAAGCCTTTGTGAACGGTCCCTCCCCAGCTTTCCTGTAACCCCTTCAGGTACTGGAAGGTCTCTCTAAGGTCTCCTCGGAGCCTTTTCTTCTCCAGGCTAAACAGCCCCAACTCTCTCAGCCTGTCCTCGCATGGGAGGTGCTCCGGCCTTCTATGCATCTTCTCTCTAACAGGTCCACGTCGGGCATGGGACTCTGGTGGCTCTGAGGACGCCACCGGGTCGCCCCTCATCCCCCTCTCACCGCTCCCGATCCCATCAGCCCATCCCGTGCCACCCCCGAACCTCCCCAGGGCGGCGCGCGCTCACCCGCCATGGCGGCGCCCGCGGAAGCTGCGCCACGTCCGGCCCCGCCCCTTGCGCCCCGCCCTTCGCCATGGCCGCCGCGGAGCCTGCAGCGCCCAGCGGGGCCGAGCGGTAAGAGCGGGCGGCGGGGGTTGCGCGGGCACTTCGGGTAGGGTCCGGAGGAGAGCAGCGAAGCTGGGGGAGGGACTGGGGAACAAGTGTTACGTGTAGCGGCTGAGAGAGCTGGGGGTGTTTAGCCCGGTGAAGAGAAGGCTGAGAGGAGACCTCATTGCTGTCTACAACTACCTGAAAGGAGTTTGTGGGGAGGAGGTTGCTGCCTCTTCTCCCAAGTGACAGGGGACAGGAAGAGAGGGAATGGCCTCCAGCTCCACCGGGGAAGGTTCAGGCTGGACATTATAAAGAGATTTTTCACAGAAAGGGTTATTGGGCACTGGCGGAGGCTGCCCAGGGAGGTGGTGGAATCAGCATCCCTGGAGGTGTTTAAGAGATGCATAGACGAGGTGCTGAGGGGCACGGTACAGTGCGGGCTGGGGGATGATGAGAGCTGCCCTGCAGAGAAGCACTTGGGGTGCTGGTCGATGAGAAGCTCAACCAGAGCCAGCAATGTGCGCTTTGCAGCCCAGAAGGCCAACCGTGACCTGGGCTGTATCAAAAGAAGTGTGGCCAGCAGGGCGAGGGAGGGGATTCTGCCCTTCTATTCCTCTCTTGTGAGACCTCATCTGGAGTACTGTGTGCAGTTCTGAAATCCTCAGCATAACAAGGAGACAGAGCTGTTGGAACGGATGCAGGGGAGGCTACAAAGATGATCCGAGAGCTGGAGCACCTCTGCTATGAGGACAGGCTGAGAGAGTTGGGACTGTTCAGCCTGGAGGAGAGAAGGCTCTGGGGAGATTTTACAGAGACCTTCCAGTGCCTGAAAAGAGCTACGAGAAAGCTGGAGAAGGACTGTTCATAAAAGCTTGTGGTGATAGGACAAGGGGTATCAGATATAAACTGGAGAGGTGCAGATTTAGACTTGACATAAGGATGAATTTCTTCACACTGGGAGTGCTGAGACGCTGGCACAGGTTGCCCAGGGAAGCTGTGGTTGCCCCATCCCTGGAGGTTGGATGGGGCCTTGGGCAGCCTGATCTGGTGGGAGGTGTCCCTGCCCATGGCTGGAGGGTTGGAACTGGATGGTCTTTAAGGTCACTTTCAACTCAAACCATTTTATGATTCTATGGTTTAGTGCCAGATAGGAATGATTGGACTTGATGATTCAAGATGTCTTTTCCAATGTAGTGATTCTGTAGGCTGTGTGGGGGTGCGCTGAGGCAGCTGGTGGGGTGGTTGCTGTGGCCCCGAGGAGCCCCTGCAGCTCCTTTCCTGCCGTGGAAAGTGGTGTGGGAGGAAGGAAAGGCCGGGAACCTGATCCAGAACCCAGGAATATGTTTGAGCGTGGAGGTTTTCCTAGAGGGAAGGGATACCTGTGGCTCCCTCCGCACCCTGCATGGTCTGTGGCCCTAGGCACTCCTTCTTTCCTGCCCCTTGCCCCTCAGTTGGTTTGGTTTGGCTTTTTTTTTTTTTTAAAAAAATTTATTCCTTTCAAAAGAAACAATTTTGAGCCCAGACCACAACATTGTGAATGCTGTAGAGCAACAGGCCTGGTAGTCCATGAATCAGAGAGTCATAGAATGGTTTGGGTTGGAAGGGACCTTAAAGCCCACCCAGTTCAAACACCCCGTGCGATGGACAGGGACACATCCCACTAGATCAGGCTGCCCAAGGCCCATCCAACGTGGCCTTAAACACCTCGAGGGATGGGGCAGCCACAGCTTCCCTGGGCAACCTGTGCCAGTGTCTCACCACCCTCTTTTTTGACTAATGTCTAACCTAAGTCTTGTCCTCTCCAATTTAAAGCCTTCCTCCCTCGTCCTGTCACTCCATGCCCTCTGTTTTGGCTGGTCCTCGTGCGAGTGGGATGCATGAAAGCAGACCTCTTCATTCCAGAGGGCTGGGAGTTTGTGTTGTCCCCTCTGCCTGGCAGCTGTTTGCTGTGGAAAGCTCTGTGGACGTGGCAGCTCCTGAGGCTAGAAATGTGAGCAGTATTAGAAAATAAAACCGCTTTTCTTTTTAGTTGGCAGGATCTAGCTAGGATCAGAGACTGTGGTGTTTAGCTGCAGTCATATGCATGAGTTTGTTCATGTTCTGAAGAGCTTAACCTTAAAGTTTCATGCCAAAGAATTAAAAAAAACCCCAAACCTGTTGTTCCTTTCATGCAGACAGGACAGTTGGGCTCAGAGAAATGCAGTGACAGCTTTAGCCTCCTGCAGTCAATCTGTAGCAGACCCTAGCACTGAACCTTTAACCACTACTGACCTATTTAACCATGAGATTATCTCTCATGTTAGGCAGCGTTGAGCTTTATTCCTGTTTCTGAGACTGGAGAAGAAGAAAAAAAATAAGGCTTGAGTTTCAAAATATGGCCTTGAATGTGATATTTAAGAATGTGTTATGTGCTTTGTGAACTGGGGAGGAAGAGCTCTTGTTCTCTGGTAGTTGTTTTTGACGTACAACATAAGGTGTTTTTCTCTGCTTTATCTCTGCTGCAGGATAGCTGCTTAGCACAAGCTGATTTGCCCTGTACAGCTGTCCCGTACTTCAGAGTAACTGCGGCTGACACAGGGTGAACGTGTGTGTCCAATTCCAAAACCTTTCTGCAGAAATAGATTATATTTACTGTTCACCTTTGATTATTGAAGCAGGAAAACCAGATGACAAATAATCCTATAGCTGTTAAAAAGGAGAAAGAAACTATTTGTGATACACACCTGTGATTAGGGAAATGGTCAAGACTTTTAGTCTCAAAAGCAGAGGTTTGTGGTGCAGAGTTTTTGGGTATGGATGCCACATTTTAATTCTCTAATCCTTTATATGTTTATGTAGATAAAGTTACTTAATTAATGTTTTTAGTAAAATGGTGATTTGAGCTGTGTTTTCACTCAATCAGTGCAAATGTTTTGTTAGTCTATAAGCAGGTCAACTTGTGTATGGTAGCAAGAAATTATAGCTCATTAATATTTTTTTTATTATTCTCTATAAACCATTTTCCATGTGCAAAGCTTAGTCTGTTTTTTTACAATTTTGCCATCAGATTGCAGTAAATTTTATGAAGAGTGATAACTCTAACCTGACAGCAGTTTTTTAGAATTTAACTTAGTATTTGACAAGAAATAATTCCTTTCAGTGTTTTCTATGGGGGGGAAACTATCAAATTTTTTCTTTTTTTTTTTAAATTAATTGTAAACTTATAAGACATGCATCAGGTTGTGGATAGGGTTATTGTAGAAGAAAGTGTAAGAGTCTTTTTCTGAATAACACAAAATTCCATAACTTGTAATGCATTAGTATGTTTTTACTGGTTTAGTTGAGCTGGAAGGATAAGTGACAGAAACTAAAGAAAGAAAGAAAGAAAAAAGGCCAGCAGCTAGTGAAATTAGTAAACGAGCAAAGCGGAATGTTTAGAACAGCAAATGAGACTTTAGGGGGGAGTTTTCTTTATTTAGTGGACTGTAGGTAGAAGGTAGTCGATGCTGAAGGGAGGGAGACCTAAAATACAGGATAGGATATAGACAATATTTGAAAATGTTGTAAAAGAGGGGTGCTCCACTGAGGTTTTCTGTTAATTTAGTGAATAACTCTGAAATGAACTCTTCATTTTGAAATAATTTGGATACATTAATCAGGTAATCCTTGTAATATTTTGTGGAAGTAGCATCACAACAGACAGTAAGCACTGGAGGAGAGTGGAATTAATTTCTGAACTCTAGCAAGCAGTAAAATTCATTCCAATTATCATCTAATAACTGCTACTAGCTTATTCACTAGTATGTTTTGTAATACAGGTAAAATATAGGTTCAGTAACCAATCTTTATTCCTGTGGTCTTGTCTAACATGGGCTTGAATGAGTAATGTCATGAGAGTAATCCCTCTGGATTTAGTGGAATTGACAGCAAGTGTTGCAAGGCCCAAAGCCAATGTTCTGAATCCTCTTGCACAGTAGCTGAAATTGTTTGAAAATCAAGACACTGGAACTTTTCAGAGTAATGGAGATAATAAACAAGAAGAGTTACATATTTTTCTAATTTAGTCATTATACATTGTAATCAATGTGTGAAGCTACCAAACAGATACCATATTCCATCCCTGGAGAAATGAAAACGAGGCAGAAGAGGTTGTATCATACAGATTGCAGTAGGAATACCTTATAGAATAATTCCGAGCATTTAGTAGTGTTTTTAACTTCAATCGACATGTTTCTGTTTTCATTTCTCTAAGGAAGTTATAACTTCGAAGCTTAAGAAAACTTTCAATGTTATGGGCTTAAATAAGCATAGAAAACCTTCTGTACAGAAATCCAAAATCCTTATCTTAGAAAACAGCAGGTATTTTTGACAGATTTTAAATAATTTTGTTAATCAGAGTTGCCTGTGGCAAAATAAAATTCAAGAAGTAAAGATCTCTTTCCTTTTCTATGTTCCAAAGTCATCTGTGAGGAGCACAGTTACTGCTGCAAAATGTTCTTGTCAAGGCTGTCGCCCCACAATGAGAAAAATTATTTGGTTTAATTAAGTTTTTAAAATACCCTTACACGTGTCATGGTCATATCATCTTTTTATGAAGATTCCAGTACATTATTACTGTGATGAGCTCCAACTACCTTTCTTTTTCTCGAGCAAGTGAAGCAGAATCTTTGTTTTGATTATTCTTAGAAAGATACCAGAATTGTCCCCTAATTATATTTACAGTCTCGCTTAGCAGCGTGGAGTTATTTGCTTAACTCTAAAGGGAAACACAGGAACATGGTACTCTTTTGTTTTCTCTTCATCTTTCTAAATTCAGTTGCAACATGAGTGTTTTCCTCTGTTTAATGATTTTTTCACTTTTGCATTGTCCCTTTCTTCACACCCTGTTCTTATTTTTGGAATTTTATTTGATTATATAGTGGGCGTAACTGTAACTGAATTGTTTCTCAGCCACGTTTTTCATGGAGTGTGGAGCATTAAGTAGTTGAACATAAAGTTAATTTGACACTTCGTGCTTACAGCACTGTCTCACACAGTGAGTATCCCATGCACTCAGTGCTGAGAGGATTGAAGGTGGAGTTTGCAGGTAGATGAAGGAATACTCAACAAAGATTCAGTGTCCAGGGCCTTTGGTTCATGCACTAGCCAACTGAAAAGAAATAGTGTATTTGAACTCAGCTTTGACAAGCTTGCAGCTGCAAGGAGAAGTGGTTATACCGTACTTAGTGGTTGCCATACATCCTCAGATACTGTCTGAATGGAATAATGAGCTTATTCTTAAGAAAAAGGTTGTTCTAAGAATAACACACATTCACTAGAAGAGTTTAACTTGCTTTTTCGTTATACAAAGCAGAACCTGAGAATTTCTGCATCCCTACTTGCTAACTGATGACTTTCTGTTAACAATTTGCTCTTCCTACAGGAGTTAATGATGTGTCTTTTGCTTTTGTCTTTCAGATTTCCTTATGTTGTCAAGTAGACGTATTTGTTTCAGCCTTAAAATTGCTGATGCCAATACTTGCTATGGCATCTGTGGTATCACCGGTTATATTTAAGGAGTTTTGTCCCTTATATTATCTTCTCAATGCCATTCCTACAAAGATCCAGAAAGGTTTTCGCTCTATTGTGGTATACCTGACAGCACTTGATACCAATGGAGACTACATTGCTGTGGGGAGCAGCATTGGAATGCTTTATCTCTACTGCAGACATTTAAACCAGATGAAAAAATACAACTTCGAGGTAAATACTAATTTCTACTCTCACCTCTTCTAATGAAGCCGAGTTGTTCAGAATTGAGGTACTGCTTGTCTCATTAACTTTGTGTGTTTCATGTATGATTTCTTTCAACAGGGGAAGAGTGAATCTATTACTTTTGTAAAGCTGTTGAGTTGTTTTGATGACTTGGTTGCTGTTGGTACCGCCTCAGGTCGGGTTGCAGTTTTTCAGCTTGTGTCTTCATTACCTGGAAGAAACAAACAGGTAAACCTTTGCATTTGACACAACTTCTGTGAGGTTTAGTATGGTGAATCCTAGTGGAGTCGTGTCATGTTTCTCTATAGTACTTAAAACTAGAAAATTTTCCCTGTTGAAATATCTGTGAATATGTTTTTACCTTCATATATTTAATCAGAAATGCTTTGGAGAGCTTATGAGTGATTTGGTGATGGGTTTTTTGTTTTTTTGTGGGTGTTTTTTGTGCTAAATAAAAATTAGTGACCTACGTTTTTGTACTTTATCACAAATTTATCAGTCGGAGTTACTGAATAGGTTTTGTGTCTCAGTTTCCCTTGTGCTCCTTGTAATACCTTGGTATTGTTTCACAGCTTCGGAGATTTGATGTTGCTGGTATCCACAAAAGTAGCATTACAGCGTTAGCTTGGAGTCCCAATGGAATGAAATTATTCTCTGGAGATGATAGAGGGAAGATTGTCTACTCTGCCCTAGACCTCGACCAGGTGGGCATTTATTACAGAGACGTTAATTCCCATTTCCAGTTTTCTGAAAGAATGCTTTTGTGTTTAAATATTTAACAGCTAGTTAAATTGCTTAGTATTGTGTATTCAGTTGCACTGCTTTGCTGGTCTGCATACATGTGGCCAAGTGTGCCCACAGCCAGCTAGCCAGTCATTGGGTACCCTCCACAACTGCCTTACCTTTTATAAAAACAGTTTAAAAAATGGTGATCCTTTTGGACGGAGAAGGATGTGGGGGTGCTGATTAATGAAAAACTTGACGTGAGCTGACAGTGCGTACTCGCAGCCCAGAAAGCCAACCGGCTGTATCCTGGGCTGCATCCAAAGTAGTGTGGCCAGGAGGTCAAGGGAGGTGATTCTGCCTATCTGACCCCATTTGGAGTGCCATGTCCAGTTCTGGAATTCTCAACATAAGAAGGATATGGAACTGTTGGAATGGGTCCAGAGGAGGGCTACAAAGATGATCAGAGGGCTGGAGGGCTGAGAGAGTTGGAGTTCTTCAGCCTAGAGAAGAGAAGGCTCTGAGGAGGTTTTATAGCAACCTTCCAGTACCTGAAACGGGGCTACAGGAAAGGTGGGGAGGGACTTTTTACAAGGACATGTAGTGATAGCTTGAGGGGGATGGCTTAAAATTGGAGGGGGAAGACTTAGACTACACATTAGGAGGAAATTCTTCACAGTGAGGGTGAGTCACTGGCACTGGTTGCCCAGGGAAGCTGCATCCCTGGAGGTGTTCAGGGCCACGTTGGATGGGCCTTGGGCAACCTGATCTAGTGGGATGTGTCCCTGTCCATCGCATGGGGTGTTTGAACTGTGTGGGCTTTAAGGTCCCTTCCAACCCAAACCGTTCTGTGATCCTCCTCATGTTATCACATTTTTGTCTGAAGTAATTCTGTCTTCATTCAGCTTTCTGCCAGTATTTTCACTTTTCTTTGAAAAGGGTACTTTTGAATGAGGTTGCGTTGCTAGTTCACTATATTGAAGAAGTTCTTTTTAACAATTGTTCAACGTCTCAGTCTGGAGTGCAGAAAGAAAGGAATATTTGAGTTCTACTGGGTCACTAGCATGTTACCAGTAAATGGAATCTTTCAAAGGTCTCATTAATTTAAGACCCGAGACAGCATAAAAATAAGCACTGAACTGAATTTCTGTGTTGGAGGAAAGTTTAAACTGCATCCATCCTGATTTACTTAGCACTGTTCCTCACTCAATTAACAAAAATGTTCAACAGCTCCAAATGTGACAATTGCCTCAGCACTGTGTGACCTGCCAATGGAGAAGGAAGAAAATATGTCCTAGAATTTCTGTGGATTTCAAGTGAAATGAACATCCCAAGAGGAACCGAGTTTCATAAATGTGCCACTGCGGTACACGCAGTCTGACTCCTCTCTTGTCTGCATAAAGGGATTCCCCAGTAATTAAGTGAACTCTGTGCAATAGTAGTTAAAAAGATTTTGTTTGTGTGCTTGTTTTCTCTTTCTTGGGTTTATTAATTTCTTTGAAGTGTTAGTTATTACCTTTATACTTTCAGAACGATTGATTCTTGTTAATTGCATGTATCTTTGAAGGGTATTTGCAACTCCAGCCTAGTGTTGGAAGAACCATCTTCGATTGTCCAGTTGGATTACAACCAGAAAGTGCTGCTTGTCTCTACTTTACAACGCACTCTACTTTTTTACACAGAAGAGAAGTCTGTCAAGCAAGTTGGAACACAGCCCAGAAAAAAGTAACCATCAAAATCTTCATGCAGGCATATCTATTAATACTAGCTTTTCAGAGTGGATTACAGAAAAAGTGATCTAAGCAGTAAAATTAATACAGTACAGCAGTCTGCTCAGAGAAAGTTAGTTATGGTAGCTGTGTGTGCTCAAATATGAAATGACATTTTTGCCTGTTTAGAAAGTGCACGGTTGAAAATATGTCGCAATCATATTTTTGGGGCACTATTATGCAAACATATTTAAGATTTTTTCTTATTGTTTAAATAGAAATCACTGCTAGTGTTCCTCTGCAATCCCTCTTGGTTTACTGGGACTTGGTGTGAGCAAAGTTTAGAGTTGGGTCCATCTAACAGATGATGTGATGTCTAATGTGTAAAGCAACTCAGCATCTCAGTTTTCCTTATACACTGAAGTGAATTGAAGGGAAAATGTATAGTAAGCACTTAAAGTTGACTGGAAGGCTAGGAACTTCTGGTATGACTTTCTGACATCTTCTGTTGTGTAAGCCACCTCGGATACGAAGGAAGAGGGAGCCCAGTCTTAGAACAGCATGAGGACTGCTTCTGGAAGTACAGGAAACTGACACTCCAAAGAAAGTTTATAATGGATCTTTCAGGGATATGAATGGTTAGAAGAATACCAAGGACCATTTTATGTAGGAGAGGTTTTCTTGAATGGTAGTAGTGGCGGTTTTGTATATGAGAGATGAAGATTTTAAGTGTTGAGGTCTGCTCAGTCCTTCTTGGAAGTAGAGGTTGTCCATTTCTTAGCATTATTTGTAGAGTTTTGCTTGTTTTTTATTAATTCTGGGGGAAGTATGAATGCACAAGGACTCTTTCTGAGCTGGACAGAGTACACCATTAAAGCTATGCTGCCTATTAGGAGCAGTCATTTAACTTGCCCAGTAGATGTAGTGTCTGACATCTAAAGCTGAGGGAAAACTGTTGTTATTTGGAAGCACTGTTCTTTTCTTATTGTACCCAAATACGTATGTTGGATATTTGACTGAATACTTTAAATCAAAGCCTTTTATTTTTTATTATTTGTGGCTGTAAATTTGTGCCTTTAGTTTTAAAAGCTGTTCTTAAGTTGAATATATAGCTTTTAAAATATATTGTTCTTTTGCTTTTTAGCAGTGGCAAATTTGGAGCGTGTTTTATACCTGGCCTGTGTAAACAGAGTGACCTGACGCTATTTGCTGCAAGACCTGGGCTTCGTCTCTGGAAGTCTGATGTTCATGGAACTGTTCAGGCCACGTTCATATTGAAAGATGCATTTGTTGGAGGAATAAAAACTTTTGAACTGTATCCTCGTTTGGAACCGCCTGACAGAGGAAGTTACAGCTCCCCAGAGAAACACCTCGGGCTTGTTTCATGCTTTTTCCGAGAAGGATGGGTACTGACCTGGAATGAATACAGCATCTACTTACTAGACACTGTGAACCAGGTAGATGAATCTCATGGGTGCATGTTTTGTTTCTTACTTGTTTTCATTCATACTATGCCATGAGACTCCCTTTGAGTTATCCTTTACACTTCTGTGAATTAAATCCATATTTAAACCCAACAAAGATGACTTTATTCTCTCTCTCTTCAAGTTGACATTGTGGTGATATATGCACAAACTATCTTGGTATTTTAATACATAAAAAAGTTACATCTATTCAAAGCTTTCAGTCCAGGTGTTAACATCATGACCTGTTCTGATATAGCAAAGCATGGATAAATATAAAATCTAGCAATTAATGCAAAAAGAAGTTTTAGGCTTGTGAAACGTGCCTGTGACTATTTATTATTTTCCTTGTAATACTGCTGGTGCCTGCAAAAACCCAAGTATTACATTTTTATTTGGTACAGAGGGAGCTGTTGACTATTTTGCCTTCTTAAATGTGCACATGAAAGATAATACAAGCTAGTATCATTTTGTCTAAATGATATTAAACATTTGTGTTGTGGCTCTTTAACTTACTATTGCTGCTAGTTTGGACAGAGAAAAAGAGTAGATCTGTGGGCTTAAAATGAATATAAAAATGAGCTGCATCATGATTAAAGAGTGTTTTCCTGTTTCTTTTTACTATTTCCTGTCTTCTCAGTAAGATAAAGTCTTTATTCTGTGGCTATATGTGTTGATTAGGTTCCAGTGAACACTTGTGTTAAGAGCGTGACCTTGTCCAAGCAGTGTATTAATCTGATGCCAATTATTTATTTGACTCCTTATAGGCTTTGATTGGCGGCTTGGAAGGATGTGGTGATATCGTGTCTGTGTCCTGTACCAACAATGAGATTTTTCTCTTAAAGGGAGATAGAGACATAATACGAATTTCAAGTAGGCCTGAAGGACTGTCTTCAATAGGTTTGTATAGACTGACAAACT
Source organism: Coccyzus lansbergi (assembly GCA_033558105.1). Classification (NCBI taxonomy): domain Eukaryota; kingdom Metazoa; phylum Chordata; class Aves; order Cuculiformes; family Coccyzidae; genus Coccyzus; species Coccyzus lansbergi. Next base: position 39,810 of record JAUMJK010001160.1, read on the forward strand.
TTAATGGTTACCTTATGGAATGTGGTGCCATTTTAATATTACCATTTAAATTAATTTTAAAAAAAACAAGGAAACCAACAGCCCAAAACAAACTAACCTTCCCCTCAAGACCTTCAGGTTATTGCAGAGAAAAGTTCAGTGGAGTTACTTATCACTGTCTGCTGCTTATATTTAGAGATCTGATTTATCAGCACATCTGAGCTTCTGTTTTGGCTGCAGTGAGAGTGGGAGGCGTTGAGAAATTACTTATAGGTTTGGGGTTTTTTTGGAGTGGATCAGTGTTATCCTAGCCAGGCATCTCCAATCCGTGCATTTGAGATTTTATTCTAAACCATGATACCGAAACAATCTGGATTCCTGATCATGGTTTTCTCTCTTTACTGATCAGTCTCAGTTGTCTGAGTTGGAGATACTGGAATATGTTGATTCTGTGCCACCTGTCAGCCTCCCACACATTCCAGGGGAAATCTCAGCCTTCACAGCAATGACGAACAAAGAACTGGCAAACCCCCTGAAGAATACTCACTAAAATTCCAAAAATAATTTGAGAGTTTATTTTCTTATTTGTTGTCCTCAAGTACAGCACCTGTATTACTAGAACCCTTTAAAAGGGATTAATAATACATCCTTATGATGGTGCTGGCTGATTTCTCAGTTATAAAGATTGTGCTGTTATGCAGCATATTGCACTCACAGGACTACTTAGGCATTTAGAATACTACATCTTAGCTTTATATTAGCAAAATACTAGTAAATGTCCCATGAAGTCTCACTGAATGCTAGAGAACTTAACTTTTTAATCATCACATATTAGTGATAGCCTTAGTCATTTTAACAGTTCTTTACTCACAGACTTTTAGGGGGTGTTTATTACTTCAATCTTAACTTCCAAGTATAGTTTGAAAGGAGCCTTCTTGAAGTGTATTTTCTTCTTATCACCACAGTGGTTTATCTGGTAAATCTTCCTTGATTTTTTTCAAGATTCTGAATGTTTGAAGAAGTTGAAGAAGCAGGGTGGCACTTTGATGTGTTGAGTCTTCCAAGGGAATGACTTGTATCCTTCTTCATATATAAACGTGAATTCAGAATGTTGCAGATAGAAACTTGATACAGACTTTGAGGGATTCATTTTACTAAAATTATATCATATGGATTTACTTATGTGAAGTTTACATTGTTGTATATGCATGTATATATTTGAAATATTGTGAACTTTGATAGAATATGCTTCCATTGCATAAAGCTGCTTTTCTTTCAGTACCCTTCAAGAACTATGACCCTACTTGCTTGATGCATTAGTATTTATACTTTTTTTTTTTTGGTCAGTTTCAGATGTGAATTCAAAATTGCCGAATCCTTTAACTGATACGCGTCCTAAATTGCTGACCCCATTATCCGTTGTTGCGTCTGCATCATCTAGCCCTTCATTGGAAACAGATAAAAACGTGTTTACCTCCTCTTCAGTTACTGGTGATAGAAAAGACTCTTACTTATTAGTGAAAGATGATCTGGAAACTCCAACGCTGTCAGAGAAAAGTTTTGATAGAGTTGGAGACTTGAGCAGTGAAACAAGAAGAAGGGGCTGTTCTGTAATAAGTGAATCAAGAAGCAGGAGCAGTTCAGTAAATTCTGTGGACAGTGGCTCCAGCTTTATGATGTATGCAGACCAGCTTTCAGAAGCTCAGAGAGAAGGCCAGCTTTCTTCACAACGGTTCAGCACAATCAGCTCTGAAGACTTTGATCAAGAGCTCATTGTAAAGCCAATTAAAGTAAAAAAGAAAAAAAAGAAGAAACAAGGTAAGTCTAGGAGAACTTCCCCCATTATTAGAACATGCCACTTCTGAAGTTCTGCCTTGTTTATGCTGTGTTGACATGCTTTTGAGATACTTGAGTGGTTGTGGTGGGCCATTTAAGCTTAAGATGTAAGCCTGTTTTGTAAGTGATAAATTAAGTATTTTTAGGTCTCTGTTTTATTCCTTTAACATTGTTTTGCTTTAAGTAAACATGCTTCAGGCCCCTAATGTATGAGTAAATGGTAGCATACAGCTGACTTTCCTTCCAATTTTCTGTTGGAGTTTTGTAATATTTATTAATCCTGTTTAGAATATTTGATAGTGTATTTCTTGGTTATGCTTTTCAGTTTGTTCAAATAGTGTGAGTACTTGACTATTTTAATTGTTTACTATGTTGATGTTACAATTTTAAAATATTTTGCTGTTAAGACTTTTTTGGCTTTATATGGATGATTTAATGTTGAAATTGGAAAAAAAATAAATACTTTGAAGTTTAGATTTAACTGTTCTTCCTCCATTGATAAAAATATTTTTCAATTTGCATGAAAATTCAATAGATTTTATTAAAAATTCCTCTTTTTTTTTTTTCCCCTGTGTGAGAACAGAAAATGGGACCAGGAAAAACCACAGCTCTCTGGAAGGTACACCAATTTATGAGCGTCAGCTTTCTGGTGATAGTCCACATTCGCTGAATGCAGACTCTTTTTCCATCACTTCCAGCCTAATGAGTGGCAGCATTGATCGCTTGAGTACTGGATCTCCAGATCAGGAAAGCATGTTCAATGTGGAGTCCCATACGATCTTGCAAGAAGATAATGGTTCGGAAACTTTCAGTGTCCTACAGTCTCCAGAGTCTGCAACTGTGCTAATTAATGAAGAAAATGGAGATATGGTTGACTTGCAGAAACTTCCAAACAGTGACAGTGGTATGGGTACTTCAACTATTGTAGATACTTCGACATCTGTCTCTCCTCTAATCCCCACTGAAGACCTGACAAGCAGTGTTGATGGTGAATGTAATGATGGCGTGATTTCTGTGAGCAATGAATGCTGTCTGGAAAAGCCGAGCCAAGAGGAGGAACAGGGTTTTCCTACCTTGTGTAAAATAGATGAAAACTTAAGTGAACTGAAGCTGGAGGATACTGAAAAATCTTTTGAAGGGCCAGGCCTTTCAGACCAAATGTATCTGGAATGTGGCAGTGTACTTGATGTTCAGACATCACTGACGCAAAAGGAAAGGGATGAGACTGGTAGGAAAGACCAACAGCAACAGTCTCTACTGTACAGTGCTCTGTCAGATCCTTCTGTGCTCCACTTTGATATCCCTAATGATGGTTATTCAGATAATACTTCCATTTCGGAGTGGAATTTTGAAAGTGCAATCAAAGCTAAATTTAGTACTAGCTCTGCTGAATGGGTAACAGACGCTCCTGAAAGTAAGGCTGAAAAATCTGCTTCCAGTGATGAAGAGGATATTTATGGGCATGGATTGCCGTATTCATCCTCGGAGACTAGCATGCCTGAAGTTGGTGCTGGGCTTGGTGCCCAGGATGCGGCCAAGATGAGCCTAGATGAAACGGTGCTGTTAAAATCTGATCAGGTATATGTTTTGAGTTTAGTTAAAATACATAACTGTAACATATCCAAAGGAACGTTAATGTGATTACTACTCTTTACCTCTCTAGGAAAGCAATTTTTGTCTCACTTGGTACAAGTTAGCAAGTAAAGCATAAAGCTAAACAGCTATATATGTTGTAATTCTTATGAAATGTGACTTCAGAATGGTTGATGTGTGCTTACAATGGAAGAAGCTGCAGTGGCTGTATCATTCCCAACTCACAAAAAATGCTGTCATAAACACATCCATTAAAGAGTGGACAGTAAAACCAAGTCATGCTCAAAGGCTGCTCCTTGTTTTGAGTCTCCAGTAGCCCAAATTCTGCATGATGCTGTCACTAACTTTGACTGACTTCATAGGGAATTAATACTGATTATCTCACATGGCTGGACCGTAGTTAAGGATAATTTTACCTGTAATACTCAGAAGAAGGATTGGTGTTTCTTAGACTGCAGTTAGTACTTCTAAAAATGTTGATGTTTTTGTTTTTCTATTATCCCTCTTGCCTTCACTGTTATTTTATTCCAGAAATAGTAATTCTCATGTAGGCTACAGAAAAAAGTACTAAAATGAATTGTAAAATCTGCAAAATCTCCAATATCTCCAAAATCACTTGAGTTTTAGCAGAAGTCTTCTAGGTTGAAGATTTTGTTTCATTTTAAATTTAGAACAACTTTACATGTATTGAGATCAACCAAATATTTGTTGATAAAGGTTGAGTTATAAGTTGAGGATGTCCTGTTTAGGAATGACTTAGGCTGCATCAGGGGAAGTTTAGATTGAACATTAGGAAAAATTTCTTCATGGAAAGGGTTAGCAAGCACTGGAACAGCTGAGGAGGTGGTTAAAAAGCAGGTAGATATGGTGCTTGGGGGATATGATTTAGTGGTACAGTTGACAGGTAGTGGACAGGTACAGTTGGAGTTGATCAAAGGTCTTTTCCAACCTAGTGAGTCTATGGTTCTATGAACTGCAGCCCAGAGCGTAGACTTTCCCTTTCAGATTATGATACCCTTGCACTTTGGAATGTTTAGCAAAGGTGCTTATGTTATAGGTCCTGTTTGTAGTGCTTGGATTGAACTCGTCTAAGCTGTCAACGTTTAAGATAGCAGTCTGTGCATTAAATTTCTGCAATGCATTGCTTCTGTACCACAGAGAGCATCAGAGTTGGATATTTGGCTGTTTCTGCACTCCAGCTATTTTGTTCCTTTTGCTCGTCACTTCATAGACAACAAATAATTCCCTGGACTGCAGACAGACTGTATGGTTTTCTGTATTACTTTGTATATTGACCATTTATTTTATGTTCTTTACTTAATAATAGAAGGTTTTCCACTTTTTGGAGGTAGGTGACTGTGAAGGGTTTGGGTTTTTTTGTTCTAGCGGTCACATTTCACAGTACATGCTGTCTTAGGGAACTTGGGCAGATGTAGTTTTATCTTACGTGAGGCAAATTTCATTGACCAGAGCACTTAAGGTTCTTAAGTTTAACTGGTTTTAATTAAAATGTGGGAGCTGCTGTGCTTTATGTAACTGTGTTCTTGTGCAATTCGAAGACTCCTGATGCTGACTTTACAGTGTTTAGTTTGCAGAGAGCTGGATGGGATACTCTGGCCCTGGTTATGGCATCCTGAGCCTGGTTGTCTCAGAAAAGTATATTTGGTGTCTGGACTATCGAGGTGGCCTGTACTGCAGTGCTCTTCCCTCAGCTGGGTTGCGGTGGCAGAAGTTTGAGGATAATGTCCAGCAGGTGGCAGTTTCCCCTTCAGGTTGGTCACCATCTGCTTCACTGTCTTCTAAATATAGAACTTGTATAGATTAGCATGTTTTCTTTATTGTCTCTCTCTCTCTTTTTTTTTTTTTTAAATAATAGCTATTATTTAATCAGGTGAAAAGTCCTATTCCTGAGATCACAAATACAGTTCAGTGTATATGGAATTTCCGTGTAGGCACTTTATTTACTTACTTTTAATTCAGGGCTTGTAGAGACTTGGTTTTCTGGAACTTGTTTCCAGTAAAAGTACTGTTTGGGGTTTTTTTCTTTAAAAGATAAATAAATGTCATATTGGGTTATACGACTGCATCTTCACTCCTCTGCATGCCCTGTTCTGGTTTAAGTGTCTGTCTTTCTAACAGTTTCACATTGCTTTTTTGGAAGTTTTCAACATGTGGCTGCCTACTTAAAGTGAGCTTCAGAAGTAGCAGTTCAGTTGTAGGTGGAGATGAATGAAGAGGTCTTTGTCTATTCAAAATGTTGGGTTTTGTTACATAACTACTTATGAATTCCAGATTTAGATTTTTTTTGGTTGTAAATTGAGAATTGGTCTTGTATATGGGTTTTTTATTTATTACTAAATTAAAAAGAAACTTTAATTTTTTGGTGCATTTGCACTTGAGTTTGTTCTAGATGTTTGGGAATGAGGGTTATGTTGGACTGAAATTAAGTGGCTTTTGGTTACAAACATGCTTCACTCTTGGACTTCCAGATTGTTCCAGCACTGGTGTGAAAATACAAGCTTCTCAAATACTTTCTTTACTTAGTCTCCTACCTTGACACTACTTTTCTTCCCTGTCATCTCTAAAAACACGTCAGTCTTCCCTCTCCTCTCTATGGGAAGGTTTACCACCTCTTCTAAGGGAGGTGTTATGTTTCATCTGTAGCTGAGCTTTTTTATGGCCAAAAATATTGAGAGTGGCTGTACTAAGTGAGATCACAGGTTCATCCAGCCCGGTTTCTTGTTCTTAAGAGTGATCAAAAGGTTGCAGATGCTTACAGAAAAGTGAAAGGAAATGGGCTAGCACATGATATTTGCCCTTGGTACTTTGAGACTACAGTTGTTGGTGGCTCAGAGATTTCCTGGGCAAAAGGTGGTTTCCCAATGTTTATTATCCCTCAGTTTCAGGAACTCACACAGGTTTTCATTTAATCTAAACAAATTTCTAGCAGCTACAGTTGCCTGTGCAAGTATGGTTTACCTTATTAATACTACTAGTGTTTGTGAAGGATGAAAGTGCTATAATTTACCCCTTTTCCTTTATGCACTGAGGGTCTACCACACACATACAGAAGCAAACAATATACCTGCGTCTTCTAAAAGTAGGCTTATTTGGCTCTGACATGGAACTTATTTTGTTAGTTTTCAGTGTACAGCTGAACATTTAAAAATCACATATACTCTAATGGTGAATGCATTTCAGCAATTCCTGGAGAAGCTGTCCTGTGTTCTGGTCTTGATTTTTTAAAAAAAATAAGTGTTATTAAATCTTTCATTTTTGTTTAATGCTGCTGGTTTGCCTTTTGCCTCCCATTAGTTAGGGTGTAAGGAGGACAAGTCGCTGTCTCTGCTGTAGTACTTGCTAACTGGTGTTGTCTTCTCTCTTAACTCCTCACTCAGGGGCTCTTCTCTGGAAGATTGAACAGAAGACCAACAAAGCATTTGCTTGTGGAAAAGTAACTATAAAAGGAAAACGCCACTGGTATGAGGCTTTACCTCAGGCTGTATTTGTGGCTTTAAGTGATGACACTGCCTGGATTATCAGAACAAATGGAGATCTGTATCTGCAGACAGGTACCTGAATTAATTGCAGGCTGTTTGAATTTGTGCTGGCTAAGTTTAGAGCTGAAGTAGATGGAAGCATCACAATTTGTTTTAAATTTTTATCCACATCCAGGACATAGGGTAACCTATTTATCTTGATAAATGGTTGGAAACAGTTGTGAGTTCCCATGTAATTAGGAGGCAGGAAAAACCAGTTCATGGCCATTTTTATTTTTGTGCTGAGTGGAGTATGTACAGTATAGGAATTTATGACATGTGAAGGATGTCAGATAGATAAATGGAGAAAGGTTGCAGAAAGTGTTGAAATAATATTGTCACCTGGGAAAATGGTATGGTGCACTGAAACAACTGAGCCTTAAGTGTTTTTTTATTTGTGCTTTAAGGATTTTAACAAAATTTCAAGAAGCGCCTTGAAAAGTGGTGAGATAGTGTGTGGCTGTTCAGAAGGAATTAGGGTATTGGGGTCAGAATAGGGGAAAGTAGAAGCTGTTTGTTTTGAAAAACACGGATCTGTTGAAGGTAAGAGTTACCACTTGATAATGAAAGGAAGGTATTCTGAGACAGAGCATCTTAAGTGCTTTGACAAGTGGTATGTATTTTATGTGATAGAGAAAACAAAGCCAGTGAAGGAAAGGAGCAGGCTGTGGAGCAGCATTCTTCACAGCTGCCTTCTCACTGCATGAGTCAGGCAAGAATCAGAAAAAGGGACAGTGCCATGGCGACTTTGAAGTTCTGGCCTTAGTTTTATCTGCTTCAGTGAATAGAAGAGGGTGTATTTGGAACGTGTCACACACAGAATGGAGCTCCAAGTTTTAGACTTAAAGGAGAAGAGTTTCAAGGACTCTTAAGCATATGGGCTTTGTGCAGAGGACTGATTTGGTAAGGAAAAATTGCAAATAACATGAGGAGGGCTGAATATGAGGGACACAGACACACTAAAGCAGGGCAATACCTGAGAGTAGCTATCAGAATTCTTCCATTTAGTTCTGGTACTCTCCTATTTTCTCTTAGATTTAGTTGCTGTAGCACAATATAGAAATTCTTAATGATTAAGAAAACTGTTTAAACACACAATGTTGTTTCAGTGAAGATGTACTTTTAGAGTTGTTTAATTGAGTTTAGTAGCTACAGAGAAGTCAAATTACCTGCCTGAAGTCACATGCATATTGCCAACAATCATGGCCAGTGTTGATGAAGAGTGAACTTTTGGTGCCAATCACACAGGGCTCTGTGGAAGATTGAATCAATTTCCACTCCTCCGCTCCCCCTGCCGTGAGGGGTTAGTTTGCTTACATGAGCTTGCATTCTGCTGTTCTTAGCTTTCTAAGTTTGTCTTTGAGGCCAAAAATAAATTCTCACTATGTCTGTCTTGCTAATGTGAAGTTGTGATAGTTATTTCTCTGCTGTCCTGTCTAACTTCTGTAACAGAAGTGTGTGCTCAGAGTTTTGGAAATTAGCATTCTTATTGTTTTAGAATGTCATATGGATGAGTCTGTTCATGCTTGCCTTGTCAGCATGAGAAGATTAAGTAAAAGCTATGTTTCATAAGGCATTTCATGTGCAACCGTGCAAATCAAGCTTCAATGCAATTGTGAAGAAGACATGTTCCTCTAGATTATTTGTATAAATGTGTGCAAACTACCTGTAAATCTACCAGAACCTTTCTCCTTCTTTCATTGGTACACTATGGCATGTTATTTTGTAATTGCTCTGCTGCTGTTATTCAGATCAGATTGCCTTTCTCCATGGCATGTTTTGGGCAAAAGTTCTTCCATTACTGCCTTATTCCTTGATGCTTCTGTCGAGTCTAATATGGGTTTTACAAATGGAAGTTCCTGATATTGACACTGGGGGGAGACAAGGAACAGAAATGACAGGACAGGACTTGTGCACTCTGCAGCATATTGAAAGTTATACAGTGTTTTATTTCTCAAAATACAAGTTCGACTGTATTAGAGGAACTGACTAAAAGTTTATAGAAAGAACAGTCAAGCAAGGAAAAGATAATCAAATGGAAGTGTTAATATGTCAAGGATATTCCCCTTTCATTTTCTTTTGTTGAGTAGCTCTATCTTTTTTGCAACTAAAAGAAAAAGACAAAGTTTGTGAAAGCAATCCTCCTTTTTTTGATTTCTAGGCCTGAGTGTGGATCGTCCTTGTGCCCGAGCAGTAAAGGTTGACTGCCCTTATCCACTGTCACAGGTTACATCCAGAAATAATGTTGTGTGGGCATTGACTGAACAGCGGGCTCTGCTCTACCGGGAGGGAGTACACAGCTTTTGTCCTGAAGGAGAACAGTGGAAGAGCGATATTGTCAGGTGCTGAAACTGTGGTGGGACAGCATCATAAACAGAATGACATGAATAATTGTTTTCAGTACTGGAGCTCCTTGATATTTCAAAAAATGTGTTACTGGAACTTGTGTGTATACATATATCTGTGTCTTTTAGTCTTTGTCCAGGCACATTCAGAGTAACGTGTGTTTTTCTGTCTGATGAATGACTGCTGTGTAATGAAAAAAATTGCCATAAGTAGGAGTAGTAACACATTTAATGTAAGTTTAAGAAAGTGAGATAAATTTTCAAAATATCTTTATAATGTCTGTCAATATGATTTTTTGATTAAATACTGTCTCTTTTATTTATGCCCTAATGGCTTTAATAAGGTCTTCAGATACTTGAGTGATTTTTTTTTTTCTGAGATTAAGTCTCAGCATTTTCTTCATCAACCATGTGGTTGGATAATACTTTCCCAGTTCTCAGTCACAGATTATTATAAATATTCTGTGTGTTTGATATTTAGCTTTGTAGTTGATCCTGTGCTCTTGGTAATTAGTTTGTGATAAAGTTAAAAGCACTGAGTGTTTACTGCTGAATTTGAGAATCAAGAATATAGTATCTCTTGTGACACGGGCCTGAAGCAAGCTTAAGAAGACATTCCTGTTCTTGTCTTCATGTGATTTTTATCTTCTCCTGAATATCCTGTTGTCTGTTGTGAAGCTTTAACTTGTGTTACCTCCCAACCTGGTATTTGACTCTTTGAAAAGTCAAAGGAAATATTCAGTGTCTTGATCAAAGCTGAACTGTGTGTGTACTTCACTTAGTTTATTTAATGAAAAGATATGTTTGACCTGTGCTTTAGGTACAGTTCATTTTCTTGGACTTTGTGTTAAAATTGCAAAAAGCAATTCTTATTTGTTCTTAAATGCTTAAGAAAGGTTCTCTGCAATGAATAGTATTGTTGGCTACCATTTGCATGTCTGATATGATCACCTGATCCTGTTGGCTTTCTGAGCTTGAAAATTGTTTACTTATACAGGAAACTAAAAGTCCTAAACATGCATCTTTGCTGTGTAGTTACGTTGAGTTTTCCATTTGTGGTCCCCAAACTGCTAGTATTCTCCGAATAGGTCAAGGAATTTATAGGAGATAGGTTTATGAAGCTGCTTTATCAAAAACTTAAGGAACACACAGCTCTGTGTTTTTTATTTACTGAGCAAAGTAGGTTTTTGCTGAGTTTTATTGTTTTATATCCAAGTTTTAAATCTCATGTAATCTTTGAAGGAGTGATTTTTTTTTTTTTTGTTGATGAATGATTTTTACTTATGCAAACTAATAACAGTTGAATTAGTGAATAACTGAAAGTTTTAAACCAAATGTGTTTTTGAGCTTGGCCACATTGAATTTGATAGTTTTGAACTGCCTTTAGCATTGTAACAGCTTCCTTAAAATACTATAAACATGAACTTGAAATAAGGTTTTAATTTTTTTTTACAGTGAAATGCAAGCTTTGGAGCCAGTGTGCATAACCCTGGGAGACCAACAGACACTATGGGCTTTGGATATCCTTGGAAATCTGTGGTTCAGAACTGGTATAGCGTCCAAGAAACCACAAGGAGATGATAACCATTGGTGGCAAGTAGGCATTTTTTTATTTTGCTCTCAGTTTAGTCTTTACCTTGGATTTATCAACTGTATTGTTTTCCCATGAGATTCCGAGATAAAACTTGATGAATTATTTGATATACTACAGCACTCTTTATTTGATGTAGTAAAACCACAGTGTGGCTATGGCTGAAAATCTTTTCTTGTCTGCTATATAAAAGGGGAAAAACGCCATCCTGTGGTTCTCCAGAACGTCACAGCAGTTTTCAAGAACATAAGAAATGCTCTAGTGAGTCATGTCAATAGTGCGTGTAGTTTGGTATTTTAGCAGTGGCAGTGGGACACACTGTTGGGCAGAGCATTCAAGTGTGGCTGCTGAAATGAAGACTCTTGTCTTGTACTACCCATCCTTTTTCTTAACTAAATGAAATTAAATAATAAATAACCTTACAAAAATGCTTTTATTGTGGATTTCCCGTTCAGTAGAGGTTTCTTCAAACCATGTGGGACTGTTTGCTTCAGTTGCAGATCATGTGGGTAAAACCAGCTTCAATGACTGCGAGTATTTATTGGTGTTGATTTAGAATTCCTGACTCTTTGTTTTCCCCAGAGGTAGTTATGGTGGAGAAGGAGGTACAAAAAAAGTTACACAGAAAATTTGTTTGTCTGTGTCTGCCTAAGTTAGAAGAATTCCAGTTTATGTGCATAAATAATTTCTTGTTGCATATCAGCATTATGAGTAACTTGGCTTTGAAGTTACTGGAAAACCACTCTTCTTTTTGTGCTATTAAGCATTTCCCTCCTTTCTAGGAGTATCTCAACCTAGTTGTCCATGGCAGAACTTGGACAATTCCTTGCTTAGACCTTCTCGTACCTTATAAATTAAAATGCCCGTGAGGTTGTTGTAAAGGTGCATTTCTTACAGGTTTTTGTGGTGTGATTTAAATTACTACACTATGCAAGTTTTTCTATTCTTCTGGGAAACTGAAAGTTCACCTCTTAGTTTGCAGAGTTCAGTATGTTCTTAGGGGGAGGGAAGAGTTGTCCCAAAACAAAGGGCTTGCTTAAAATGCAGAATTCAAAGTGGGTAGTTGGGTAGGAGGGAGTTGTAAGCTGATGTTTAATATTGAATCTGGTTACAGGGTGATCAGGCCCAGTCACCATGGGTTCACAAAAGGCAGGTCTTGGCAAACCAACCTGATCACCTTCTGTGACAAAGTGACTCGGCTGCTGGATGAGGGAAAGACTGTGGATGTGGTCTTTCTGGACTTCAGTAAAGCCTTTGACACAGTTTCTCACAGCATTCTGCTACGGAAACTGTCAACCTCTGGCCTGGACAGGCGCACACTCTCCTGGGTAGAAAACCCAGGAGAGGGACCTCGGGGTGTTGGTCGACAGCCGACTGAACATGAGCCAGCAGTGTGCCCAGGTGGCCAAGAAGGCCAATGGCATCCTGGCTTGTATCAGAAATGGTGTGACCAGCAGGTCCAGGGAGGTGATTCTCCCTTTGTACTAAGCACTGGTGAGGCCGCTCCTTGAATCCTGTGTTCAGTTGTGGGCCCCTCACCACAAGAAGGATGTTGAGGCTCTGGAGCAAGTCCAGAGAAGAGCGACGAAGCTGGTGAAGGGGCCAGAGAACAGGCCCTATGAGGAGCGGCTGAGAGAGCTGGGGTTGTTTAACCTGGAGAAGAGGAAGCTGAGAGGAGACCTCATTACTCTCTACAAGTACCTGAAAGGAGGTTGTAGAGAGGAGGGAGCTGGGCTCTTCTCCCAAGTGACAGGGGTCAGGACAAGAGGGAATGGCCTCAAGCTCCGCCAGGGGAGATTTAGACTGGAGATTAGGAGGAAGTTTTTCACACAGAGGGTCATTGGGCATTGGACTAGGCTGCCCAAGGAGGTGGTTGATTCACCTTCCCTGGAGGTGTTTAAGGCACGGGTGGCTGAGGTCTTGAGGGACTTGGTTTAGTGTTAGATAGGAATGGTTGGACTAGAAGATCCGAAGGGTCCCTTCCAACCTGGTTGTTCTATGATTCTATGATTACTCAAAATGTACTGGTTTTATTTTTTCCTTCCTACACTGTGAAAGTTTCTAAACTTCTGGTAGATTTCCTATCAATAAAGCATGCAGACAAAAAAAAGCTTCTGATGAATGATCCTGCAGTTCACTCAAAAGCTTATCTTATTATCAAGAACACTTCTTTCCCCCCAGGTAAGCATCACTGATTATGTAGTGTTTGACCAGTGCAGCTTGTTTCAGACGATAATCCAGGCAACTCACACAGTGGCAACAGCAGCTCAGGCACCTGTGGAGAAGGTGGCCGATAAACTTCGAATGGCTTTTTGGTCACAGCAGCTTCAGTGTCAACCCAGCCTCCTTGGAGTTAATAGCAGTGGAGTCTGGATCTCTTCAGGCAAAAATGAATTCCATGTGGCAAAGGGAAACTTAATAGGTTGGTGTGCTTTTACTTGTAATACTTTCTTACTTACTTTATAAAGTAAGTATTTGTTTTTATTTCTTCTTTTTTTCTTTCCATATTTATTTTTCTTAACTTAAAAAATAACTTACTACAATCTGTCACTGCTAAAATTATTATCAATGGTTAGTCAAGGCAACTTTAACAACCAATTCCATGTTTGAAAATTAAATGATTCTTTAGCATTTAGTCTTAAATAATTTCCTCTTTAAAGTGTAATATGTTTTGTGGAAAACTTTGTCCCCAGGTGAACTGTGCGTTTTAATCATTTTAATACGAACATGTGTCTCCCCTCTGGGATGAGAAGGCAATCTTAAGCTATTGTACCTGTTGTGTCTAGCACAATGGAGTCTGGCTAACTATCGGTGTGACTATACAAAGCAGTAATGTTTTTGCAGTGATAATAGAAGAGATGCTTTATTTTTCTTGTGATATTTCTTAAAATAAAATTTTGATTTAACAGTTATCTGATGACATAAACACTAAGAATAAACCTAGAACACAGTCTGTTTAACCTCGTCACTGAATCAGTCTCTTGCTGAAGACACCTAATCCTCTCCCTTCTCCTTTTTCTGTATTATGTGTGTGTATATTTGTGTACATATGTGTCAGGAGGAGGTTTTCACCCCCCACAACAGTTTCTTGAAAGATTTACATAGAAGATCTTGTCTAGGTGATATTTAATCATTGGTTGCAATAGAATTCTTTTAAAGTGGTTACGTGTTAAATAATAACAAATTTTAATAGAAAATGAAGTTTCATGCTAATACCACTCTTTCTTTCAAGGCACTTACTGGAATAATATTGTGCCTCGTGGTACTGCTTCTGCCACAAAATGGATTTTTGTGTTGGCTTCCGCAGCTTCAACTAAAGAAGGTTAGTGAAACACCAGTACAGGTGTATAATAATCTGATCTTCGAACAGGATGGAACTGATGGTGTAAGTAATCAAATATCCTGTATTACTTCAGTCTTTGCGTGCCTTTTCTGTATGTAGGGATCTAAAATATTTGAAGTAAGGTGGAAATAGGTCTGTAAAACTACTGGAGATGAAAAAAAAACTGCCATTCACTGTACCACCTCTGGTGTGGAGTGGCATTCAACAGAGAAACAGGTAGTCCTTTTTGAGCAGTAACTTCTTAAATTGCCACAGTGTGAATTGACAGAATTTGTAATAGGAAATCTTGGAGCTTGCTTTGCTGGAATGCCTGTACTGCCCAAGTACTTTTCCTGTAAGTGTAGTTACTGCAGCAAAATTGGTAATATATTGGTATATTTTATTGGTAAGTGTGCCCATGATAAGGAATTCGACTGCTAGTTACAATAATTAGCAGTTGTGTTACTTAAGTACATCTGCTTTATTGACAAAAGTGATTTAAACAGCATTCTTTTTCAGCTCTTTCAAAGGCATTTATCAAGAATAAGGAAAAGAATCAAGGGAAGAGGTGCTGTACTATTATATATGTCTCTTCTCCATCAATTTCTTCAAATGAGACCGCTTACTACTTGATTTGGGGAAGGGAGTATTTAGTTGCCTAAATGTGAGAGCTTTGGATGTGTATTTATACCTTAAAAATCTTACCCTATGAATATAGCCAAAATGATCTGGTGTTGTCTTCCAGAGTAGTGATCATTTTTCCCCAAAGAAGTGGATGCATAAACTTTCTCAGAGCAGCTTAGAAATTATTTTAATAGCAAGAATGTTCTTTCCCTAGGAAGCTTCCTGTGGCTGTGCCAAAGCAGCAAGGATCTGTTTTGCATCAGTGATCAGAACCCCCACTTTCGTCCTTCAACAGTGCAGCTGCCCCCAGATGCTGAGATGGTGCACTACTCTGCCTGCCAGGACGCCATTTGGGGTTTGGATAATCTTGGGCAGGTATTTATCCGAACGCTGTCATCCAGCTGTCCAACAGGGATGCATTGGACAAAACTGGATCTCTCTCAACTAGGTATGATGTTTTTATTAAGCAGACTACTTCTTAACTCTCTTAGCCGACAGTCAGTATCTTCCTTCAGAAGGTTCTTTTGAGTTACTGATATGGAGTATTACCTTACAGTAGTGGGCCTTACTACAGAGGACTGGAAAACATCAGGAATGGCTATGGCTTTCAGAGAATGTTTCATTTAGCCTTTCCCTGGAGACAGCATAGTTACTGTTCGTGAGATATTTTGTTCGTGTATGCACTAGTTGATCACTCTGAGACAACTTGGCCTGACACAGGGCTGTCCTGGGGTACTGGTGCCTTCAACTAGCCCAGTTCTTGTGCTGCAGGGTAACTAATGGTGTGGTCCTGGGCAGTTCTGTACACAAGGCCCTGAATTCTGTGGTTAAACATGTTCATAACATAGTGGTCAAAACTTCATTACAATTCTTGCAAAGAAAAGCTATGCTCCGTGAGTTGTATCCTCCATAAGTGATGCAGCTGATAATACTTCTGTTTTGAGGGTTATACCATCTAATGGATCAGCATAATCTCAAGAACATGGTGCTGATTAACTACATCTTTTTTTTATGTGGTTAAGCATAAGACCAAGATTGTTGACCATGTTTTGATCGCTAAAATATCTGCCCAGTTTGGTTCTGGGGTAATCGGTCACTTGTCAGCTTCATCAGCAATATTCCCATTAGATTTGTTTCTTTGATGGTCTGACTGTTGGAATGTTCTTACCTTCATGCTATCCTTCATGCTATTTCAAGAGAAACTAAAAGAAACTGAGGCTGTGCACCATTCTTGTGCCATTTTAAAAATTATTCAACTGTTTTGCAGTTTTTCCGTTTTAAATGGCAGTGGTTGTGACTGATCTGAGAACAAACAGTTTTAACATCAGGGTTGGGAAAAAAGTAGACACAGCCATCAGGTTTTAAGCCTCAAGTGCAATTTTCATATGCACTTTGTAATCCTTCATGGAAACCTTTTTAAACACATCTTTGAAAATTAATTCGTTTTCCAGTTATACACCAGGTTTTCACAACCTGATGAATTGGTTCCACGTCACTAATTGTACCATAGTTTAAGCACTGCTTGTTGCCTTTTACCTTCTCTGACCTACAGAATAGGTTTACCCACTCTCTTTTCGTGTTGCTTACCGGAGTTTGAAACTTTTCTGGTGATACCAATGCTTTCCAGCAGTTTAGATAATAACTGCTTTACTGAAGTAATAAATAACTTGTTGCTATTGTCTGAAAACCTCAAAGCAGTCATGTAGGAATGCAATGTGATTGCTGCTAGCCGACTGTGATATCTGGCTCGTGAACTTTGTTAGTCCAGAAGTTCAGCCTTTACATTCAACTGTTCCTGTTAGCTTCACAACGCTGTGATGGTCTTGCGGAAATCTGGGGTCAGGAAACACTTCAAACGCTCCACTTTACCTGTCGCACCTCAGTGTGAAAATGTTTTAGGCATTTTTCCTCCAATTAAGTGCATATGGTAGATCACTGCTGACAAGACAGTGCGTACCCATACTTAAAATATCAGAGCCTTTATTTGCTTTAATGGGGCTGAAAAAATTGGAGAACTGTTGTTATTGTTCAATTGTGTATTAAGTTTACTCCTGAAACACTGGAACTGTAAATTGAGTTGGGGTAGAGGGAGCAAGTTACTGTAATGTGCAATCAGAATTCTGTATGGAAATAATGGGGGTTGCCAGCATTAATGTTGAAATATTAATATATTGGTGCTACCTTCCTCTTGCCTTTACACTATGTATAGGGAGTCATATCTAGTGAACTATTTTGATTAGGTTTCTCCTATTTGTATCAAGGTTTCTAAACACAGTAGAGTGACCTTTAGGTTTTAACAATAAACAATGCCTCTGAATAATGCTACTTTCTCTAAACAGTAGATGAATGCAGTTAGCGTGACCTTCAAAGATGAAAACAGTAAGTGGAAGGAAGGAGAAACCCCAAAACATTTCCTTAAGGGCTGCATTTTTGAATCTCTGATTGTACTGTAGACATAAATAATATCAGCTATGCTGAGTAGGTGATATGTGATACCATATTTGTGTGTGCTGATGCTCGTTTGGATCACAACATTTCAACAGCTGAGATGACATGTGACAAAGCCATTACTTCCAGTCTAACTTTGTTAGAAGGAATAATGAAGTTTCAAGTAAGATTTCTACTTTGTAGCTGGATGTCAAGTGTCTGCCTGCAACAGAAAGATATTCTACTTGTTCTTATCTCAAGCAGAGAAGTTTTTGTGTATAGTTTTGTCCTTTGTTTTTAATATCAAGCTTCACAATTAAAGGAAATTTTGGGGTGAATTAATTTGGTTTCCTGTGATTCAAAAGGTTAGGTAATTTTGGTTAATGAAAAGATCTGTTTACTGTTACAGGTAACTAAAGATAAAGCTCTGTAGTCCTGTTCCCTGTTCTTTCCCTCAGCAAGCCTTAATGACAGGGAATATTGCCTGCTGCAGAATGAAATGCTTTAGTCTTGTACTCTGGGATGGAATTGCACCCCGCTCTTCTAGGAATGCTGTGTATGTTGCACTTTACAAGGATTTGTCGCCATATTTTGCATCACTGAAGAGAGAACTGTTACCAAGAAAGGGGTATCCCAAGCAGCATTGGCATGTTTAGTCAGCCAGTAAGGCCTATTTTTAGAGCCTTTAATTTGGAGTCTGACCAGAGCATTCCTTCTGTAGTGCATCTGTACTGATTGGGTCCCTCTTTCTGTACAGCGTATTTTCCTTTAGTTAGCATTGCATTGTCTCAACACTGGGAGGAAATGAAAGCAAATGTTACATTTATTGCAGTTAACTAGCTGTACTTCATAGTCTAAAATATCAAATATGCTTCTCTACTGTCTGAGCAAACTTTTAATAGCAAGATTGATGGGTGCGATTTGGTATGCAAAACAAAAAACCCACCACCTCAGAATTCCAAGCATACTTATTTGGTAGGTTTGTTTTTATTGCACTGACTTACATGTAGTTAAAATACTGCTACACTTTTGAGAGAGGTGTAATAAATATGTACACTATTGAATTTAAATCCATTTGGAAATCCTTTATTTACAGATGTGACACTGGTATGTTGACACTGAAAAGTGTAATCCATGTGCTCTTATATTTTCAAAGTGCTGGCAGCATTAGAAATGTTCTTTGCTGAACGTATTAGCAGATCAACACCTTCAAAAACTCTGCAGGCATGGCCAGCTAGAGAGAAAAGTTCACATTAGGTCATGTGAAAGTTTGTCTAGGCAGTGATAACATTTGTCACAGAATGTTTCCCTGCTTGATTTCAGATATTTCAATAGCATATTTTTAGTGTGCTTTAGAAGTTGCAGTGTCCTATGACTAAAACATTTATTTTTAGATTTAAAAGATAGATGTCTCACATAACTACCTGTTGGTTTTATTCATTGTATTCAGTGGTGTTTTTCTCCCACAAGTTGTATTAACTTTTAATAATTTTTATATGTTTAAAGCTATTTTAATACAATCAATTCTAAATAAAAGTTCTCATTGATACCTGAATTTGAAAGAGAAATGCCAGGTTGCTAATTGTCATATTTTTTGTTAGGTACTGTAAAGCTGATCAACTTGACCTGTGGAAATCAGCATGTTTGGGCTTGTGACGCCAGTGGTGGCATTTATTTCCGTGTAGGAACCCAACCTCTTAACCCAAGTTTGATGCTTCCTGCGTGGATAATGATTGAGCCACCTATACAGGTAAGGTGTTGATTACAATTCTTTGTAACCCAGTGGTTTAGCTCCTTGCATTTGAGAGAGAATAATTTTAATGCTCATGGAAAACAGTAGAGACAGCTTTTAAATGGGTGTCTTAAAAATTTGTTCCACATATTTGAATTCTACAGGATTTCTCTCTCAAAAAAAGTAAAGATAAAAAAATCCGAGTCTGTATAACATACTCCGAATATGCTGCCTTATCACTGTAAGTCATCTTGATTTCGTCTTTTCTTTACAAATAACTTTAATACTTCTTTTCAGAAGTGGAAAGTTTTGTTTTCATTCTGTCTTTAATGAAAGTTCCCCTTTCTTGTAACACAGCAGCTTTACGGGCATGTAGTAGTATACTGAACACCTGCTCTATACCAGCCAAGAGGCTGGACTGGCAAACAACGCAGGGGTTGTGGGAAGGCTCTGCTCATCTGACATGGTGCTGTTGTGTCTGCCTCCCTTTTCCTTAATCCTCACCCTTGTGAGTCTGACATGCTTGCCAGGTGATGTGCCTGGATTTAGGGACTTCCCTTATCATCCAGTGGTTAGTGAGTGTGCAGTGCAGTTGCAACCCTTATTCCCAGAATGGGCAAAAATTACATACCTTCTGTGTGCAAGCTGGGAGAATCAGAGTGGAAAGAAGCCTTCTGAAGTACCTTGTGAGCATCTTTTCTGAGTATAGAGAATAAACAAAATATGTTTCTCTGGTGTCTGGTTTCTTTTTAACCTATCATTAAGCCTCAGTGCTTGCTATTTGCTCTTCTAATTCTTTACACCCATTTTGTAGTTTAATTTGCGATTTCTGTGTCGTGGGTTGATACTGCTGTAATGTAGCTGACCTCTGACTACTGATTTCATTCTTTGCTCCTTGGCACAAAATCTGCTGATCTAGCACAGCAGCACTGGCTGTGTTTGCAGACTTGCTTTACATTTTATAATGTTACAGAATTTCCCTTGAAGATTTTGAAATGTGTGGTACTTTTGAAAGGGCATATTAAGAAATAAAAGTAAATCTCTGGCAGCGGAGTTGCAATAGTTTATTTGTTTTTTACATCATTCTCTTCTAGTTCTGCTTATCTCTCCTCTGCCAATTACTGTCTCTTTCTCTGAATCACAGCATATAGCAGCAAGGAAAGACAGAGAAATGGGGAAATGAAACTGCAGAGTTGCATCCTATTGGTTAGCGCAGCACTGGTTAGACTTGTTCTCCTGTCTTGGGAACGTGGTCGGTCAGACCTGGAGAAACCGCACACTGTTTTGCAGAACAGACTGATAAATAGGTGGTAATATCACTTGCAACAAGGGCTAGGTTACAGTGCTCATCTTTGTGAGCTACAGGTGAGCCTTTCTGATGTCGTCCGAGATACAAATTTTTCCTTTGACAGAGGTGAGGCAGAAGGAAGAGAGAACTGAGAATATCAGTAATGATGTCTTTCATGGCTTTCATGGGGACGGTATTCTTAAAAAGGAGAGACTGCACATTCCAGGATGTGTTTCACTTCAACTCTGTTTGACAGGAGACAGGGAATTAAACTTGTGTAATATTTCTGACCAGAGATTTGTCCATCCAGGAAAATAGCCAGAAAAACTGTTTTTCTACACTGATACTGTTTTTTCTGTACTAGTGTGCATTCTCCACTCCTCCACTGAGGTAGACTAAAGTACTCAATGTAAAAGTGTTTACAAGAAATTGATGTGTGCCACGGCTCATTATTTAGCAATGGCTTCTTTCTATAGAAAGTCTTTAACTGAATAAGGTTGAAAATCACATTATTTCCTATTAGGTTATCAAGGAAGTTGGGTGATGTTACCTCCCAAAATGATAACCTCGTGATACCCAGAGTGGTGTCATTCTCTTTCCTGTTATGTTGCCAGCACCTGACATGGTAATTTTAATGAGTCAATATGAAGAGAGAAAAATTCAACCACCTCTTGCAGAGAAGATGAAACATGCTTGTTTTGAAACAATTCCAGAACATTAAACCAAGTCATTAAAGTACCAAAGGAGCAGCCATTCATGCTTTTACAAAACCTTACTACAGAATAAGAAAATATATGAACTTTGCAATTATTTCCGAATGCGAGGTTAGCGTTTGGATAACAAATATAATAGATGATGACTGAAAAGTGGGCTACTCAATGAAAAATATTTGCTTATTAGCTGCACCTTACTGTTATCTGTGCCTTAATTGACTTTGATACAGTTCATACTGATTGACTTTATTTTCAAAACAGCAGAAACTTAAGAAGTATTTCTGAACAATTCAGCCATTTTCTGTTTGAGGAAGAAAATCAAAATGGCCTTTCACTTGATTTAAGTAATGAAGCATTCTCAAATAATGTAATTTAAAACCAGCTATGGATATTTAATTCTCTAGTAAATGTCAGAGCCAATATGACTTGCAATATCCCAGATCTCATGACTCATGAGCAGCCAGCTCATGAGCAGCTCCAGATTGTGCTTAAGGTATCACTTCTTGGTAGCAGTGCTGCGATCACACAGCATCCATCTTTGCACAACTTCACAAAGGTATTCAGGGACGATAGTTTTGATCATATTTTACTCATGAAAATCGGTGAATAAAATTTATGTTCAGTCTTTGTGCTGTTATATTGTATGTTTTTTTTTAAATCTAGACTGAAACCATGCTCATTTGTTACGTTCCTGTTTGTAACTCCTTACTGCAGTATCTCTAGAGATGAAAAATAACATTTTATGTTCTCTGCACCCCCTCTATTTTATCCAGCACTTCAGAAGTGGTTGATAACATCCTTATGGTATGTTGAGCAGTAGTAGTATATATGTATATGTCTTCTGTGCTTCACGCATGCTGTTCTGCAGTCTTAGAAGTAAAAATAATCCTGTAGTTAAGCAGATTTTTGGAAGCTGCTTTAAGGACATTGACAAAGCTGATCAAAATTCTTTGATTAAATTATTTCAGTCCAGGAAATAGAAAGTGGCTTTCATTCTGTTTGTTAATACACAAGGTAAAACTACTATCTGCTCTAGTGTGCCTCAGTATATGTTAAATTTATTTTTTTTAAATGAACAAGAAATATAAATAGTATTTATGTTGATACTATAGAGAAATAATAATGAAAACTCAAACATGAAATTAATATAATCAGTATGACAAATTTGGGTTATTATGGAGTAGAAGTTGATCAAAAGGTGAAAATCATCAAGTTGTTTTTAAAGCTTCCTTAGTAGTTAACTACTTGCTTGAAAAGAATTCTTTCAACATTTCAGCTTTGATTTTTGGCATCTTCTGGAAAAGATGCAGAGACAAATTCTGGCTTCGAGAAATGCTCGCTTCCTACAAGTACTACTGAGTATAAAAACTGACCTAAAGAACCACTTTCTCAGATTTACATTAAGGGATCTATCAGATAAGCACAACTTTATTTAAGAGGATTAGAGGAAACAAAGATCAGGAAAAGCATTTGTAGTTAATGACCAATTATCTATTGCTTGTGAACAGTCAATCTTGCTCTAAAAATAGATGAGACATTTTATTAATTGTCATTTGCTTAATTGCAACTCTTTGCTCTTTTGTAACCGAATTTCATATGGATTGAAAAGCAATTATATTAAATTGAGGGCTTTGTTTAAATATTTGCATAGCTTGTCCAAACTATGGAGTAGAAGGGGTTTATTTAAGGAGATGTTTGCTGTTTGGCTAGTTTATGAAGCTTTTGTTGATCTTTTGTAGTTACTAGTGTCTCAGCAGAAGCGTACTGGTTAACTTAATTTACCGTAAAATAATCTCTTACAGAATGTACATTTCAAGTTAGAGAAACTTTTGATTTACTACTCTTCCCATAAACTACCTAGTCATTGTATCTCTATATTTTGAGCTTGATATCATAGGTAAGAGAAGATAGTTCCTCTTATATCAATAAGAAATTTGACTATTTTTCACACACGTACACATGCAATCACACACACACAAAATTAAGGCTGTTTATACTTTCACTGTCATTCAAAAAATGTTAAAACTATGAAGGAAATGGTAGTTAAAAACGCAATTTGAAATCTAGGAAATGTCTTCGTAATTCTGCGAAATCAGTGCATGCTAGATTTAATTTCTTTTCAATACCGTCCTTTTTTATTTAACGGACAATCAGTGTAAGGAGGGTGGTTGTGCCTTATGCATGAATGAGGACTTGTTAGAAATGGTTGTCATGATCTTCACTTCCTTTCCTCTTTTCAAATAAAACTCTGCTTACTTCACAGAGCACTTAACAAAAGTCTGGAGATCTCCTTCCTCTCCTGTGTGCCTTGCCTCTGCATTTTTCAGTGAGGTTTCTATTATTACTAAGGCCAGTAATATGTTAAGTGGAATTTTTCAGAGAAAGGGGTAAGCGCTACTCAAGACCAGATTTTAGTATTAGATCTTTCTTGGAAACAAAGCTGAAATCTAGGAAGTGTTCGTTTGGACTGATCTTCAAGGATTGGATATTTAGAAGGGGAGAGATTTTTCTGTTGGAAAACACTTAATAACTTCTACTTCAGAATCATCCGTGCTACTTTGGAAAGCTCTTGCCACAGAAACTTCTGTTCTTTCTGAGGTGCATTTGAAATGACTGTTCTTTTCAAATCTGATTGTTTTCACTAGCACAGACTTGCTGGTGTGACCTAGCAGTTGCACAGATACCGTTTGAGTTCTGTGAGTTCTGTTCTGGAGTGCTAAGACGAGGTACCGAGGAAGTATCTTTCATTACACCAGTTCTGCTTTGGCTGGAGAGGTAATACACTCATTAAGCCTCCTGGTTATCTATAGAGCAGAATCGCTGTTCTGTTGTTCCATGTGTCCTTACCCATATGAGGCCTCCTGCAGACGTTAATGGGGAGGGGATTTTCCTGGGAGAGTGCATTTTTCAAGGTGAAGTAGAGAAAAAAACTATTTGGCAGTAGTTGCAATAGCTGTGTGGAGGTGGGTTGCAAATAAGTATAGGAGATCAATGCTCTTGTAGCAGTCTTACTTTGTGTAGCTAATATAGAATGCCATAATGTCTAAGTTCAAATATGTGCTATTCTTCACATGCGTGCCTTTCTTAAAAAAATGTTAAGTTACATAAAAGGTACATCAGATACTGAAAAAATGCAATTTCAGCATTTTTACTAAAGTTGCCTCATACTGATTCCATTGCTGAGCTTAGTGCTGATTACCTTCCTTTTTGTTGCTAGTTAAGAAAACTGCTCTGACTGTGTTTCACTATTTTTCTGCTTTGGTGTTTTAGCCTTTACATATTTGTTTTGAGGCTTTGCTGTCACTGCGTTCAGTAAAGTGTACGTGTAGCCTGTCACATTAGATAGCAATTGTTATCAGCACCAGAAGCTTCAGGTCACAAAAAAGGCAGAAAACAAGATACACCCAGAAACCTCCGTAGACGATCCCTCTGTTTCCTTTTGGAATGTGATGTCAAGGTGGTATGTTTGTTCTTTGACAACACTGGCTTACACTGAAAACAAAAATTGTGGGAAGGAAAGCCTTCCATTTTCATACTTCTGTTTTTTCAGTACTAGAAATATCCTCACATCTGCACCCTTCTAATGTATCCATAGTTTGATCAGTTAACACAGAATTATGTAGTTAATTTTTTTCCAGAGAAATTAGGGAATATATTTAATATTCATAGAATCACCAGGTTGGAAAAGACCCATTGGATCGAGTCCAACCATTTAAAAAAAAAAAAAATTGTCTTGGTTACTCAGAACCGTGCTTATACAAGTTTTTTATTACCTCGTGCTAAATTATGTTCTGTTTCATGGGAAAGTTGTTGCACTTAGTATTTATTTAACATCCATTTCTCTAAAAACATAGTTATTCCTGTCATAATAGTTCAGGTTTTCAGCATGTTTTTAAAAAATATCTGTAGGGGTACTTACAGACAGCTTATCTTCTGCAGTACAGTTCATCTTAGCTGTAACAGTGTGCCCAGAAGGCAGCTGGGCAAACCTGAGTAGGCCTGTAGTTTGTATGGTCTTTAAAGTGATTACATTAATATTTTCATTATTTTTTTTAATTGCTTGGAAGAAATAGTTGTATTTAATATTTTTTATGTATTGTTTGATTCTGTTGAGCTTTATCTTGGTATAGGGTTGCATGAGTTCGTATGACCTTTTCTAGGATTTGATGCCATATATTATAGTCTTTCGTGTGTTTCTGTGAGAAGAACCCTCGGAATAAAATATTTTGAGTCAACAAAGGAGGAGTCAAGGAGTTGACTCTGCAGCTTTGACTTTTCTTCCCAATTGTGCTAGCTGTAGACTGGAGGTATCCAACTATGTCTCCCGTCTGTCTCAAGGCAGAAAGTGGAGGGAAGGGTTGTGTTGTTGTTCTGGGGCTTTTGAGGAAAATAGTGCTCCAGTTCTTAAGGCAATAAATGATAATCTTTTTTCTGACATTTCAATGGCAGCATTACTGAAGAACATGTCTCTTCCAGAAAGACTAAACATAGATTCATAATCTTTCCTGCTCTTGTATATTGCCTTGAACTTTTCTGTAGAGGAAAAAAAAGGTGCTTTTATTTTAGCAAGCATCTCTGGTGTGATCTTCTTACAGCCTGGCCTGGACCAGCTGGAGGCGTTAAATGATTTGCTTTTGAAAAGTAAGGAGAACCTTTGTGCTGCTTGTAGTCACGAGCCTGTTGTAGGAAAGATTGGGCTTGGAGAGACCGTGAATGTTTAGTCTTCCTCATCCTGGATATTTGCAGTAGGACAGAGATAGTGGAGGTGCTGTTGCATGGGTTCTGGGCTCCTGAAAAGCGATGTGGAAAATGTTCTGATGCCTGTATGTGTTTTTCCTTTCCTCTGTGACAAGGAAATAGAATCACTGTGCTCTGGGTTCAGCAGTGATTAAAGCAGTTGCAATAAAACAAAACTTTTGAGTAACAGAGTGCTAGGAGAAGCAGGAGAACTGCATTAGGTTTTGCTTTGGGTTTTGTTTGATATTGTTGCTTAAGTTAAATTCTTACACTGAAGCTTATTTCTGTATGGTTTACAGAAAGAAATTAAGTAACTTGCTTAGAATGGTAAAGCTAATGGACAAGTTTGTGACTTAAAATGCTTAGCATAGATACTGTTTCTTTATATCATTTAACAATTTGTCCCTTAAGTGCTTCCTTCAAGTTTGCTGCATTCTGTCATCATTGTTTTCTCGTCAGACACGTGGGTGCTAACAAACTAGTTTTCATTGGTTTTGCTTATGGCAGTCAATAAAGATACTCACAGCTCCTAGAATGTACTTCTAAACATTGAAAAGTACACAGTTGGTGTGTGTTGTGCTCTATGGTTGTAATAGGAAATCCTCAATATGAAAAAGCTGAGAGCAACTGTGAGTTTTGTAGCTGAGGCACAGGAGCAGAGGAGGGGAAGATCTGCATTCTGGGCTTGGCTAAAACAGTCAGTCTCCTGCGTGGTTTTTTGAGTTACGCCATAACAAGTCAGTCTCTCATAATGATGAATATTGTGGGTAAACCTGTAAAGAGTTTAGTGTGTCAACACTTGAGAAGGAAGGCTGAGAGAAATTCCAAACTCTTCAATAAATTATAACTATGACACATTTTACAGTCAAGGTATATAAATCTCACAAATGCTATTGGAAGTTAAACCAGCTGAGAAGAGGCTACAGTGAAATAATGTATTGGATTTCGTATTAATCAATCTCTGAAATGTTATCAACAGACATATAAATTTGCACAGGTATCTGCTATGGTGAGAAAACCACTTAATCTAACTGCAGCTGTAGACATCTGTCTCTTGTTATATAGATTATAAAATATTTAAAGCATGCTTTTGGTAATTAAGACTTGGTGAAAATATCTGAGATAATGTTAATATGATTGTTCCAAAATATGGTACGCTACATCAAGAAAACTGCTAGTTAATTTTATCCACTCTACTTTGGTAGCCATGAGAACACCTTTCTGTTGTAGGTGGCTGCCTACAGAAGAAGAGGGTGTAAAACCCCTGCAGCAGTTTGTAAGAGTAACCTGTATATGTTGCCCAGTGTCTAATGTCATGTTACTGTTTTGTGCAGCGGAGTGGTGTGTTTTTTGTTAAGATGAATGCTGCCATTGGGGTGTTGCCTGGGTCCTTTATAACAAGAGTGAGTAGGAGGGTTGCCTTTACTGATGTGAGTTTATCAGAAAAAGCTCAGTATCCTGCAGAGGGGAGAAGAGCTCAAAGTGCAATATCCAGATGGGGAAACTTGAGAAGGAAGCAGGAGCTCACTTAGAACAACAACAAATGAGGAGAATTTTTGGCTGAGCTTGTAAAATTGTTAATTTAAACTTGGTATTCTCCACTTGCTTCTTAGATACATTGGTGCTGCAGAATAGGGTAGAGGTAATTGCTTTGATTATACTTGAACCTACAGTGGTATAAGAAGCAGTCTAACTGGGCCTCATGCAACTCCTTTCATGCTACCCCTTTAGGGTATTTTGTGAGCTTTTCTTAACTCCCAGCACTTGTAAATGTGTAGTAATGCACAGCCTTAGTACCGGTGTGTGTAAATACTCAAAGTCTTTCTGGGTGAAATACAGCAGTTCTTTCTTAGGGAATTCTTTTCTAGACAAATGAACAGAGAAAGAAAGGAATAGGATCCTGATATGGCAGAGTGGAGGGCAAGGCGCACAGATTTCCACAGTTCCATAAGAAGGGTCAGACCAAGAAGTTTGACACAGTTTGTGAAGGACTGTAGCTGGAATGTGAAATGTGTATCAGAGGTGGAGCATAGACTGACACACCAGAATTTTGTGGTGTAGAGGAAATGGGGGAAGAGTGGCAGAAAACCCTGAATCTGAGGGAGATGTGACTGTGGTAGAAGAAGATTGAAAGGAGGAGAAGATCAGTGGATTTAAAAGAAAGGGGGGTGGGGAGAAAGGAAAAAAGCAAAGTTATTTGTAGTAACTCAGACTGCGCAAGCTATTGATTGCACACTTCATTTACTTGAAAACATGGGACTACAAGAGCACAACTATGGAGGGGGACGAGATAAAACTGGAAACAGAACAGTAGTGAGGCACGGCATGTGACAGTGGTGCAGGGAGATGAGCAGGGTGAAACAGGAAGGAGTCCGAGCCAAATCAGCCATAGAAAGAAGCAAATAATGGAGAAAAACAGGAATAGGGCTGGGAGTAAGGATAACTTCCAGTGAAGAGGCTGCAGTACCAGAGAGGAGAGTTGTATGGGGCCAGTTTTTGCTGTGGTTTGGGGGTTTGTTTTGTTTTGCAGTGCAGTAGTTTAGATTATTTGTAGTAGGGCAGAATACCAGTTTGAAAGTAGCTAGGCAGTCATGTATCCTGTCATCAACACTCTTGAAGACAATGAACGTCTTAGTGTGTTCAAACTGCAGTCATTGAGTTTACTGTGGCCAGAGGTAATCACTTCATCCAACCTGAAAAATTGGGATTGATTTGGTGATTCAAGTCCAGCTTGGTTACAACTGGGTCAGGTACTTGTTAGCACCAGAATTTTGAAAGCAAAACCAAAGCAGGTAACTGTTATGTATACAGAAACCCCATCTGGGACTGTGTTGTGCGCTTATATATGCATGCAGATTATGCCTCTGTATTCCCAGTCTTATAATGCAAAGAGCTGCTTGCTGTTATATTTATCACACTGGACATTCATCTTTTACCTGTGTGTCTAAAGCAAGAAATGCAGTTCTGCTTTGTGAGGTGGTGATGTATTTCAAAGCCTCTTACTGTCTCCCTCATGGACCTTGTTAGGCTGATGTGGAGAATAACTGGTTTTCTTGTTCTTATCTGCTTTTTATTTAAAGTAGTACATGTTTGTACTTTAAATTTGCATATATTCAAGCATGTTGGCTAGTATATTTTACTACAGCATCACCATGTTTATGATGTCCATAAAATGTTGTGGTCAGTAACACTGATTTTGAACAGCAATTAAGGCAAATCTGTGTAGAAGCGGAGAGAGTAAGGACTTGCCTGAGAGCTGAATGGGATGCGTGCTTCACTTGGGTTTGTCAGCAGATAGCGTCATGGATACTCTTCTTTAGTTGTGGCTGCTTCAGTAATGTAGTGGTCTGCAGTAAGTCCTGCAGTCATATTCCTATAGAGTAAAGTTCAGAGAAGAAGCAGATCACTTCTGCATTGCAAACGGGACTTTCAAACTGTAGACATGTTCTGCATGTATATGTTTAGAGATATAGTGCAGAGTTAGTTATGTTAAGAAAATTTTCAGGAAGGCAAGAGGAAAATATTGCACTTTGTGCAGTTCATTGGAAGAATTCCCTCTTCAACTGGCAATGTAACTGTATGTGATTGGAATAGCAGTAGATAATACTAATATTATTAGACTCTGATGTGTAACACTAAATATGAATATCTTTATCAGTAACTCTGATTAGGAAGGGATTGACTTTTTGGAAATTCAATTATTTTGTACAATTACAAATGAAATATCAGTCAAATTTCTTCCTGTCTTTAGTATCTGGTAATTATTCTACTTTTCTTGTGTACTTCTGTGAAGAACAAGTGATACAATAGTAAAAAGATACAGTAGTACAAAGTTTAAATATTATGCTTAATTTTTATAGCCAGTAGGAATCAACCTGGTCAGCATTCATTCAAGTCCAAATGATCAGATGTTGTGGGCAATTGATAGCAAATGGAATGTTCATGTACGAGTTGGAATTACAGATGAAATGCCTGTAGGCACTGACTGGGAACATGTACCAGGTAAAAACTAATGCATCAGTTCCTTGTTTTTTCTGCCATTTTCTGAGTATTGTTCTTTGGGTATTTTTTTCCCTTGTTGGTTTTTAAATTGGACAGCAATGCTTAAATCAGATATTTTTTTTTCTCAGCAATTGAGTGTGCTTATTTATAGGAACATAGTGAAGTACCTGATAAGGGTTATCTTTTAAAGGGGACCTTGGTTTTGCTTAAAAACTCCAAGTAGTTAACTGAAGAGAAATCTGATATTTTTTTTATTAATTTCCCTTGTGTGTTATTTCAGGCTGCAACCATTGAATTAATAAATGGTACAGTTCTCTTTCAGTTATAGCTAAAACCGTATTCCTAAGCAAAGTAATAAGAGGCTACTCTGCTGTGAGAAGTTTTGTATTTAAATGTGATGCAACACAGGGTTCCTATCTAGATGTAGCTTACAAAAGCCTAATGCAGTTTTTCACATCTTTCTTTAAATTCTGCATGCTGGGTGCATTCTGGATCAGGAAATTATATTTTTGCCTTGCCTGTAAACAGTACTAAACTTTAGTTATTTGTTTCTAAATAACTATGTACTAATGCTATCTGCTCTATAAAGACTTTTCACTGCAAAAATGCATGGCACTTAGTTGCAGAGTACTTGCTTTCTCAGGAGGAGGAAGAAACAAAGTCCACCATGTCTGTAATGTTAACTATTTTTAGACAAACTGAAGGTACAACTGTTGGATTATTCCCCTTGTGATAGTAAAATAAGCGGAGGCTCCAAAAGTATGTTTTGAAGATCCCCTAATTGGTTGTTGCTTGTGGCTGTCACCACATAACAAAATGTACCCACTGTGTGATATCCTTCAGGTCAATAGATGCAGTGAGTACAAAGTCTGCAATTAAAAGGGTTTTTTTTTCCCAGTACTTCATGTGCTGCACATGGCCTGCTCTCTGATGTTCTGCTTACACAGGGCCAGAAGCTGGAATTCAAATATTATCTATTCTGTTCAACTACCCTAGAATCAGTGTAAGGAAATATGTAGTCCTAAATAGCCTTCTTGCCAATCCTTTCTTAGAAACTCTCGTGGAAAACTAGGTATTTCTTTGTGCCTTTTATAATGGAGAGTTCTTCTCTAGTAGTAAAGAAGAATATGTAAAAACTGTCAGTCTTGCCTGCTTCTCTTAATAAACTTTTCTGCAAGTGTTTTAGTACGCAAGGCAGCCCATGACTGTTCATCTTCATGTCCAATTATCTTTAGGTTTGCAGGCTTGCCAGCTGGCTATAAGCACGAGGACCGTTTGGGCACGCTGTCCAAATGGAGATGTAGCTCGTCGATACGGCATTACTGACAAGAATCCAGCAGGAGACTACTGGAAGAAGATTCCTGGAAATGTCTCGCGTTTAACAGGTAAATTGGTTCTGCATGACAGTCTAAACCATTGCAATGTCTGCTTTGACTTCTGCGTGACGGTGCTCAGGCTGACCAAGGAAGAGCTGCCCAGTCTAAATGCTTTGTTGCTATATTGAGTTTCACCAAGAGTGCTTTTATCACATTAGTAAAAAATGTCTCTGTATATAATTAGACAAATAGGTCCAAATGTTATTTATTTAATGTTTATAATTGGAACCTGCTACCTTAATTAAAAGATGGATAATTTATGCTTTGCAGTGACCCCTCTAGATGACCTGTGGGCGATCAGTACTTCAGGATCCCTTCTCCAGCGCCTCACTAAGACCTTTAGCTGTTCCCATAGTTTGCAGAAAAATAATGACATTTCTGTTCTGCTTCACCCTGATGATTTTGAAGATGAATGGGAAGTGATATGAAGTCTCTCAAGGTTGTGAAGCAGTGAAAAAAACGGGACATACAGAATTTCTGTAATGTATGTACAGAATGTTGGATCTAAAAGCCACTTGTATTGGACCTGTGATATTAGCACTTTTGTATTGAAAAACTGACCTGTTAAATAGCCTCCAAGCTGTGAGTTCTGATGTTTGTTACAGTATTTCTTGAGAAACTCTTTAGGTGGGGCATACTGCAATTGTTATATGGTACTACTGTAGAAGCTCCTTTGGAAATATAACCCTTAAGTTAATCTTAATAGTGATGAAAATGACTATTTCACAACAGCATGCACACTAACACACATGTACTTACTTTGAGAAGGAATTTCGTTGCATTAAATATTTCTCTACAGCAGAAACATCAAACATTTCTCAATTTCTTTGTGTACTTGGAACACCAAACAAATGGGAACTCTCCGACTATTGTACATGTATTTAGAATTATTTTCCCTTGCAGCATGGAAGAAAACATGGCAAAGTATTTCTTAGTAACGTCTCAGAACATCATGATTACGCAGCATTGGTGTTGAAATGAACTTAGTTTGATCCATTCCTATACTAACCATCCAGTTCTAGACATACGGTTCATAATACAGCTTCTTTGACAAGGGAGAAGTTTAGATTACACCTAATATCAGGGGAAATTTGCCCATTTTAGCCAGCCAGCAGGAAGCTGACAGATTTTGGGGGTTAAGTCCTACTTTGGAGCAGGAAGAAGTTGCATGTTAGGTTTGTAGTAGAAAGCAGGAACGTACAAGGCAGCTTTCATAATTCCTTCTGTGCTGTATTTGTGCCTCCAACCAGTGCTTTAACATTTGGACTCAAATTGTTTTGAGTACCAAACTTGGATGTATGAAAAGAAGAAGTGGTAATTGATAGAATTACCTATGTGTCCCATTGAAATAGTGATATTGTGAGAAAATACTTAACAATATTCTGATTTTTAGCTATGTTAGCTAAATTTTGAAGTGTCTTATACTTAACAGATGTTGCAGCAGAGGTATGTGATGAACTGGGAAGTAACCTAAGTTAATCATTGCTGTTTATTTTTCTTTAAAACCTAAATCTTCTTTAAAAGATACCTCATCTTTTTTAAGCAATAGAGCTATAGATGAGAGAACTTGAGTTTGGAATGTAGGCGGAGAAGTTATTTTGTGTTCTTTCTAAGCTTATAGATCATCAGAATGTTTTAAACAGCTTCTAACCACTCTGTAAAAGAGCCAGCTTCAGAACAGTCCAGGAGTTGAAAAGTGGGGATGTTTCTGTTTTGAGAACTTAATATGTATGGAAAAAGGATGCGTTTTCTTTTTAACCTCTGTTCTCTTTCAGAATAATTCATACATGTACTGCAGTAAATTTGGAACAAATGTGATGCAAGGTGAGAACGTGAATTGGTGGAGGGAGAACCAAGTTATGTCACTTTTTTTAGTAGCACCTGTGGTATTGGCTATCAGTTCTCAGTCTGATCTTTCAGTCTTACAGGGAGGACAGATTGGTTTCCCTTTTACAGATGATATGTTTGCTTCATTGTCTTCTTATCCGTATATGGAGTTTACCCCAGAGGGTTTTTTTTAGTCTGCCTGGCAGTGGACTGTAAAGGAATCGGCTTGTGAAGTAACCTAGTCTTTTTTATGCAAGCATGTCTTGAGGACCCCAAAGCAGCTGAAATTCAGCTTAAAAGTATCTTGTGGCAGCTCCTGGTTCAGTCACTTTGGAGAAGGGACACAAGTACTTCTCTGTGCCCTGCCAAGCACCAGATGCTCAAGTACAACGGCATTATTTAACACTTTTGTATTACATTTTTCAAAGTCATCTTAGTAATGGCTTGAGCTTGCTAGTTGTTTGTTTACTGTATAATACTGTTCCTTGCTATGGTCATTAATATTAAATTGGTGTCAAGAGCTCTTCTCAAACTCCTTTTTAGGGTAGTTTTAATGAAATTAGGAGGGGTTTTTTTACTTCTGTATTTAGGTTTTTTGTTTTGTTTGTGCTTTGAGACAAGTGCAATAAACTAGATTTTTAAGAATAAAATTACTGTGGTAAGACTCATCTGTTGATTCACACGAGTTTACTGTATCTGGAAATTGTCTTGATGCAGAAGACAGATGTGCTCATGAAACCCCTCCTCTACTATTGCCCCAGGTGATATGGTAATGACAATGGAAGGATCTGGATATTGTAAAGTTTTTTTATATGTATATATAGTTTTAATCGTGACAGTTGTGTAAAATCAGCAAAATGGCAATTTGCAAGCAAAAACACTTCTTAAGAGAGCTAGACACTTCTCATGGGGCTAGAGAACAAGACTTACGAGGAATGGCTGAGTGAGCTGGGGTTGTTTAGCCTGGAGGAGGCTGAGGAGAGACTTCTTTGCTCTCTCCAACTACCTGAAAGGAGGTTGTGGAGAGGAGGGAGCTGGGCTCTTCTCCCAAGTGACAAGGGACAAGACAAGGGAGAATGGCCTCAAGCTCCACAAGGGGAGGTTTAGGCTGAACATTAGGAAGAAAAATTTTCACGGAAAGGGTCATTGGGCACTGGAACAGGCTGCCCAGGGAGGTGGTTGAGTCACCTTCCCTGGAGGTGTTTAAGGGATGGTGGATGAGGTGCTGAGGCGTGTGGTTTAGTGTTTGATAGGAATGGTTGGACTTGATGATCCGGTGGGTCTCTTCCAACCTGGTAATTCTATGATTCATACTTAATATTAAGCTTATTGCCTCCGCATTAAGAAGGTCTTGCTGTAATAGAAGTTAACAAGTTTGTTTCCTTACTTGCTAAACAAAAATGTCACTTGTATGTCAATTATTTTAGCTTTCAGTGAAGAATACGCATGTGCAGTCACAGCTAGAAAGTGTTCAAGTGGAAAACACCTGGTTGTACCACATGCTGTAACAGCACCTGTCCTTGCAGTTAGAAATATCCAGGCTCCTTGGGAGAATTCCTGGGTGTCTGGCCTTGAAGCCCCAGCTGTAGTTACACTTAAAATGAGCACCTTGGCTTCACTTCCCTTAAGGAGAGCTGTGTCCTGACAGAGTTATAACCTATGTGATGTCACAGCAAAAAGCATGGCGATGATTAACTGTGATACTTGAATCCACTTCCAGCTGTGGGAATCCTATTCAGGTGGAGATGACCTTGTTAATTATCATAGCTTTTGCCCTGGAAAACCAGTTGTGGTTTCTGCAGGGAAGTGGAAGTCTCCTTACAGCACCAGCCTGTAGCTGTTATGCAGGAGGAACCCTTTGTCACAGCTTAAGTGATGAGATGATGTGAAACAGCCACCTTGGATATCTAAGTAACTTGTTTGTCTTGCAACAATAAAAAGGAATGAGATCTTCTACTATCAAGTATCAAAGAAAATGCTTTAATTTCTTTATTAAGGTGGTAGAACTGTTGTTAGAAAACACTGTTACTGCTAATAAAATGATAAGGAGGAACACTTCATTATGGGCTTGTCATTATCTAAACATATTTATACAGGCAGAAAGAGTTGTGTTTTATTCCAGACTCCTTGTACTTGTACAAAGTCTTTGATGTAATAGAAATGGGGGAGAGAGGTCTTGTCTCCTTCCCCCACAGATGGACAAGAGAAAGTCTGAACACTATAACTCCTCTGTGCTCTTTCTCAGTAGAGGAGTCCTGTTGAGTATCTCAAAGGCATTTGTGGGTTATTTCAGACTAGCATGACCTTCTGGCTTGTCTTTTTGCTTCTCTCTTAAAACTCTCTTTAATGACTAAGCTGTTGCTAGTTGTTTCTGCTAGAGTTCTGGATAGATTTCAAGGAACAACCTTGAGATGACAGTGTTGTTCTGAGTGTGATGACTTGAAATTCAAGTGCTTATATGCCTGTGGCTTTGCTTTGTTATTTAGCGGTTAGAAATACATAAATCACATCTGAAGATATGGAGATCTCATTACCTTTGTAAAAAAAAAATCTCTGGTCTTCAGGTTTTATAATAATCAGCCCTGTCCATATTGCATTGCTGCCTAGTAAAGAGATAAGATCTGGACTGAGGATTTCTAGCTGTAAAATGTGATATGCAGACTGTATTCCTCTTACAGCTTCCCTGAAAGTGAAAGTTGTGTGTCGGAAATAGCATTATGGTGGCAAGTAGCCAGCAAAGAAAGCTGATGTATCCCTTGCCAAACAAAGTGGATCACTCTGATTGTTTGATAATGAGTTATTGCAGTTAAAAATAATCACTTGCCCATCAGCACAGTGGAAGAGAACTTGCAATACAGAGGACTAGCTTTTATTATTGGGAAGCGAAAGTTGAATTGTAGTCATTATCTTTTTGTGAAGTATTGTAGCTGGAGCTTCACTGATAAAGATTAAAATATCTGAATAAATAATCTCCTTAAGCTGCTGAATGGTGACAGCTAGGTTTATCACATAAATAGCTATGGATTTCTCATCACTTGAAACCAAGACAGGAAGGGAGGTTTTGGGTTCAGTGCAGGAAACGTAGATAATACTTTGGCTGGTGTCATACAGGAAGCTAGGTGAAATTACCATTGGGATTCCTTTGAGTCTGTTTGAATAGGTCTATCAAAGTTCTTGTATTAGCTATAATGTTAAAATTCTGGTTGGATTATAGTGTGGGAAAAAAACACCATAGGGAAAGTAAATATCTGTTTGAGAAGCTTTGTTCTTATGGGATGTGGACTTATAAACATTTTTAGGTCTGTGTATACACACACACGTGTGAAAAAAAAAAGTTTGATTTCTATTCCATAAAAGCTAATATGATGATAGAAGAATACCAAAAAGACCTCAAATCTTCCAAAATGAAAAATATTCTTTCTACCTTGGCCTTCAGAAATGACAATAAAATGTACTGGTTTTTATAGCCTGTGATTGTCTGTTAGAGGCACCAGATATTGCACAACTGAATAGCACTGAGTGGAGCTGCAGTTAAAAATGAATCTTTCAAACTTTATTCACTATTTCTGTCCACTATAGAATAAGCCAGTTACTTATTTTTTAGTAAACCTTTCTCATTTCCTCAGCTGAAATTCATTTGTGGCAGGGATAATAGGAGGAGACTTCAATTTACTATATTTGTGTTTTGAATCTCATATACAGAGAAAATATACCTCCAGATGTGTACAGAATTGTGTTAACGCCCTGTACTTAACATCTGGAATGTGTGCAATTTGTCTGCATGCGGTATTTGTACTGGGTAGACCTGTTGTCTCATCAGTACAGTGAGCCTTTGCTGGGAAGCTTCTCTGTTTGGAGTATTTATAGGTACCCTGGGTATAGAATGGAGGTGCAGTATAGATGTTATGTCTGTTAAAGCATGAAATAAGGATGCTGGATAGGTAACTTCTTGCTAAGGGGGTTAAACTGCTGTATTTGGCCTAACCATAGGCTGGGTGAATTTAGCGAAGTCTCCTTTGGTGAGGTGAAAGATTAAGCTAACTGAACCTCTCCCAGGAAAAAAAAAGACTGAGGGGAAAGTTCCAGGGAAGCCCCCAGCAGACTGCCTGGCACATGTCCCTGACTGCGCAGCAGGGGGTGTTTGAAAGAGGATGAATTTGGTTGAGCTGCAGATGGAAAAATGTAACTGCCAGCAAGAAATCCCACAGTCCCTGGTTGTCATGGGGGGACGGACCAGCCAGATCATGGGAAGCGCAAAGTAAGTAGTGTAATGGCTAGGATGACTGAGATTTTTACTTGCTCAGCTCCCACGCTTGTCTTGCTCAATCCGTTCTCTGCCTCAACAGATGGGCTGTAGTCTGTTCTGTTTGTGAGCTGCACCCAGTGCTCCAAATTGGGAATAACAAACATCTGAAGCAGTGAGTCTGCACTTCATTCAATGGTGCTGTGGTGAAAGTCAGTCCTTTTAAGTTGAAAAGAAGATGGTAAATAATCAATGTAACACTTTGAAATGACAGATTTAGCTCTGTTAATTTACTTTGTAATTACTGTAACAATAATGCTGACCTTGTTAAATATTAACCTTGGTTCCATAGATACTTGTGTAGGAGATCTATTGGGCTGCAGGTCTTATTAGCTGGTTGCTTAAAATACTGTTGGCATGAGGAGTGTGTTTAAAACAACAAAAGAATCTGTAATTCATGTTTGTACTAAGAACAGATACATCGGAGAGCTGAATCCTGTTGCTTTTAAGGCTTGCTGACTTGTCTCCATTGCTTAGTGGAGAGAGCTTTCTCCTGTCCTTCCGTGCAGAGCTATGCGATTACATGGCACCTATATGGAGCATTCCTGAGAGGAAAACCAGGACTGTGTAGAGGCAATCCTGAGTGTTTTGTGTCACCTTCTTTCCTTCTTTCCCATCTTGCCACTTCTAATTGCTCTAGGACAGGAGTTTGGGCCCAGGGGGAGGTGGCAAAGCAGCTCCTTCTAATTAAGCTTTGGTATTTTATTAAAACTGAAGTTAAAGCCAACAGGTTTTTGCATTACTTTTAGCCTTGCATACAGTCCTTTGCAGTATGCTTTTCACCATTGCTGGCTGTTTGCAATATGGTCACTTCTTAAACCTGATTTTAGTTGTGACAGATGGTTGGGGTGTTTTTTAATGCTGTATCTTGCCAGGTGAGTTATCAAAACATGCTAAGCAAGGTGAGCTCAGCTTTCACTTAAAAGACCATGCTTCGTTCCATCCCTACATTTTGCAATCATGCATCCAGTAATTTCTCAAAGCCACTTTTAGGAGTAGGTTGGCGTCTATCTTGCTGTCAGGTTTGGAGACCTAAAGAAGGATATTGTCTCTGCAGAACTGTACTGCTAAGAGCTAGACTTCAGCGTCTCCCATAGCGTGTTGTTCTGGGCAGTGTGGGCAGACTCAGAGCCTACATACTATTCCTTGCCTTGCAAGTTTTGCTAGCTTCCGTAGTGGATAATGGAAACTTTTTGCAGGTCTAGGAAAACATGGTTTCTTCGGTCTGTCTCTAAGGATTCTTGCTTTAGGTGTAGGGTTCCCTGCTAGAGTTCCTAAAGTCAGCCAAGGTGGGTGTAACACAGACATAAATCACATCTTCTGTCAAGTGTTAGGAACGTAACTTCCTTCATGCTCACTTCATAGTGAATTTCACCACATTTCATACAGTTTTTCATTTTTAAAGTTATTGTTGTGGGGAATAGTACAGCTCTTGTTGTATCTACCATCTACAGTTTCCTGAAGGAGCTAAGTGGGTCACAGTGACTTTCATCTTGAGCTGGGTATTTTTGAAATCTAGTGTCTAATGGACCCGATAACTAGCTATGTTTCTTTGCATGCCGTTATCCTATTTGCTTTCTGCTTTCAAGGTTCTTGTCTTTCATTATAGATCTCTGTTCACTGTGCAAGTACCAGCTTGTACGGAGTGAGTAAACTTAAAATAGTGTTTCTCCAAATTCTTGAGTGGATTAATGTGGGTCACCATGAAAAGTTCCTTGCAGATTTCCCTGTGTTTTTTTTCCGTCAAGCTTTTTATAAAAAGCACTACAGATGTTGTACGTTTCTTTAAACCAAATCTGGTCCACTTGTCAGTGTCTGATGGGACCATCATTTGAGAACAACCGCTCTGGAAACACGGCTGCGGTAAAAATGTGTACATATTCTTGCTTTCCCAAAAAGAATAAGTAATCTGTCAACTATGAATATGAGGTTATTTTTGTTTATTATCATTGGTATCATTGATCTCTTGGTTTGTATTTAGCTGTTTTTCCAACAGCAGATTTGCAATATTTGAATTCAGTTGTCTCGTTAAGCTCAAGGAACAGCCGTAACAGTCATAATACCATGGTAACTAGAAAAAAAAATCCTTTAATTATTTTGAAAAATGATTTTGTGGAAACACAGGCAGGCAAGCAAGCAGGGAATATTAGAATCCTTGCCTTTCATATTTAGTCCATAACAAAGCTTTCACAGCAATGGATCTGAAGATGGCTTCAGGAATGTTATTAGTAGGATCTAAGGCTTTACCATATGACATCTCTAGAGGCAACTCTGCTTCTATTCAGCTAAGTAGGGGATGTTTTTGGAAGCCATCCCAGGCAAGTGATTTTGCAAAATAAATGCATCTACTTTTATCAAGTGATAGCCAGGTACTGAGTGTCTGTCTTCCTTGGCAGTGACTCAAAGTTTTGACGTGCAAGACACTTAGGGAAGGAAACATGTTCTTTTTCCCCTATTTATCCCAGTGTCTCTGCTCTAGTGCAGATGAGTAAGGATTATCTTCGGAAGCCACTGCTTGGAAAGGGGGATCTGCCTAGTAGGTCTTGTATAGTATTTGTGGGTTTGATCCTGTTTCAGGGTGAAGCTCTTTTGCATTGCAAGTGCTAACATAATTTCTTTTCCCTCTAATATTGATGTGTTTACATTTAAGTTGCTACAAAATGCTGGTAGCGCTTGAATTTAAGAGAAGAATTTCTAAAAAATCCCCCAGTATTAATAGTGAACTAAGCAGAGATAGTGGCCTTGGGGGAGAGGCGGGAATAAAAGTCAGAGAACCTTTAAAGAATACCTGCCTTAATCCACGGTTGCTAGGGTGAGTAAAGTTAATATGATGGTTTCAGGGAATGCTGAAGAGAAGAATTCTGACTTAAAGGAAAAAGAATGAGGAAAGGAGAATCAGAATTAATGGCAGGAAACATTTCCTCACAATAAGGCTTATTAGGTTGTGCTGCTGTCAGGAAATGGTGGCAGTCCCATTCTGTGAAGCATTTAAGACTGGACAAAGGGAACAATCTCTGTAATGCTATAAAGGGATGAGAACATCAATCAGAG
Source organism: Coccyzus lansbergi (assembly GCA_033558105.1). Lineage (NCBI taxonomy): Eukaryota > Metazoa > Chordata > Aves > Cuculiformes > Coccyzidae > Coccyzus > Coccyzus lansbergi. Next base: position 80,095 of record JAUMJK010001160.1, read on the forward strand.
CCATTTAATGTTTTGTTGCTTTGCTTGATTCTTTTATCTAGGTGGTATCACCTTGTTTTCACATCTCATGTCCTTTTATGTTCTGTTCCAGATCTGAATGGCATTAGCAGAAAGTCAGGGCTTTTGAAGGTGCAAAGCATGTGCATCCTCCATTGATGTCATTTGTGCTGTGGACACAGCATTTCTGTAAATCAATCCTCCAGTTATTTTGGTTTATGTGTGAGAACATTCAGGGCATATTGATGGCCCGTGTGGAACAGTGCTCTTTATTGTAAGAGGAGGCACAAAAGGAACCAGCTGGTTAGTAGTACATGTAACATCACCTGCAATAGCTGTGACATAAGTGGGGTTTTATTTGGTTGTTTTTATTTTCAGAATCAGTTTGTCAAGAGCATAAGATGACAGGGATTTTGACCACCGTTGATTTGATGTTGCAATATTATGGCAGATTTAGAAAAGGAAAATGGTTAAACTTAGTAGTAAATCCATTGTTGTCAAGGTGTAGGTGGTGGTTTCTATTATCTTTCTTGCCAGAGGTGATCCCTCCACAAGTGTATGCTCACATTTAATACCAGCCTTTGTTTTCAACATATCTGAGCCAATCAGCGGTAACCTTGTCTTTACCTGTAGGCTGATGAAGAAGGAGGGCAGGCAAACAAGAAACAGGAGTTGGAAGTTTGCTGCTGACAGACCTACATGCTTGGGAGCAGTTTCCAAAAGCTGCTCAGAAAGAAGTAAACCTGAGTGGTGAGGAGGGTGGGGTGACCCTTGCTAATTAGAAGTTGAGCAGGGTGTAAAGCTTTACCATGAGGGTGTGGGCTTGAGAGTAGCATGATGGTCAGGGCAAGTACATCTTACAGTAATAGAAGGTGGGCAAATGTACTGTGATTATTTTTCTTGTTTTGTGGTTTGATACCACAAAAAAAATACAAGTTTTTCATAGGCTCTGAGCTCAAGGTTTGCTTTCACAGTGCAGCCCATTTCCCAGCTGAGCTAAAAGCCATCAGCTTAGATAGCCAGACTGGCCTTTTTCTTCACAGACGCCAGCAAACAGAGAGAGCTAGGACACATCTTTTGGCCACACACTATATTTAACACCTAGGTCATCAAGGCTGCTTGTGGTCATCATTGCATTAAAACAGCATGTTCGGTATGTGTCCCATCAGGAAGGCTGTCTCCTACAGCGTCAGCTGCCTCAGTGTCAGGTTTGGATCTGAGTAAACTTTCAGCATAGCCTAGTTAATGAATAGTGCCTGATAGGATCCCAGTCCAAAGCAGGGATCTGGTTGCATGAATTTCTGTGCTTTTGTTCTAACCGGGAGTTTACACAAGATTTGTTTGGTATCTGAGCAACCAGTTTCTAAAGCATCAAATCCAAGCAGGAGGCAGGAAAGACTTCTTTTGATTCTGGAACAAAGGAGTTCCAAATACCCTTCCAGCTCTGTGTCCTTGGTTTGGCAAAATATAGTGCCACTTCTTCATGCATGAACTGCAAATGCTGGAAAGGTGAATAAATGCAGGTCCAGACTACCAGTTGGGGCTTGTCACCTCGCAAAGTGAATGTTCTTTGCTGCTTAGCAGTCTCTGAAAGGCACAGGATTTGCTAAACGGAGCTTTCCCTTTTGAGCTGGAGGTGGGCAGAGCCAAGCTCTGTGTTACTCCACCCCTCTTCTGCCTGACTTTTGCTTGGTAAGTTACTCCCTCACTATCAAGGGCAGCAGGGCAATTCACTCCCCTTTTTATTTCTTTCATCGTTCAGCAAAAGTAGAAAAAGGATGGGAACACATCAGAATCCTGTGGTTTGAACGGAGCATGGAAGATTTGTGGTTCCTACCTGACAGGCTTAGCTGTGCAATAGAGAGAAACATTTGTCTGATAACAATTTTAGCTTGTACAAGCTAAAATGCTGTTTGCAGGTGCAGCGTGGACTATTGCAGGACAAAGTCTGCTGCTAGCTGGTTTGTGTTGCGTGAGCGCCTGTGAGACTTGAGGATTTAAAGGCTACTGTAGTACCCACTATGGGGCAATAATGAGCAAGAGACCTCTAATTAATTGCTAATATACCTTGAGGAAAAAGGTTTTGCCCTGCACCCTAAGAGAAGGGGTATAAGCAGTACTGGAAGGAAGCAGAGGCAGGCAAGAGTTTCAGGACAGGCTGTGCTGGGGGAGAGGGCTTTATTCCTTGGAGAGGGAATGGAGGGTGGGGTGTCTTTCAGTGCACACCCAATCTTGGCTGACAACCTTCAGGAGAAGGCATAGTCTCCTGAGAGATGAGATTGGCTGGAGCAATAGGTTATGAAGAGATAGACCTTGAGTCTTTTACGTAGAGCTTGGTACCATGGCTCTGGCTGATGGGGTGATAGCTTGATGACCTATCAGGAAAGTTGGGACAATGTTTCTGGATGTGAAGTGGGCATCTCTAGCCAGCATGTACAGAGCTCCAACACCACTGCTGGTGTTCTCTGTTGTGAAGGGAGTCTGGACAACACATCCACTACCTCAGCTGTGCAGCCGGTATTTCACTTCGAAGGAAACAATCTGGTTTTATCCTTCAAAATATTCTACCTGATAAGTGACTCAGCGAGTGACTCACCTGGTCTGCCCTCCCAGCAGCTCTTACCTCAGGCCAGTCTCAGAAGGTGCTTTTCTGTCAGGGTGTTCTCAGTCTAGCCACAGCCCTGGTGCTGCTGGTGGTGGGAAAGATGAGGTGGCAGCGAAGCTGAGTCAAACCTTGGGCATCTGAAGGAGGAGGCAAACCTGAGGGAGTGCCACACTCTTCCTGCTGGCCTGTGAGTGTTTCCTCTTGCCAGTGCCAAGAGGTCTGTGGTGGCTCTTTGTCACATGGCCATGGCCCTACAGTGCTTTCAGTAGTTTTCCTAAGCGCAGTGGTCCCTAAGGCCCTGGTATCCTTCCTGCTGGGCAAGCCTGCAAATGTGTTATAAGTGGAAGAAGTACCATGCCCTTCTCCTTGCAGACGCAGTGAGCTAGGAGTTGTTCAGGTCACCTTCAATACTAGTTCAGGATACTTTTCTAGCCTGCCTTGGGCCATAGCTCTGTATTTAGATGTCATTAAGAAAGGGCCATAGTTGGAGCCTGCATCCTTCTGTCTTGTCACTTTGAGTCACTAACTATCAACAGCTTTCTTATTGCAGGAGTGGGAGGGAGCAGGAGAGCACTAGCAGATGATTTTGGAGGAAAGGACATTCAAAAACTCAGGTCCTCAAGGGACTTCATTCTCTCTCTTACTGTGAGTTAGAAATTACTTATCCTTTTAGGCTTTGCTCTAAAAAGCTGCCTCAAACACTGTCAGGGAAATGACACTGCATTAAAAATATGAATGTGATGGAGTATAATGTGTTTACTATAATGTACCTGCACCATTAAAAGAAGAACCCTAATGGTTAAAAAATGAAGCCTGAATATTAAGAGCGTGATGCCAAAACCCCACCCTTATATCAAAACAATAATTACCACTGGGGCTGGAACAAAGGGACAATTTTGGGCAGAGGAGTTTTCTGGCTGAGAGAGAAGAGGGGGCTGCCCAGTTTTCCCAAGTGGGTCAGGGTCTGCAGACACTGTGTGGTCACTGGTGTGTGGGCAGGAGGTGTCAGAACAGACAGTTTGCCCTCAAAACTGTGGTGCTGCTGGCAAACGGGGCAGGAATCAGGGGACAAGCAGCAGGGTGGATGCTGTTCTCCTCGGTGCTAGAGGCTACTCCCTGTCCTGGCTGCGGTGTGCAGCCCAAGTGCTCTCTGCCTGGGAGCCTCTTTCTCCTCCCTTGGCCTCCTTCCATCGCTTTCCCCAGAGGAGACTGTGTGGAAGGCCCCGATGCCTCGCTCACCTCTCTGTTGAGATCCATGGATCTTCCTGTTGTCTTGTTTGCCTTGTGTGGGGAGTACAGGGAAGGGGAGACTGGTCCATGCTCTCCCCTCATATCCCAGGCTTGCGAGTGTCTCATGGTGGCTCAGAAGGGGTTGCATCAGACCTGGATTTAAGAATGGAACTTTTCATACCTAATACGCTTTCCTGAAGGAGAAGGGTTAATTTGCAGTGTCTCCAGTTAGACTTGTAGTGCCAGGAACATAACCTTGCAGTGGCTGGTATGACTGGAGCTCACCTGGGGCCCTGACTTACTGGCTCAGACCCTTCTGAAGCCTTTGCTCACAGAGTCAAAGCCCAAGTGTGGGACAAATCAAAGACCCTTTTTGCCTTCCCGGCTTCTCTGAAGAGGTTTTCTGAAGAGGTTCTCTGCCTCCCTTTTTGCTGACTCGGGTCCCTTCTGGTCAGTCCTTGCAATTGTCTGAGAAGGTGATTAGCTTTACCTACAGAGTAAGGAGGTGGGATTGATGGCAGGGAGTGTTTTGTGGTGTAGGGACAGATGACACCTTTGCTTGTTTCAGCCACAAGATGGTTCCTTACATGCCCTTTCAACAGAAAAAAAAGTCTTTAAAAGTCTATAAAACAAGGTTGGGCTTAAAGCAGATGCTGCAGATCAATCAGAGGTGGCAGGCCCAACCTGGGAGTTGCTGACCCGTGTCATACAGAATTTAGATGACTAGACTCTTGTGACTTTACTTTAGCAGTAATCCCTACACATGATGAGTTTCTCATCTTTTTAAGCTTCTGAAGATTTGCTTTGTTGATTTATATGGTCTTTCCATCTATCAGCTAAAGCACTAGGACATGCTAGTCCTTTCAGAGGCCATCAGGGCAAGCAGGGGGAACCTTTTTGTCCCAGCTGAGCTTGGATCCATTTCTTTCAGCAGGAGTGAGGGATCTCTGATGCTTTCGCAAACTGTATTTGTTTTCTTCTACGACCGATGGATTATGTTTTGCAAGAGAGCTCTGCTTCTTCTATTCTTATGCCACACGTGTGTGTACCTGTTCGTTGGAAAGAGCAGGAGTAACACAGTGCCGGCAGCAGCCTTGTGACATTGTGGTTCTTGTGCATGATGGCAGAGGACATTTTGATGTAATCGGAGCAAGTAAGAGGCAGATTTTCTTTTTCACATACTGTAGGTGGAGGAGGGACCACAGAACCCAGGCTGGGAATTAATGGTGATCTAAGCTCAGATACTGCTGACACCAACCAGTGGTGGAAGTACTGTTATTAAAGCAAGTATTATGAAAGTTGGTTTGCAAGGACTGACAGTGCTGTTTAAATATTAAGCACATAGCATGGGTGCCTTGTTTGTCTAGTTGGGAGCATTGATCTGAAGACAGGGTGATGCAATGCATAATAATTTGCTGATGTCAAAGATTCATTATATTGCAAGTCAAAACCCCGTACAACTTGAACAACAGACATCAGACAAACAGAGATTGGGAAACAAACCTGGTACCCTGGCCCATTTCTACTCTGTCTTTCTGTGCTTCTGTACTGGATCTTTGTCCTTGAAATGTTCAACTTCGTTTTCACAAGCCTGTGACTGCAGCCCAACCTGTTGCCAAGGCCTCCTCTCCTGACAGGTCTTCATCTCAGTGGTTTCCCACTTACTGTTATCTTTACCTTAACGCCTGCCTTAGTTTTCAAGCCTTGTCTACTTGGAGGATCCCGTTCTTTCACAGCTCTGTTTCTCTCCCTCTGGAAGCTCTGTGAAACCCTTACCTATTTGCTGCAGGTATTATTTGTGCAGTGCCAAGTGTTAAGGTGGTGTTAGGCTTGATATTCCATATCAATGCATATTCATTAAGTGAGTGATTTTCAGGTGTGCTTCATTTCTGCACCTTTTGCCAAATGTAAGGTGCCCACCTCTGCCAATGGTCATATCAGGCTGTGACACTGGCAAGAACAAGGATAGAGCTTTTATGGCAGAACAGTACATCTGAGGGCAAGACTGAGATATATGTTACAGTAAGGGGTCTTTTAGACTATTTTAACCGCCTAGCTTTCACATCAGTTTAAGTTCTTTAACTACTTAATATTTTGGGTAAAACAAGACTATTAAAGATCCCAGATCCATTTTTAAAACAAGTTACTCAAAATTACAGTATACTTCAGCTCCTTCAGCAGACTCCAGACAGCCTAAACTGTAACTCCTGAAACATTTAAGGGAGCTGTAGAGGGGAGTCAATTGCCAAGAATCAAAAATAAAAGTAACCTTCCTCTCTCTTCTTGCATTCCAAATGAAAGCATATCAGACTTTTTTTTACTTATCACAGCAGATGAAACCACTTTTTACTAAAAGGTGGGTAGTATAGTAATATTTTGTTTTGAAAGTACTCAAGCAACATATGGGAAATATTATATTTCATCACTGTTTCATGACAGGACGTATACTTTTAGAGGAACTGGCTGTAACTAAGCTTTTCAGGAATGCTGGCTCTATGTACTGCTTTATGTGCTTTATATGCTACAAATCCATCATTTGCCTTGTGTGACTAGATTAATTGTGCAGGTAAGACAGAAGCCTTTAAGTATATACCCTTACTCCTGTGTTCTCACGGTATTAGGTGAATCTTTTCCACACCTTTGTAGCCAGTTCCCAGGCTCTAGCACTGGCAATCCCCTTTTGCGGAGATGCTGGTGACTGTCCTTGTTTACTCTCTAAGCTTGGCAGTGGTGTTACAACTGGCATTAACTAGCATCTTTGCTGTCAGCCTTCGCCAAGAGATGGAGAACTGAACAGGCTGGGAGCTTGCGCTGCGTTGTGCTCCAAAGGTGGCAGAGGACAGAGACTCGCTGACAAGTCAGTCTGAGGAAAGCTGATGCCACCATTGCTTGGCCTATAAACAAAGGACTTCTGTTTCCAAAGCTGAGAAGCCCCAGCGTTTTTCCAAGCTGTGACTCTGTTTGAAAAACAAGCCTGGACCCAGCTGGGTGAGTGATCTGTGTAGTCACCGGTGTAGTTTGCCCACAGTTCCTCTCAGCCTCTCCAGATTAAGCGTCCCAGACACATCAACAACCCATATGTACTGAGGTCCATCAGCGACCTTCAGCAGAGTGATCCCAGCATGGGCTCAGCTGACTCCTGTTCTAGGATAACAGGAGGGGCACAGCAGTTAGCCGACTTAGCACCCATTAAAACATGTCGAGGGGCCCCTTTCTGCCTGCTGAATTGAATTACCCTAGTGGGAGAGCATCTCCCAGTGCTCAGTTCAACTGCCCCTACTGCAGAATCTCATCATGTCTTTGTCAGCGAGTCTGCTAAACCCTTCCTCCCCTCCCCAACTCTGTCTCTTCCCTCACCTCAAGACACTTCCATGTGTGACACTTCCAGGTTAGAACTGACTGATTTATTTCTTAGCTGTTTAGGAGGATGCTTCCATACCATTATTACAGAAGAAATAAGAAAAATGTACTGAAATAATGAATTTAGCAACATGGATTTTTTATTTTTAATTAAGCATCTGAGGAACGGATTAGTTCTTTGGATTTCTCTGGTTTTACTATCAACAAGGTAGCTGAAGAGAACAGTTAGATTTGTTCTGTGCTTTATAGCAAGGGATCTAAATTTCCCATGGTAGTTTGAGCATGGATCGGCTTGGTTTCTTGGGAAAAAGGAACATTTGCTCTTCTAGGAAACATTTCCTGTGCCATCAGTCTAAGAATAGCAATCTTCTTTCTTTGCATCTCAAATTACAGAAGTATGGCTTATCTTTTACTGTGCATGCAGTATGGAGATTATTTTAGTTGAAATACCACTCGGTTCTTCTGAAGCATGAAGAGCTTATAGTGCCTCATTCGGTGGCCTTTCTTTTTCCTAACCAAAATTAATTTACGATGAGAGAAAATTGTGCCTTGAACATGGCCTCTTCTCTCTGTGCACATTGGCTCCTTGATGACCCCAAAGGGAACAACGATGCTGAAATAGTTCAAGTGGCAAACAACTCCCTCGCTACGAATGTAAGCACTGAAACAAAGCCCTGCAGTGTCACTGACAACTTCCAGCAAGAGGCAAAACTACAGCCCTGTGGCCTAGGAGATTTCCAGCACTGCAGTGCTGGTGGAGCCTGTGCATCTTGCTCCCTGCAGAGCAGGCAGAGGCAGCGCCAGTTTTACAGGGAAATAAGCAGTGTGACTGCCCAGATTGCTGTAGAGTAAAGGTTGCCAAGCAAGGAACTGAAGCTGTACCCTTTGCTCAGGACTTTGACGTGTCTAAACTCAAATGTTGGAGGTAGGACATCACCCCTAAAGGTCTTTTTGATCTGAAGTAGCTGTGAAGATGTTTTGTGTAGCTTGAAGAATCTCAGAAGAGATAACTGGGGGATGGCTACTCCTCTGGCACCAGGAGTGGACACGGCTCTCTGCACTGAACCGAAGCTATCACATCCTGCTGGAGAGCGGCACGGGAGGGGCTGGAATCCACCATAAACACCCCGCTCTAAGGTCATGGGCCATTGCCATACACATACCTACATAAATCCTGCTGTGCATAGCAGAGGGCAGACATGAGAAGCCTGGTCCTCCTGCTCTGTGCTACCCTTCTCACCATGCAGCAGTTGCACAGAGGGGCTGCAGGGTCCATTCCTGCCTCCTACCAGGACAGGAACATTTTTGGCCAGAGCAATGTCTATACGCCTGCTCTCCTCTGCCTGACAACAGGCACCTTGACTTTCCAAGAGGAACAGAGGTAGCTTCGCAAGGAAACTAACTGTTAACTTATGCTTTTTTTTAAAAAAAATTTTTCATTGGCTGCACATCCCTGCCAGCCTTGTTTAGGCACATTTCAGTAATATCTGGTTTCTTTGGTCCCATGTACAAGATAAGGAGGAAGTCTTCATCTGTGCCTTTAAAAAAAAAACCGCATCCTTGCCAAGATGAATTAGGAGAGCTGTAAAAAAGGAGTCATCCTGTTCCAGGACCGTGAGGCTTATGTAACAGGGAAATCCTAACGAAAAGATACTCCCCACCCTGGGCATGCTTTTCCAAGGCACATGTCACTTCAGGGTTCTCAGTCACTCGGTTTGTATTTGGATCACATCTGCCACTGGTTTATTTAGATGTATTTACAAATATATTCTCCCACATACCCTCATTTGTACAGGCCATAGAATATTTTTATAAAATGCAGCACGGACCTCACCACACCACAAAGATCTTTAAATAAAATATATTGTAAAGTGCCAGATACAATTATTTTAAAAAAAATATGGTTCTAATTAAAACAGATACTTGGCTGCCCCATGAGCAGCTTTGTATACTGATACATTTTTAGGACAACAGTCTATTTCTGTCAGGCGAGCTGGAGGCTCTCGTACCACCCCTCTAGCTCTCCAGTTTCAAGTCTAAAGGCTTTAGGAAATGAGGCAGAGGCAGATCGTCCAGAGCCTCTGGGAAATGCTCAGGTGAAATGGTCCTGATCAAGACACGCATGGCTCCGACAAACAGCGACGGGGGAGCCAAGCCCAGCAGGCACTGGAACCTGTTCTCCCCCAGGAGGTCCTGCCACCGCTGCCTGTTGTCCAACAGTTGCTGTTTCATGGTGAACTGGAGGTTCTGAGGCACAAAGAAGAAGAGGCAGTCGAGGCAGAGGAGCTTGGCACGCATGTTAGCCGCCGGCGCCTGGGAAATCTGCTGCAACAAGGTGTCCATCGGGGTATTCCTGGCACTGTCCTGCAGACAGGGTGACGCGCCGTGCCCGAGCAGCAGGAGCAAGCACTCGGGTTGCACCAGTTCACAGGCCACGTGCAAGGCCGTCTTGCCCCCCTCGACGCGGCTGCAGCCTCGGCGGTCCAGGAGGCCGGCTCTGTCGCTCGGTGGGAAGGCTTGGATGGCCTTAAGGATTCTGAAGAGGATGCGGACGCGGTTGTAGCGGACGGCCATGGCCAGGTGCGGGGCCGAGGACTGGCAGCAGCTGAAGCTCTGGCTGGGCACAGCCAGGGCGCTCTGGGGGAACTTAGTCAGCAGGTGCCGGGCGTAGGGCTGGTGGTCGTGCACCAGCGCGTAGAGCAGCGCCTCCGAGGGCGAGTACACGCTCACCTTGCCCCCGTCCTCCCAGTGGAAAACCTCCATGGTCCGCATGTCCTCCAGGAACCAGACGGGCAGCAGGTCCCTCACCGCCTGGTAGAAGGCGAAGGAGGATTTCTTGCATTGCTTCTGGGACTGGGTGCCGTGGCCACCGACCCAGCGGATGCTCCGGGGCATGGTGGGCGGCCGGGCTCCGCCGAGGGCTGCCTCCCACCCTGGCACGAGGAACCCACATCCAGCTCGGACCTGCGGGAGGAGAAGGACGGTCAGTACCGGCAGCACCGGGCAGCTCGGGGATAAGCGGCGGCGGCACCGCCGTACCGGGCAAACCCTGGGGGACGGGAACGCCTCCCCGAGGCGCTGGAACCGAGCGCCTGGGATGCCCGCGTTCCCGGCGCACGGGAGCCCCGCGCGCCCGAGGTCCCGGCGCACGGGACGCTTATACTCCCGGTGCGGGCGAGCCGGGGGTGCGGGATGCCCGCGGTCCCGGTGCACGGGGGGCCGGCGGCGCCGCAGCTCCCTCCCCCTCCGCGCGGGACCTCGATTTTCCCGGTGCACCGGAGCCCGGTGCACGGCAGCTGAGCGCGGCGCGGCTCCCCTGTCCCGGTGCGCCGGGGCCCAGGACACCGCGGATCCCTCTTCCCGGCGCACGGGACGACCGCGTACCCGGCGCTGGCGGCAGCCGAGCGCGGAGCGGCCACCCGTCTGCCGGTGCGCGGGAGCCCCCCCCCAACCCCGGCGCCCCCCTCCCCAGGCGGGCCCCGCTCACCTCCGGGCGCCCCGCGGAGCCGGTGCCGCAGCCGGGGGAGGGCCGGGTGGCTTTTATCCCCGCCCCGGGCGCGGGGGTCGCTCAGGACCCGGGAACTGTCCGGCCGCCGCCGATTGGCCGCCGCCCCGGCGCCCCCACAGCCCATTGGCTGCGGCCTCGGGGGGGCGGGGCCGGAGCGGCGCGTGCGTCACCACGGGCACCGAGCCAGCAAACTTGGCGACGGAGCCGGTCCGGGCCGGGGCCAGAGGGAAGGGCAGCCGGGGGGCTGCGGGGCACGGGGGGGACGGGGCGATGGCGCCCAGGGGGTGTAGGGCCCTAGGGATGCGGGGTGATGGTGCTCGGGGGGTGTAGAGTCCCAGGGACGTGGGGTGACTGTGTCCGAGGGGCTGTAGCGTCACGAGGGCACAAGGTGATGGTGTCCAAGGGGCCGCAGCATCCCAGGAGCACCGGGGGATGGTGTCCAGGGGATATAGGTTCTCAGGTGTCAGGGTGACGGTTTCTAAGAGGATGTAGGGTCCCGAGGACATGGTGTGAGTGTCCAAGGGGCTGCAGGGTCCCGAGGACATGGCGTGATGGTGTCCAGGGGGTTGCAGGGACACAGGGTGATGGTGTCCAAGGGGCTATAGGTTCTCAGGTGCCAGAGTGATGGTGACCGAGGGGTCACCCCAGGGACACCGGAGGATGTTATCCGAGGTGCTACAGAGTCCCAGGGACACGGGATGATGTTGTCCAAGGGGCTGCAGCATCCCAGGGACACGGGGGGATGGTGTTCCGGGGGGACGTAGGGTCCCAGGGACAGGGAGTGATGGTGTCTGGGGGTGTAGGTTCTCTTGTGCCAGGGTGATGGTGTCCAGGGAGTGTAGGCTCCCAGGGACACAGGGTGATGGTGTCCATGGATCTGCAGGGTCCCAGGGTCATGGGGTGATGGTGTCCAGGGGGATGTTGGGTGCCAGGAACAGGAGGTGATGATGTTTAGGGGGTATAGGTTTTCAGGTGCCAGGCTGATGGTGTGCGGGTAGCGTGGGATCCCAGGGTGATGGTGTCCAAGGGGTGTAGGGTCCCAGGGATCTGAGGAGATGGTATCCAGGGGGTTGCAGGGTCCCAAGGACACAGGGCTTTGGTGTCCAAGGGGCTGCAGTGTCCCAGGTGCCTTGGGTGCCAGGGTAATGACGTCCAGGGAGTGTAGGGTCCTATGGTGATGGTGTCTGACAGGGTGTAGGGCCCCAGGGGCACAGGATCCCTAGGGGATGGAATCCTGGCTGTATGGAGTACAGGGCACATAGGCTCCTAGGGGTATGGCATCTGGGCCACAGGGAGACCTGTGCAGACAGCTTTGGGATGCCCACACTCCAGGGCGCTGGAGGCTGCGGGCATGCAGTGATCAGGACACACAGAGCCCCAGGCAGGCTGTCACACCTCCCTGCCGGCCCAGCTCTGGGCTTGGCCCCTGCCCTCCCTCCACTGGTGGCTCTGGCCAGTCAGGCACTGCCCTTCAGCCGGTGCTGGCTGTGGGCTCACACATGTGTCTGCACACGTGCTTTCTGCAAAACTCGTGGCTCTTGCTTGTCTCATGGACAGTGACATTTGCCTGCAGCCATTCCTGCTGCCAGTCACCTGTCAGGATTTTGCTATGGAAAAGTGAGGAGGTGGTCACGGCATGGGGTGAGCCTAGTGCTGCTCACAGCTCTGCTCTAGGGACTCCCTCCCTCCTGCACCTGCAGTCTCTTGGCCCTAAACCACATGCAGACAGGTAACAGACAGCCCTGTCGCTACTGGGATTTGCTCTCTCATAAGGTCTCTGTACTGACCGCAAATCCCAGGATCTGCTCTGTCCTTATTCCCCCACAAGGGAGTTCAGGGCGTTTCTCTCTGTTTGACCCCCAGCACCTCCCCTGGTTACAGTTGTCGCCCTCTCAGTCAGGAAAGCTTGAGCAGACTCTCTGAAGGCAGGCGATGCCAGTCGCTGTTGAGTTCATGGACAACAGTCCTGGTTTCCCTGTCATCAGGGTTCCCTTGCTGGTGTGGGAGCACAGCTTGTGCCGATCACTGCTGGAACAAGTGACACTTTCCACTGTCACAGTGCAACGTGCATGGCTGCACACTGGGAGGGATCACCGGGTCGCTGATGAAACGTCCCACTTCCCTGCAGAATGTACCCAGAAAGCTGCTTGGGGCGCAGGGAAGGAGCCCACGGCACGCTGCCAACCCTCCCCTTGACCCCCATGAGAACCAGGCTGGTGAGGAACAACTGCTCCTTTTGTTATGGCTCTTCTGAACTGCTGTTCGGCCAGGGAAACAGTGATTAAACTGTGCTCCGTTTGCTTTGTAACTTCTTCCCTGACACACTATGCTCGCACCAAAGCTCGGGTGTCCATCTGAGGGGGTGCAGGCAGGTGAGTGAGCCAGGCAGGACACTGCATGCACACTCAAAAAAATTGCAGTGACCACATCTGAAGGAAGAGAAATCAAGGTAATGTGTGCTGAGCTGCTGTGCTGGAGAGAATTACATCCAGCATTTGTCAGTGTTATTCGTCATCTGAGGATCCCTGCAGATCCACTGCAGCTCCCAGCGTCTCAAATGGCAGCTGCGGCATGGAAAATCCTCTTTCATTGCTCGTGTCCAATTCCAGATGAAAACTCATTCAAGGCAGTCATTTCCACCGCTCCCTGCTATTGCACTTGCCTGTCAGTCGCATCCTTTACTGCAGGCACAGGATAATTTGTACCAATGTGCAGGATTGAAGGAATTGCATTAAAAATAGCTAATTCTATCGCACTTCCTTTGCGTCCAGCGTAGCCTCCCCTGCCTTCACTGCCACTGCTGATGGCAGTGGTACCTGCTGCACTTCTGTATGCCACCGGCACCGGGAGATGGCCCTGTCTGACCAGGAAAACCAAATCCTTTCCCTGCTGTTGCCAGGATGTTGCCATCAATTCAGATGTCCAGTGTGGTGATGAGCTAGGTTTCCCATCCCATTCTACTCATCTTCCACACATGCCTAGGTAAGCCAAGTGATGCTGGAGCTCAAAGGCAGGAGATTAACATAGTTGCAGAGCCAAATTGGCTTTTGGGTAGAAAATTAATGTCTTTGGTGTGGAAGCAGGACTGCTTTACATGGACTGAGCTCTCCAACGAAGGTGAGGGGACCAGCTACAACCACAGGGTGCTTTGGGCCCCAGCAGTGGCTTAAAAATAGGCCCATGCACTCTGAGTCCTCATAGCCTTGCAGCTGGTGGGTGACCCTGAAGCTGCCCCCTGTTTGCAAAATGTATTTGTTATGTACAGTCCAAACAGGAGCCTGCCTGTAGGGGAAAGAGCCTGTTTGTGAGCAGCACTTGAGAAAAAGTATTGCATTTGCCCCCAGATTTGCTTATAGTGTGCTCAACATAAGCAACAAAACACCATATCCCAAAAGGGTGATATATACCTTACGTGTGGACCCACAGACAGGACTTGTTTGCAGTCCAGCCTGGTTTTAATCACTTTGAATTAAGTAACGGATCTTATTACTAATCCGACTATGAGAGGGCTTATCACAGGTTCCTCGGCACATGACAAAGATTACCCCGTCATTGCAACCACGTCTGACTAATGTGACGTGTCCTCTTGGAGCTATTTTTTTCTTCACCCTTCTCCAGGACATTGATCTTTTGGTTTCTCCAGCCAGTTGCCACCGCTGAAAGCTACTGAAACCCAGCCACATAATGGGACAAAGGGAAAAAGCTCTGCTGTTTCTTGTAATGGACGTCATTTGTTTCCTGAGGTTTTCATTAAAATGAGAGGGCATGATCATGTTGACTTAATGAACGTGATTGTGGGTGTAATTAAAAGCAATATGAAAATAGGCAGTATCAGTGAGCATGTTGAACATAGTTAATGTTTAGCGCTGGTTTTGAGCATGAGATAAAAACCAGGCAAATACTGCATCTGCCATTTTTTTGAAAAGGGCTGAAACATGCGGATTTTACTCCAACCCTTGCAAAAATCTTGTGAGCAGGTTTGACTCTGAACATTTATCAGTCTTCTCTCTTGAAAGCAGGCTCTGGACCAAAGGTCAGTGGCGTTTGGCCAGCATCTCCAGAGCCATGGTGGGCTGAACAAGCAGAGCTGCCACTTTGCTTTATGCATCCTGCTCTTGGGGACTTCATAAACAAGTTGGATAGGAATGCGTAATGAACCTGTCTAGCTAAGATTAAACATCTTTAGAGAAATGTACTGAGTGAGGGTAGTCAGGAGTTTGCCACAGAGGTTCTGGGTAAGTCCTTGGGGTTCTGTCCCTGGGCAGGGACTAGGCTGTTCTGTTATCCTTAGGTGGGAGACATAGGCCGGTTGTCTGGTATTGGGCTGTGGAAATACAAGAAGGCAGAGCTCCTGACAGTGCCCAAATGGGACATGTGAGGACGTGCCATGGCAGCCTCAGGCACCTCTGTTTAGCTGTGATGAATAATAGCTGTTGGTGACACCTCGTGGAAGCCTTAGATAAACATTTTCTCCAGAAACCTTTCTGTTTGGTTTTCTCCGCTACTGCTGGTTTCCTTTCTGAGAGGCTTGTTCTTGTTTCTACCTTCATGGCAGAGGAGTTGAAACTAAGTGACCTTTAAGGTCCCTTCCAACCCAAACCATCCTAAGATTCTAATTGGGAATGAATGCTATGATTCATTTGAGAAATGACTGCTGAAGATGCTGCACAGTCAGTGGTAATCTGGGTTGGGGCATTGCTCCTGGTTCCCTTGCCATAAGATAACATCCCTCCATCCAGAGGAGGAATCATGGCCTTCAGCCCTGTTCTCAGTGCTCATCCCTGCACTGCTTGGCACCCACTGTTTCATCCTTCTCAGTCTTCTGTATTAGTCAATCACTTCTTGCCTGACTTCGTATGAGTCATTATTTCACGTTGAGCTTGAGCTGCCTGTAGCCCTGGCTGATTTGCTTTCTCTGCTGCACTGTAGGCTCAGCTCCATCCTGACCCACAGCATGAAAGAAAATCTGCTTTGGAAAGAGCAAAGTGAACAAGCCTTCTCTTGTTACCCTTGTTTCCTGGCTGCCGCTGGGCGAATGTGATACTGTTCCAAAACTCTGCATCTTAAATGTCACTTGGGAGCCCAACTGAGGCTCTAAAACACTTCATTTTGGAAAGGAAATCTCTCTGTGAGCTCTTGAGGGAGTACATTACATGAGGGTTGACCGCTGCTGAATACCTGTACCAGTGATAGGAAGCTGAATAAATGTTGTTATGGATGTGTTGAGTTTGTCAGTGCCCACTGGTGGAACACCCCAGTTTTTAGGGCTTGGAAACTCATTTTTTGTTTCTGTTCTTTGACAGAGAAAAGTGGTCTGGCAGAAGTGAGGTGGGCAGCAAGGTGATATGGTCCTTCAGCTGTAGGTATCTCACAAGCCTTGAGGGTTGACCACAGGCTGTCATTAGTGTCTTCTTTATTTTGGCTGGGTTTGTAGGCCACCCCTCATTAAGCCTCGATTTTGGCACCTGTAATAAATGATCTACATTTTTCTTTTTGGGAACCTAGGGAAACTCCCAGAGTTCCAGCACAGATTAAATCTGAACCAGTGTTTTGTAGGGGGAAGCTGAAAAGGGTACTTGTCCTTTAAAAGAATAAGAGGTACCTTTTGGGAGCCTTTCTGTTTCATAAGCAAGTGGATTGGAGGGGTCAGAGAGCTCCTGGTGCCTGCGGACGACTGTGGCCTTCAGCTTGATGTTGGTTGTTAAAAATATTATCCCAGATGTATTAATACAACCAGACTGGATTGCATCTGAGCTGAACATTGTGAGCCTAAGGCAGGACATAAATATAGAAGCAAAACAGCCTGACATAAGAGTCATCTGTCCTCTTCTGCACAAGAAGTGAAGGGGAGAGAGAGGGAACTTATTCTGCTGCAATATTTAGATGCATCCAGGCATTAGCCTGAGCCTCAGGGAGCACCTGCAGTGGAGTTCCGGGGCACAGAAGACCCCTGCCTATCCCTCGCTCAGCCCCTTGAGTGCTGTGCCACAGGACTGTGCACTCAGCACATTTTTAACCTGGGGTTAGATTTGCCTAGACAAGATCTGCAATCAGGAATGACTATTTGTTTGATGTGTTTGCCTAACAGGATTACCCTTATCATAATGATATAGCAACCTGGCCTTGGCAGAGCAAACCCCAGAGGCTTGAGGGGTCAGACCTTTGCCTCCCTTGCCCTAAATGTGCACAGTGTAGCTGTCTCTGTTATCATGCAATATCCAGCCGGTGCTTCGGTTGGCATTCGGCGCTCCACTTTTGGAAAGAACAGTTGTACCCTGTACCGCTGCCTGCTGACATCGCACTTAATGTTTCTCTCTCCACACCTAGAAAAAAAAATCCATAATATTCAAAGGTTAGAAGGACGATGTGGTGTTTTACAATTAGAGAACTAGATGCCTTCCCCATTGGGAATTGCTCTGAGCAGGTGCCTGATTAAATTTTTTGTGATTTTATTGGCCTCAGGTTCCTTAAGAATAGAGCCACAGGTAATGAACCAACAAGGTGTCTGCTTTGTGCACCATATATCATGAACACACCTAAAATAATTGCAAAAGAATCTGTTTGCCTATAAAAGTGTATCTGTCATGATCAGATTTTGCTGATTTAAAAGTCTCAAAGAAGGCATAGGATGAAAGCTCCATTTTCCTGCAGAGAAGTCGGATAAAGCAGAGCCTGACTGTGCTGGTGACTGGTGCCCAGGTTTGTCCACAGAAGTTTCTGAATGGGGTAGGGGACACCCCCTTGATCCCAAGTGGGGTCATTGTAAACCCAGCACTTCTCAAGCCAACTGGCCTGGCCTTCCCATGTCCCCTGGCTATTTGTGGAAAAAGAACTTGCTGCTTGCTCTTTGTTGGTTCCAAAACAAGAGGGATCCTCTGTTTATAACGCACTACAATTGGCTTGAATTAAGCTTGCGGTTCACCAGGCTTTAGCTGCCCAGGACTGCTGGTGTAGCAGCAGCCTAATTCCAGGGAATGCTGTCAGGGATGCTTAGACAGCTCTGCACAAAGCCAAGGGATACGTAGGTACATAGTGTGAACCACACATTCACAGGACCCTGGTTTCTGGATCAGGCTGTACTTATCAGGGCTGTGTAGATCCCCTTTTCTAGATGAGATTTGTTGGGATGGAGCCTCTGCAGGGCATGCAGAGAGAAATATTCCTGCTGAAGCAGCATCACTGTGGAGATGCTCAGGTAGGCACAGGAAATGTTACTCTATCCATCCTTTTTTCCCTAACCAAGACATTTATAATTGGTACATGAGCAGGGCCCTGCAACTCAGAAATTACCTTTTCAACCATCAAGCCTAAATGATTCAAGTTCATCCGTGATTAGTGTTTATTTAATTCTGATGGCATGTTTGGTTGTTCCGAACCTGCTGTTCAGAATGAAACTGTTCTGACCTTGTAGCTCATTGCAGGGCAAACTCCTCCTATCTAAGAAAAAGCAAAGCAGCCACTTCACTTTTCTTTAAAAGCAGGAGCATGTAGTATAATGCTTACCCAAGGGTTGTATTGCTCTGGTTTTGCTGTAACAAATCCCTCTGCCATTTGAATCCTAAAACATGATAGGAAACATGGCCAAGCAGAAAGATAAAAAAATGAGAATTGGCTAATGCTTTGCGTATCATTGAGGAATTATTTTTATTCCCATTTGTTCATTCTCTTCGCTCTTGGCTGCTGCTGGGTCTGTTGAAATAACAAACAGGGATGAAGAAAGCGGGCAGCTTTGTCATGAGCCTCCTTCAGTGGGAAACAGCTGCGTTACTGCAGTTAACTCTAATGGCAACCACTGCCTCAATAGGCAGATGTTCATTTGTCCTGCACATCCCAATAGGAAACTTGATTTTTCCGTGAAAAAGACTGGTTTGTCAATCAAAAGCCTTTTTGCTGCAAAGTGGTGTTTAGAAAGAGTCTGTCTTTCTCTTTCATTTTGTAAAAAAAAAATAGTCAGAAGTCTTCTAGTGCTGTCTCAAGCTGCTCTGCCTCCAAGAAAACCTCCTGGGTCTGGTGATGAGGCCTCTATAATATTTCTAGTTTCCCTGTAATTATTTGCTAATGAAATTTTCAAATCCAAGTGTAATCAAGAGGTTAGACCATAAGAAATTCACAGTAGGGTTTTTCAGTTTGTTTTTCCTTTTCTCTAACTCGGGAGCTATCCTCTAAATAGAGGTGTGAAGATAATTTTAAGCATGTAAAATCAGGGAGGCGATGCCTTTTACTGGCAGGGTTGGGCACTGACATCATTTTACACAATTCTCCATTTGGAAGTGTATCCTCTAAACTGAACTAATGGTAACTGCCGGATCAGATTTGTCCATTAGTATGTCTCTTTGTGGCTTAGTAAGTGGGTGGGGGATCAGGGTGCAGGTCCCCTTGTCAGGATTCCCCTTGCTCCTCCATGAGCATAGTAGTAAACTGGGAGGACTGATGTTTCCAGGTGTTGTTGATATGTTGTGACAAATTTCACTTTACCTCGTGCTTCCAGCCCAGAAAACAGTAAAAAGAAAAAGGGTTAAAAGATGGTGTAAGGCAACGGGGAGATGAGACGCTTGGCAAAAACAAGCCAGGTATAAATAGGGAGGCTGGTATAAATAGTGAGGCTGAGAAACACCCGAGCCCAGCTGCGAAGCACAGCAGAAAGGTCGGCTTGCTCCATGCTGCTATCGGAGCCGTGTAGGGTGAGCGCGGGGGGTCCCATACCAGGGGTCCAATGGGTTCCTCCACCTCAGCTTTGCTCCTTGGACTATTCCTGCAGCCCTTCTTGGATGCTTGGACTAGAATGGGCTTACCGGGCTCACCAACACCTTCCATTTAGGCAGCGGGGCTGCCCATGGCAAGGCTGGAATGGCAGCCACCATTGACATGAACAACGTGTTTGGAGCACACGTGGGTTTTTTATGGCACCCTACGCATGCCAACACGGTCCATTGCAGACAGGGTTTTTTTGATGAGCTCTTGGGAGTGCTGCTTCTTGGCAGGTCACTGAGAGATAGGTACAACAGCATCTTCTGAAGTGCCTGACAACTTGGGTGGGAATTTTTCTTCAATTAAATGGGAATTTTTACTAAATCCAGTAGGAAGGCAGGTAACACAAGCAGGAGAAAATGTCTGTGAATGGTGAGTTACACACTTCTCCAGGGACTGGAAATGTGTATGAATAGCGAACCTTTCTAGCATTTTATAGCTCATGCTGAGAAGTGTTTCAGGAGACAGACAAAATACTCAGGTTCCCCATATCACACCTCTGCTTAGTTGCTGCCAGCCTTTAGCTCCACTTTTCTGCCTAGAGCAGGGATGACAGAGTAAGAAGTGCCTGTGGCCCAGTTTGCAGCAAGGTGTTTCATCTTAAACTACTGAGGAATGTGGGTCTGGGCTAATACATTAGTGTAGTGTGATGAAGGGATGTAGGTTCTGGAGTAACGTCTGTGCTCAGGGGAGGTAATGCTGTTGGGTTAGTTTTTTTTAAAATGCTGTTGACATTTGAGATCGCTTGTACTTGTGATTGGGTTGAGACTGCAAGAAACATAAGATTTTGTGTCAGTTTACCCTGAAAATCTTGCTGCTGTTTCTCAGGCACAAGTAGTCCTGGACACAGGCTGCTCTTGCAATTCATGCGTTCAGTGGGGCAGAAAGAAAAACATGTTGGCAAAGATTCAGGCACATTTCTCTGTTGTCCTGGTGATAAGTGCCTGATAAGAGTTCAAGGTCTCTGCTTGCTTGTATAGAATAAAACTAGCTTTTCCTAAGTTTCTGCTGACATTCACGGGCTCCTTGAAGGGGCTGGTCTCTTATTCCCAGTGAGGGCTGCTCTTGGTGAGCATGATAAGATTGTGCTTTGTGGGTTGTAATTTGTCCTACATCGGAGGTGACCTTCCAGGTTACCAGTCTCTGGTACATTAGCATAAACTGGATGTTCCCTGGGACTTCATGGAAGAAGCGTGGGATGGTGGCACAAGCACACTGCAGCTGGTAGCCCACTGAGTCGTCCCTGGAAGCAACACAAGAATATCTGCTGTTTTAGAACCATCATTACATTGCAGAGTTGACGGCATGTAGAGATGTAAAGACACAGCAAGCCTCTTGGTGCTGCTTCTTCCAGCTTTTTTTCCACCTGGGGAAGATGGAACTGGTTCTCTGATGTTTACTTTGTGCTCTCAGAGACTAATTTTGTCTGAGGACTGGATTATTTTTTGGAGGGATGTAAGGATAGTGGTGTGGGGAGAAATGAAGTGAGCTCAGAACAGCAGGATGCAACATTCAGGTCTGCTCTTGGGGCTCTGGTGGGCTGGGTGAGTTGCCAGGAGCTGAATTTAGGTTGCCTGCAGTGGTGAGGATGAAGCTTCTCTTCTATCCTGCCTTCCACCCCTACTCTCATGGGACTTCCCTGGCTCTATCTGCCTGATGCTGTGGATAACTACCCAAAGCTGGAGCCTCAGCTGACTTTGTTTCTGCAAAGGCCTGTTAGTCATTTCCCACTTAACAAACAAACATTTCGGAGACACTGGAGAAGCTGAAACACCAAGAGGACGAAGCTCCTTTGCTTTTAAAGCAGCTCATTCATCAGCGAGTTGTGTTGTGCAACAACTCAGTCACTGATAAATTCTCTCTCTGCCTGTTGGGGGAAGAGGCAGGAAAATACACTTATTGCTCAGGCCAATCTTGTAATCTTCAGTTTGACTTCCATTGAAAAAGTATTATAGATGAGGCGTCTTTGTTCTGAGAATTTTATTTTTAAAATAAGTTTTTTTAAATTTTTGTTTATTTATCTTCTTTATTTTGCAGTGAGGCCTGGGTCAGTCTCACTGCTTTTCTGCTGATGAGCCTATACTGTTTTCAGACCTTTCCTTCACCCTTACATCCAGAGGTCTCCCTGGTTTTCTTGGAAGGCACTTGCAAACAAGGGATCAGAGGTGCAGTTGTTGCTGCAGACTAAATGCAAACAACTCAAATCAATCCTAGGAAAAGGAGCAATGTGCTCACCCGTGTTTCACTGCTCTCTGGCTTTGGCAGTTTTCTAACCTTCATTTCCACTTCTGTGACCTACCTGAAGGTGTGGAGTCCCACATTCCTCCTGCTAACCCGAACAGGGCACTGGGAGCCTGGCATGTGATTCCATGCTGACATGTTTCTTGAAAATCCAATGTGACTGAGGACATGCACAGCTTGAGGGTGAATTATTGCCAGGTCTCCTGGAGCACTACCAAGCAGCCCTGGAAATGGCCCTGGGGAACAGCTCTCTTGCAAATGATCAGCCAGCCTTTTCCTCGAAGAGCTCCTCAGAAGGAAATGTTTGTAGGGCTTAGAGGGGAAAATTGCTTCACCAAAAATAATCCCACAGAGAGGGTTAAGTATTATAAAAACAATGGGTAATGTTTAATCATATTTTTAGCAGCATTTTGGGTGTCTTAATTAAAAGATTTATTCTTGATTTATTAAAATAAAAAAGAGGCTGGCCTATTATTTACCTAAACACTGCATTGCAAGGGGTGGAGGCTGCAAGCATGAAGCAGGCAGAGCTGAGAGCTGCAGGGCTGAGCCAGAGCTTCTGGGTCTCACTTCTTGGCAGAGCCTGTGGGTGCTGGCCCTGCTGTGCCCATGGGTGCTGTGCTTGCACAGGAGTTCCTGCTCACTGCCAGTCCTGGAAACGCTCCTGATAAACTGAAGGCAAAACCATAGCGGGTTTGGCTCCTGGGTTGACCTGCCGTCCTTTTTTTCCCCTATTTGTTTTTCAGCTCAGCAGAATTTCACCCCTGGATCTCCATCATTGTTTTGCTATCCTCCTGCCCCAGCTGCCTGGGAAGTGCATGCAGCATCCTCGAGTTGGGACCTGGCTGGGGAATTAGCTCAGCTCCCATCTAAGCTGCTGGGGTCCGCTTCAAAGCTAAGTACGAGCCAAGTGGTCTCTGAACTGGGATGCCGCCTGGACTGCTGGTGTGAAGAGAACATTACTCTGTTACATGGGCCTTTTAAGTTCCTTCTGGTTTACTGTGCCTCGTCAGGAGCTAGAAAATAGTATTTTCTGCTGGATATCCCCCTCTGCAGCAATGTCCTGGCTCTGTGCCTGTGGGGCAGACTCAGGTGTTCAATTTGAGTATCTCAGGGGCATTAGACACAAAAATCCTGCAGTCTGAGGGAAGCAAGACAATAATTTTAGCTATTCTACCCCAAATGTCAGATTCTATCTGTCTTTTAAAATTATAATTTTATTTTTATTTTTAGGGGTCATTTTCCTAATCCATTTAAAACTAGGAAACCCAGAAGTTTGCTATAATTAAATTGGGACCACGCTATAAATCACCAGGGCTCCTGGGGGAGCCTCTCCACCAAAGCTAAGTTGTTCCACTTGCCTTGCTGCAGCAGCAAGTGTATCAGCAGCCAAAGGTTACCCCCTGCAGTACATCTAAAGCTACTGCAGGTGGAACATGAGCTGAGTTTCATTTATCGGCGCAGGTTTTCATGTTTTAAAAAAATAAGGTGGGGGGGGGAGAGGGGCAGAAATTAGCAGCTTGCTGTACTAAGATAGAGAGTAAATTCTACTGGCTTCAGCAAACAGGGGTTTAACAGGTTGTTAATAACATGAAGGAGTTGGCAATTCTTGGCACTTTTCTTTTTGGGACTCAACTGGGGGAGTTTCTCAGGGAGATGTGTTCAACTGAGAATCCTGGTATAAAAACTAATCCACAGGTCAGCTCCAGCTGCGGTTTTGCCCCTCATCCATGGCCAAACAGGAACAAAAAAGATGCTAAAATTTTACATGGTTCAAGGCAGAAATGGGTGTGTTCGTGGCGCATCGTGCTGAGTGATGCTAAAACTACACCATGGCCCAAAGATGTGCTGAAGTACCAAGCTGCTGGAGGCAGTGAGGGGTTTTGGGGGAAGTTTTTTGTGAGTTCTCTGCTCTTTCAGTGACCCCTCCTCCAACCCCGTCGCTCTCGTGCTCTCATGGGCATCTCTGCCAGCACTTCCTGAAGCAGTTTGGGCTTGCTCTTGCTGTATACTCTTGCCAGATTTAGGCAATACAGCTGAATGTATTGTACAGAGGTCTCAGCTGAAACACCCTTTCCAGCTTTACTTGCTTAGATCCTTTTCCGAGGGAAAATTGATCTTGTGAAGAACGTGCTGGCTTTGTGCATCACCTACACCAAAGTCTGCCCACACATCAGGGACACTTATCCCGTTATAGTGACCTAGTCCACGTTAGGGGTGCAGCTGGGCTTGGCCAGCAGTTAGCAGTGGCCTACAAAGATATTAGAGTGCTTTGTCCCCCTCTAACATGCATGTACAGACCTCTTGAGCTCTTAGCTGCCTGCTGGCACAGTGCTCGGCGTGGCACAGCCTGTGTTTTCTCATGTGAAATTCAATAAATTCAGCATTTTCAGGACCTTGGCATAATCAGGGTTTTCAATCTTCTCCTTCATTGCCTTCTAATACACCCTCCTACCAATTAACTCTGTGTTGGGAGAACGCCAAATGCAGGGTAAAAGACTTCGTTTTTCTCTCCCATAATCAAATGCCATGTTCGCTACTCTGTCTCCCACTCAACTAAGGGTCCGTGTATGGTCTAAAATGCTCTTCGGTGAATTAACATAAGGTCTGTCAGAATTGAGCTGATATTTTCCCTTTTGCCGCATCTGTGCAGCTCACAAAGAGCGGCGCTGGACTGGAAATGGGCTGTTCTCACAGCCTTTCACACAGCAGCAGGCTCAGGCTGAGGCAGCACACCAACGATGTGTGTCCGGCTTCCCCTCTACCCTTGCCTGAAACAGCCGTGCCTGAAGTTGGAGCTTGCAACCCTCTGAATAATATTGTGGGTTCACCTGGGTTACTTCTGCAATCCTGAAAAATACTCTTGCAAAACCTCTCCCATGTGTCCATGCTGCTGGCTAATTGGGATGGCCAGTTCATAAAAGAAATATTTTTTTTTAATTACATCTAAAGATATATCAGAGAAACATCCCCCAAGCTGGACACGGGCAACATTTAAAGTGCTACAAGTGATGGCAAAAAATTAGAGTAGGGTGTTGCTGGCTAATGTGAGTTATGGGCTGGGAGTACAATGAGTATAATAACTCTACTGGATCAGGACAAGCTGAAAGTGAGACAACGGCTGGGGTCCTCAGCAGAACATGAGCAAAATGATTTTCTCAGCTGTCAGCCCTGTTGACTCTGACTATTCCTATCAAACACTAAACCATGTCCCTCAGCACCTCATCCACCATCCCTTAAACACCTCCAGGGAAGGTGACTCAACCACCTCCCTGGGTAGCCTCTGACAGTGCCCGATGTCCCTTTCCATGAAAATTTTTTCCTGATGTCCAGCCTGAACCTCGCCTCGTGGAGCCTGAGGCCATTCCCTGTTGTCCTGTCCCATGTCCCTTGGGAGAAGAGGCCATCACCCTCCTCTCCACAACCTCCTTTCAGGTAGTTGTAGAGAGCAATGAGGTCTTCCTTCAGCCTCCTCTTCTCCAGGCTAAACAACCCCAGTTCTCCTAGCTGCTCCTTGTAAGACCTGTTCTCCACATCTCCCAGGGTTGCTCTGTGCCACCAAACTCCAGAGGAAGTGAGCTGGTACGTACCAGGGTGCTGTGATTTTTTGAAAAGGTACCATATTTCTACTCAACTTTTCAGCACAGCCCAAGCTCCCACTGGGAAACTGTCCCTGTTACATCCTGTGCCCCGTCCTGCTCTTTACCATCCAAGTAGTTCCTGCAGCTTTCTTCCCTCACTGTGCTAATTAATTTGCTTCATTTTTTAATTTTACAGCTTCACCTTCATTACCACGTTGAGAAGTAGTCTTTCTGATATGGGTAGGTCGTTATCCTTAGTAAGCTGGGAGAAAGCTTGGTGGTGATGGGAACAGAGTTTGAAGATAAACCTGGGATGTGGCTGCAAGTCTCAAGCCATCCTTGCCAGGAGGTACCTCTGCTCCTTGGAAGGGGTCTTGCAGGGTGGGATCTCCAACTACTACTATTTCTCCACCTCCTCGTGCATCCCTCTCTGTGTCCTTTGGATAAACAGCTGTGAAAATGGAGCCTTTGTTTCCAGCAGTGTTGGGGGAATGGCTCTTGGTGGTACCGATAAGCCTGCCTCCAAACAAGAAGAAAGGCAGCAGTACAACTGGGAGGGTGCACAATGAATTATTCACCAGCTGTTTCCTTTCCTTTCAAGATGTTTGCTGTAAAACCAGGGACCAGAACTGGCGCATATGAGATATATAATCAACCGCACAGAAAGAGTCTGAGCTTTTGGCTTGCTGCGTACTCTGTCCATCCTGGTAAAGGAGAACTGGTTGGTGCAAACCTGTGTCCAATGGTGTTTAAGTGAAGATGACACTTAAAAATGTTTTCTTCACTCTCTGGATGCCTGCTGAAGACCTGCAAATCTGACTTAGAGCAGTGCCAGGTGCCCACGGCTTTGGTAGACTTCAGTAAGAGTGATGGTTTAAACAGAGAGTTGCATGGTGCAGCGTACCCCAACAACTCAGATCTTGGGACTTTCTACTTGGGTCCCTCAAGTTACTGGCAGTTCATAGCCTCTCCTTCGTGTGTCCCAGTCTCTCAGCTGGGATAGTGACAGCCCCCACTCCTCAGGCTGCAGTTAAAGCTGATGCTCTTGTGGTGATGGAGCTGCAGAAAAGTGCTCATAAGCTTTTTCTCTGAGATGCTCTGGAGAAAAGCCTATGAGAAGAAAATACAGGTCTCTGTGCCTGAATCCAGTGCTAATTAAACATGATGGTGAGCTCAGGCTGAACAAGCAGTCCTAAGTCTGGTGGCTCTGTGTGTGTTTTTATTTCTACCTTGGCTGAAAACTTTTGGCTAAGATGTGAATAAAAAGCATTGCTGATTTGTGGGGTTTTTTTTCTTTTCTTCAAGCTGGATCTTCGAACTGCCATGAAAAATATGTCTGGTCTTGTCTTTTATAACCTCTTATAAGCTCTCAATTTTAGCCTCTGCTCCCCAGAGACTATAAAATAAATGGGTAGAAACACAATAAAACCAAACAAAATCTCAAAACATAGCCAGTTTGTATTCTGAGTATTTGTATTATTAAATGTCTATTTATAAGAATACCCCTCTCCTTTCATAAATATGTCATAATTTATAAATCTATAACTAATTTTAAGGAATTTGAAATAGCCTTATAGTAGAATGACTTTCTAGAAATGGAGCTTTACAATAAGGTGCCAGATGTCTGCACTAAAGGATGAGCTAAGAGCAGATGTTCGATACAGGTATTTTTATGTGTTGAGAAAAGTTTGACCTTTAGGTAAACTAAATTAGGTAAAATTATTCATTTATGTCATGTATTTGCCTTAACATAATATTTTCCTCATAGATGTTGAGCACCCAAGGACTGAACACTCAAACCAGGAATCAGCTGGCTGTATCACCTTCCTCTTCAGCCTCTCACCTTCTAGCAGAGGGCACCACAGCCTCCTCTCTGCCAACACCTCCGCCTTTACAGACCAACAGCAGATACTGGAGAGAGGTTATTGGAAAAGGACATTGTCATCCCGTAGTGCCTCATCTACTTGCATGACAGCTGTCTCAGAGCAGGAAAGAAAAGACTTTTGAGTCTGCGGTTTCAAGGGGAACTTGTAGAGAGAGGGAATAGTGGAGCGGACATAAAACCAAACAGACAAAGGTGCTCTGTTTCTGTTTCTTGTGCTGGATAGTGATGCATATTGTGTTGAAAACCTGACCTGTGCAGATGAATCCTACCTGACTCTCTGGCCCCGTTAGATGTGAGTGATCAGAATTACTTCCACCTTCTCAGATCCAATGCTAACAAGGTCTAGGCATGAAGTTGAGACTGGTCCAGTCATTCTCCAGCTCTGGCCAGGTCCTATTCCAGGTAAGAAGAGGAAGGTTAAGTTCAGGATTCTCTTTAATCATTGCCCCCAGGACAGGAGCATCCTTCACTGCTGCCCTCCTGCTCCCAAGTGTACCTTTGTCATTAAACCAGAGGCTGGCATTCAGAGTTTCCCTTAGTGTGTTTGGGAAGAAAGGAGTACTGAGATTGTCTCCCAAGGGAAGGTGGAAACAGCTGAGCTGGTAATCAGGAAATCCAGCTCTACCAGGCTATTCCCTGGCTCTGTCAGCCGTTCCCTCTGAAAGTGCCTTGAACATGGATTAAGATGTTGCTGTCCCTTTGATGGAGACTGAAGTGACCCCAAAGCAGGGCTGAGCTTGGGCTGATAAGCTCTGCCAGGGGAGGTTTAGGCTGGACATTAGAAAAAAATTTTTCACAGAAAGGGTCACTGGGCACTGGCAGAGGCTGCCCAGGGAGGGGGTTGAATAGCCTTCCCTGAAGGTGTTTAAGGCACGGGTGGATGAGGTGCTGAGGGGCATGATTTAGTATTTGATAGGAATGGTTGGACTCGATGATCCGGTGGGTCTTTTCCAACCTGTTGATTCTATGATTCTATGATTCTAACAATGACATTGGATGCATGATGCTGACATGCATGATTACATTCCAGGCAGTGGGTATAGCAAAGTATTGCCAGATGATGAGACCTTACACAGTCTCAGGGATACTTTTAGGTTTGTCTACTAATAACTCCCTAAGTTTTCATTTGGAACATAAATGAGTATCCCCAAAAGGTCCTGATTGGCAGAGGCCTCATCATCCTGTGAGTTGGTAAATCTCTGGCTGAATTCACTTCTGCCAATGTAAAGCGTTGTGATTGATCAGGGTGGCCAGAGCCATCCTTGCTTGTGTGTCAAAATCCTCTGTGTGTGCGCTCATTACAGTGACAGGCTGGGAACAAATCTCAGGAGAAAAGCTGTAAGGCCAGGACAGGAGCAGGCTGGCAGAACTTCAACTGATTTGAATGTGAATTACACCCATTTACACCAGGCCTAGGATATGCTCTTGGCATGGGCTGGTTCTCTGCAGCTTCACTAAACTAGGTCACTTTGTGCCCCAAAATGTTTTTTTGTGGGAAGAGAGCTGAGCAAAAGCAGATCATGGTGCCAGCCTGAGCTGTGATTTTGCCTATGAAAAATAGGAGCAATTCTCTTTTTTGGCAGTCTAATACAGATTTTAACTTTTGTTAAAAGAGAGCACGGTTAATGTGTGCACACAACTGTGTGTGCATAACATACAAACAACTAGTGACTTTATTTCAGCACCTGGGGATTTGAGGGTGCTGAGGGACATGGTTTAGTGATTGATAGGAATGGTTGGACTCAATGATCCAGTGAGTCTTTTCCAACTTGATGATTCTATGATTCTATGTCAATTCCCACCAGTGTGCACTTGCTGTGTAAATGCTGGCTGATTCTGGTATAATTATTTTGTTTCTGGCCTTAAACTTCTCCCATATTTAGTACTTTTGGAGTTGAGTTTTTGGTGTGCTGTACCTAGGCCTGCCCAGATGCTCAGTGTAAATGTTGGATTTGACCTGATTGCTACCATTTTCTTGGGTGATTTGGGATCTGGGCTTTGTCACAGTCTTGCCTCTGACCCCAAAAGTCTCTTTGGGCTCTGGACTATGTCAGTCGCTGTATTTGGGGCATGTGGGCATGTTAGCAGGGACCCCCAGACTTAAGATTGGCATTTCCACTTCCCCTAAGGGCCACTTTTTAGTGTCTTTTATCTGTTGGGTGACTAAATCAAAGTGTTCAACCTAGTGGTAGTGTAGGAGGGACACAGATGGGAAAACATGTGCACGTATGTGTAAGACCAAATACAGCATAATGTCGATCAAGCAGATATTTGCAGGTGACAAATTAGATCTATAGAGACAAGAGATGTCTCTCACCTCTGCAGCTGGTGAGGCTGTATACCTGTGCCCAGTGCTGCCTCTCCATCCTCTAGAAACACAAAGATCAGCCAGGGCAAGCTGTCTCCTCCTGCCAGCTCAGCATGGATCTGCCAGCTTCAGATAGCAATGAGCTGTTAGAAATAAAACATCTAAAATGATGCAGCCGTGCCCTGCCCTTCACTCCAGAAGCAAATGGCACTTCTGGGCACTCTTCAGTCACTTTTAAAAGTCCTAATAATTTTAAGTCCAACATGTGGGCTGAGGTAACACTAATCACATTTTAGAGAGTCTATAGTAACTCACATGAGAATTGTTTTAGGACGAAGAGTAGTGGCATTTGCAGTCTGGTGTGACACTGTGAGTATTAATTTGATCTTACGGCTGGGGGACTTTCTGGAAAAAGGAATGGTAAGAAAAGAAACAATTAAAAGAAAGCATAGAAGGAAACTGGAAAGCAAAGATCTTGTCTCCCCTGCATGTTAGAACCAATGAGTGTCCTTCTCTGGAGACAGTCTTCACCAACAGCAGTGAAATATCCGTGTGTAGATCTCCATGTCTGAGCACAGAAAGGGAGAGAAGAGCAGTTTTGGCCCAAAACCACAGAAATGAGAGGGTGAAATTATTTCCTGCTGCAAAAATTGGCAGCCACCTAGCCTCATGTGGAGTAACTCAAGAGCCTATTGCAGAGAAGAGCAAAATGTAGCAGTAGTAATCCAGCCACTTATGGAACTGGCGAGGGCCTGAAGTCAAGAATTTGGTAACAGCATGTTTGTGTAGTGTAATCCCATGCTAGTTTTTCAAATGCTAAATCAGGAGTGAAATCAAGATTTTTCTCAGCACTGGATTTAGTTGATGAAACTTTCCAAGTGGGATAACACAGTGGAGTGCCACAGTCATTGGAGTAGTTGTATTTTATGCCCTTAGATTTCCTAGTTTGTCTTGAAAAGCCAAGGATTTACTGATAAATAATTTTATGCTCAGCAGTCTGCTCAGAGCAGGTCATACTAATGAAGCACAGATAATGTTTCAGAGAGTATCTCAGAAATGAGAGGGTGTAACCTCAAACCTGGGTTGCAAACCCTCGGGCTATTGAGTGTCAGGCTTCCCATTCTATCCTAGCTCAGGTTTTCCCCAGCACGACCAATGCTGTATGAAATAAGCTGTTGGTGGTGTTACTGCATAGCTGGGCTCTGCTTTTAGGGAATAAGAAACTCCATTAAAGGACCAGTGCAAGTTGTGGGGCAGAATATGCACTGTGGTGAAATGGTTGGCACTGGTTTGGAGGTTGGTGGTGCACAGGGAACAGTGGGAGATGGTGCTTCCTAATGTTTAGTCCTTATGTGCAAAGGCTGTCACAGGATGTGTGACTCATACTCAACAGGCCTTCAACTGTTTTTGTTAAAGTTGCTGTCCCAAATGGCCTGGGAAAAGCTCATCAGGAGAGATCCCAAAGCGGGCAGTCCAAGCGCAGCCTCCTCCTCTGCCCCAGCAGGGCTGGAGGAAGGCAACTTCTGCGGGAAGGCAGGAGGTTCAGGGACCAAATTTGCCCTTGTCTGACTCTGCATGACTTGGCCCTGCAGGCATCATTGGCAGAACTTTTTTGGAAATCCTTTGTCATTGAGGAAATACCCCTCAGCTTCCACCAGCTGGATTCAGGATAGTCTTGGTAGCAAATGAGGTCTTCCCGGCCCATTCTTTAGGATGGATTGGGTGGAGGCAACATATAGTGTTGTGTAAGTGGATCTAGTTTGGTTTTTTTTTCTGTCACAGAACTCATTTTACCTGCCTTTCTCCTACCCAGCAGCAGCTCAAGGAACCACCGTGTCTTGTGTGTGTCTTATGTTGAGCCCTTGCTTGAAGTCAGTGGTGATTCCGCAGCTTTCAGCCACAGATCTGAGCTCACTGATGACTAACAGCTTCCAAGGACCCCCCATGCACGAAGTCTTCTCTGTCCCTTATAAAACAGAGAGGTACGAATGGAGAAGGAAATCAACTTAGTGATAATGATGACAGTGTCATCATGAACCGAACAAATCAGCAGAGGCTCTGTTTTCAGTTAGTTAGGTTCAATAAACCAAATCTTCAGGGTTGATTTTTTCTTGTTCTGTTCCCTTCGGGTGCTCAAATCACATGCAATACTTCACAAATATAGATTTCCACCTCCTGTGTTAAAACAGTGAGATGAATAGTTTTTGCACAGCTGGTTCTTGTAATACTGCTCTGGTTTCAAATATCCAAGGAACCTTTTAGAGCCCTAGGTCCTCGTTCCTGGTATTAGAGCAAAATCTTACCTTTTATTTTAAGTCCTGTTCCAGCTCTCAACTGCTAACTTATAAATTTGCCCTGGAAAGGCTTAGAAAAATGAAGAAATTAAAAAGCACTTCATATACATTATTTTTAACATCACTTATGATTTTTAAATTAGATAATTTGACTCTGGTGTTATCTGGAATCACAGCTGATAATGTAAAAAATGAGCATTCATGATAAGGTCCCTTTTAAACAAACACTGCTTAAGGGGCTAACCAATATTAAAACATCTTGAAAAAATGCTGTGACACAAAGAAAAATAGATGGTGTGAGTGCAATACAGCTTAATTTCTGCCTGGTCCCACAGGGTGATGGGTGAACACAGATCCAGAACCAGTACAACTTACTTGCCTCCAACCCCTTTGGCTCCTAGCACTGCACTCAGATACTCACAGACATCACCTGGATTGCTAAACCCCTCACCAGGTGTGTGTTTAAAGCTTTCATTTAGGCAGAACCCCTCCCCCCCCCACTTCTCAACAAGCTACAGCTCCTGAAGATTGGCCTTCAGGTGATTGCTGTTAGCTGGCTATGGAGGGTACCTAGAGTCTGAACGAGCTGCTTTGAGGGTCCCAGAGAGAAGTTGCTGCTTTGGGCCGTTGCTCTTTGCTGGTATGTCTAGTGGAAGTGTGGTAGTCCTGGGATGTGGGCTGGAGGAAAGCTTGGTTTTCTTAAGCTTTATACTGCCTCGAAAGGGACTCTAAGGTTGACTCTTGCCTCCCTGGAGTGTGGAAAAGCTGGGCTGGGGCTAACAAGGCTCATGTGTGTTTTGGAGGATGGAGAAACAGAGCCTATGTGATGGTTAAGGGTTGGAGAGCTGTGGCAAGTTCAGTGTAGGCTGCTCCCTTGCATGCGAAAACCTGCCTGTTTGAGTTACTCAGAGCTGGGATGGAGGGAGCAGGTGAGTCTTCAGAGGGTGAGGTGGGGCAGTTGGCTGCATGAGGCTGAAGGAAGGCGTATCAGCAGGTAGCTGGCCACAGGGACACCTTCCAAATGTCCCACACAATAACTAGTCAGTGTTCCCATGATGTTGGTGATGCCCATGGTAGCAACAGTCACTGCACTGGCTCTGAGTCACCCTGGCCAAAGTAATTATTTCTGTCAGAGGTATCGTCTTGCTGTTTCGGATGTGTCGCTTTTAGGCAGATTTGTAGCTGTGTCTGGCCCTTCCAACAGCGAGTGAACATTAACAGCTGATGGCTTAACAGTAATATGCTTAGTATAATAAGATTTATTATTTTAAATGCCTGATTAAGAGCCCTAGGGACTAGAATCCTCCCTTTCATGGGGGCATTAGCAAATGCCCTGGCACTGATTTTAAGGTTTCCCTTCCTCTAGCAGCTGCTGGTGCCCACCTCACCTCCACATCTGGACTCCTTTTAGGTGTAAAAAGGCATGTTGTTCTGTTCCTACCACCCTTAGCTCCTGCCACTGGTTGTGTCAGGGACTCATCTGTGTGGGTTTCTGCCCTTTGAGCTGGGTGGCCATTGCTGAGTTGTTTTGTCCTGGCTAGAAAAAGGCAGTAAGTGAGAGGGTACTTTAATGTGGGGTGTTGGGCACAGACATTTGCAGCCAAGCAGATGTGCTCACATGGGGAGTGTTGCTACAAAGCACCTGTGCACTGCAAAATTCGACTTATGGGTGATGGTACCAATGTGATATGCCCCAGATAGAGGGAACAGGCTCAAAGCGCAGTGGGAAGGGAAATATGGAAAATATATTTCTACTTCTAGCAGCTCCGCCTACAAGTTCCCAGACAAAATATATTTTACCTCCAAGCTGAAATTTATATTCCACTAAATTTCTTAAACTATATATTCAAACTGTACCAGAGAGTCAGACCAGGAATTCAGAAGAGAATTTAATCTGAATATTAAACCACTGATTCCCCAGAGGGGAATTTTTCTCAACTTCTCTGATTCTCCAAGGAGATGGTATTCCCAAAGAACTAATTTTGTAACTAATGATCAGATGAAAGAAGGCTCTATCAATGGTTTAGATCACCTAACTTGGCACTAGTTGAGCATGTATGGAATTCGTCATTAGCAATAATGAAAATATTGTTTGAAACATTCTTTGAATGTGCCTTTTTTCATTGAGAATGCACTTTTAATTCAAAGCATTTCAGTCAGTGAGGCTGTTAAAAGATGATTATGCCCTCTGTATCAAAGAGGACATGCTACTTTTCAAATAAAGGGAAATGCGATAGTTGACCTTTTACAGAAGCTGATGGAAGTTATCACAATGTGGAAGAGAGGCAGAAAAGTTGCCAAATGTTCGAAACACAAGCAGCTACTTCTGAGAAAGCGGATGGCTAATGGCTAACAGGAAGGCAACTGCTTGGTTCCAAATTTAGTTTCAATGTGCCAAAAAGTGTAAGTCTTCTGAATTCCTTCTCTGTCTATTCTGAGCTTCTTAGAAATCTTTCCCTTGGGATGCTGTGTTTCAGGTACGTGCTGTCCCCATTTGGCATGAGCAGATCAGGGATGATTTCCAACATACTCTAATAATAAACAGTAAAATACACTGATTTCCCAGTAAAGCCTGCCCTGGGCAGCAGAAGAACATGCAGAGCAGCTTTGGGCTGGGGTGGGTGAAGGAGTTGGGGAGAAATGGGCTGGAGGAGAGGGCTGCTGGAGAAAGAATGGTGCTTTTCTCTCCATGGATGGACTTCCC
This sequence comes from Coccyzus lansbergi, assembly GCA_033558105.1. Classification (NCBI taxonomy): domain Eukaryota; kingdom Metazoa; phylum Chordata; class Aves; order Cuculiformes; family Coccyzidae; genus Coccyzus; species Coccyzus lansbergi. Next base: position 114,556 of record JAUMJK010001160.1, read on the forward strand.
AGGAGAGGAGAAGGGGCTCTGCCTCCCTGCTTGTCTCCCATCTTGCTCAGCAGAAGCAGGTGTGCTGGTCCAGCAGTCTGGACCATTGGGTACCTGCAATGCCTGTGGAAGTCCCCAGAAGGACATGGTATCCGTCAAGGGGCAGCAGTGAATGAGGGACCAGAGGATCAAGCACTGCTGCTTTTCCTTCTGTCCTTGGCAATGGGGTGTGATGTCATTCCCAAAAAGATAGAGTCGTCCTGGGCCAACCAAAGGACTGAGGTTCAATTTCCAACACAGCAAAGGAGCTGTTAGAAGTGAGGAGATGCTTGAAACGACTCATTGTCAGGTGGGTGTTTGCTGGCTGATGACTGGGAGGACCTGGGTGGAAGTGTTGGAAGAAGAGTGGGAAAGAGAAGGATCTGACTAATGGGTCTGTGTCTGAGGGGCACATGAAATGTGCTGTAGAGCCTGACAGTGTATTCTCAGCTGGGTGATCAGCTGCATCCTGCTGCCTAGCAGAAGGGGATCGTGCACTTCAGTCCAGTGCTCTGCACAGCATCTGCTCCCCTTTGAAATAAGGTGAAAGAGGTCAACAAGGCAGGCTAGAGATGACTTATTTATAATATTTTCTTGTATCTGTATGTTGACTGAGCAAAGCTTGTATGGACTTGTGAACTGAGTGAGTATGTACAGGTAGTCAGGAGAAATTATAGGAATGTTGACTGTTTGCAGAGCAACCCTAGCAGAAATACTGGAGAAAAGAAGCATGCTGTTTGCCTCCACAGCTCACCTCTCAGTGCAGGCAGCTGGACTGTTACTGACTGACATAGGTCTGGGGAAAGGAGTGTGGTGTCCTCCTGTGCACTGATCTCCTTTTTCTTTCCTTTCCTGGCCCATCTTTGATGGTCTTGGTGCTGCTCAGGGCACGTCCTGCAAGAGCTGGGTACACCCCCGGTGACAGGACCTCTCCTGCAGGGCTTGAGCCATGGTTGGAAGGAGCACAGAAGGAGGAACCAAACCCAAAAAACAACTATGGACAAAACCCAACATGCCCAGTCCTTGCTGTGTGTTGGTTGCATAGAGACCCCTGGAACTCCTACGTGGAGTCAGCTAACTGGGAGAATGTGAGGTGGATTAAAAGGGGGAAAGATTTTTGTGCTGCCTTGTGTTTGTGGGTCTCTACTTCCCTGTCCTGCTGGAGTGCAGCAACCTACCCTGCATCCTGACCAGGTGTCACTGGCTGGGAGAAATGAGGATCTGTGTGCCTCAGCCCACAAACCTGCCCTGCCCCGCCCCATGGTTGGTGATGCCCCAGAAAGACTGTGAGGAATGCCCTTATGTGGGGGTGAGTGCCCGAGGTGGATGCCAGTCCCGGGAGGCTCCAGTCAGCATCTAAGCCCAGATGAGCTTCCCTCAGCAAATGCTCACACTGGATGACTCTGCGGCACAGTCATGCGGTGGCAGCCAGCCAGCCCCACAAACCGCAGAGCAACAGAAACATTAAACAGAAGTTGCCGAACGGCTCCAAGGAGGAGGCCTGCAAAAGGCCAGAGAACTCTGCTTGGGACCAGATCCCCAAGGCTAAACGGGGTAACGCTCAAGCTCAACACGGCCCCGAGTTGTTGGTGTGGAAAGTTGGTGGCATCCCAGGGTGGGTGAAACCTGCTGGGAAGCACAGGGTGAGGCTGGTCTGTGCTGACCTGTAAGGCAAAAATAGCTCTATTTCTTCTTGCTTTAACAGTTTTTAGGTGGAGGTACTACATGAAAGGCCAATTCTCCTCTCAAAAGTTCTAGTTTTCCACCAAGCCCTGGCAAGAGTCTGGCTTGTGCTGGTGTAGTGAAAAATCCGTCTTGATGTTGGCCTGACCTGCTGTGCCCAAGCCCTCAGTTACTGCAGTGAACATACCAGGTCTTGCACTAGTCTTCCCTTGCTGTATTTGGAATTGCGTTGCCAACAAAAATCAGCTTCTTGGGAGGCTGGGCAGATTTTAATGTTTTGTGAGGTCTCCTTTGTTTTCATGGCTCCTCTTGAAGCTTCTCCTGTGGCTCTACCCTGCAAGGGCCAGTAGGGATTTAAACATGCCCATGGAACACACCCTCTGTACTCAGCACTGGTGAGACCGCTCCTTGAATCCTGTGCTCAATTCTGGGCCCCTCACTACAAGAAGGATGTTGAGGCTCTGGAGCGAGTCCAGAGAAGAGTGACAAAACTGGTGAAGGGGCTGGAGAACAGGCCTTATGAGGAACGGCTGAGAGAGCTGGGGTTGTTTAACCTGGAGAAGAGGAGGCTGAGAGGAGACCTCATTGCTCTCTACAACTACCTGAAAGGAGGTTATAGAGTGGAGGGAGCTGGCCTCTTCTCCCAAGTGACAGGGGACTGGGGAGAATGGCCTCAAGATCCACCAGGGGAGGTTTAGGCTGAACATTAGGAAAAAAAAATTCCACAGAAAGGGTCATTAGGCACTGGGAGAGGCTGCCCAGGGAGGGGGTTGAGTCACCTTCCCTGAAGGTGTTTAAGAAGTGGGTGGACAAGACACTGAGGAACATGGTTTAGTGTTTGACAGGAATGGTTGGACTAGGTGATCCAGTGGGTCTTTTCCAACCTGATAATTCCATGATTCTATGAAAAGGGGCTGCTCCAGCTTCCCCTGAGCTTCGTGGAGTGTCTGTGTCTCAGAGCTGAACCACATTTAAAAGACTTGGCCCCAGCATTGGGGTGTTGGGCACCTGTTTATCACTGACAAGGCTGGCAGCTCCCAGCCGTGCTGCCTTTACTTCAGAAGTGACAGGCTGTTGTCCTGTTTGTGCAAGATGCTTTGAAATCTTGTTGTGAGGCTAATTGATTCATTTTTCTCATTGGATGCTGGTGCAATTAGCCCGCTGGCAGGCTGGAGCAACTGGCAGTGATTGCTTCACTCCTAACCTGCCACTTTGGTTGAATAGTTGGTGTTTTTCTCCCCAAATCATCTGCATTTTAGAGGCTGCAAATTGCTTTGCTTAAATTCCTCCCTCCTGAGAGGAAAGACGCTTCTTGAAGGCATCTCTTATTGCTTGTTCATAAAAAATGCAGCAGCCTGTGGACCACGCAGACTTCAGCACTGGGCACAAAGGGGACCCAGATGGTGCATGAAAGCACCCGGCTTCTTGTGGGATGGCTATAAACTGCTTCCATTGGCTCTGTAAAGCCTGCTTTGCTTTTCAGAGGGCTGAGCAGCACAGGGAGGCAGGTGCTCAGCTCTGGTGTTTCTTCATACATGGCCTGCAAATCCCTGTGCCAGGGAGCTTTGATACCCCCCACACTCAGCATTGGGTTCACTGGGGTTGCAACCTGTTGGATCTTCTTGTCTTCGGGGATTGGCTCCTCACGCATGGAGGGAGCTTGGTTTGGGTTGGATTTGCTAATTTTTTTTTCCTTGATTTCCCCAGTCATTGCTGGCTGATGGCTTTTTTACAAAGTTGATGGCTTTTTACAAATTCAACTCCACTAGAGGGCAATGTGATCTGAGACGGGAAAGGGAGGGAGCCGGTGAGGAGATGCCACAATGTGCACATGTGGGTGTGTGTGCACTGGCTTGGCGAGGGCTCAGCAAAAGGCTCTGCTCCTCCCGGAGTGGGTCCCCAGCATCAGGGCAGCAGCATCTTCCACGCTGATGCTCACCTGTCCAGGACAAGGCTTTGCTCGTCGGTGCAGGGGTGGGAGAAAACCTGACAACTAGTGAAATATCATCGAAATGGGGAGGGGGAAACCCAAAGTAACACCAAGCTCTTCTGAAATGGCAATGAGTGGTTGGGGAGGGTGTACAGCACGCACAAGTACTTGTTCCTATTGTGAGTAGAGGAGCCTGGACACATCTTTCTCTTCCCTGGAGATGTCAAGGACGATTGCTCTGCGCTTTAAGCACCGTCCAGTGTGGTGGGAAGTGACAGTGCCTGTCAAGAGTTGTCTATTCTCTTGTCCTTCCCTATGGGGAGGTGGTTGCAGGGGGCAGTTTGTCTCCTTAGGATCTGAGGGATTGCATTTTACTCAATATATTTAATATAAAAGAGAGAGTCAGCTTCCTTCTCTGGTCTGGGTGGGTGATGTTTCTTATAACATCATACCACTCTCTTTTAAGAATGTATGTGATACAGTCACACTGGGGGCCAGGAAAGCTGTAAAACCCGAGATTTGTTGCGTCTTGTTTTCATTTTGCTTTTTAGGGGCAGGAAGGTTAGCAGGTGATCCGTGCTTTGTTACACGCCAACAGGCACAATAAAACCTGCAGGAATAGGTCTAGGGGGATATGGAGGCAGGGAGATGCTCCAGCCAGGTGACCTGCCCAGCTGTGGGACTGGCTGGGTGGAGAGGTGAGGGTGATGGAGTGCCTTCAGCGTGAAGAGTCCCAGGCATTGCAAATAGCAAGGGCAGGCTTGGAAAGCAGCTGAGGTATCTGGCCTACAGCTGTGCGGCGTAGCTATGATGTGAATACATCTTTAAATACGGCTTGTTGCCTGCAAGCTGATCCCTTCTGTGGGTAAACGTTCCCTGCCACAGGTGCTGCCTTCTTCCACTGAAGGTCTTCTTCCAGGGCCAAATGCATCACTTGTCTGTAGGGAAAAAGTGAGGAGGAAGATGACCTGAGGGAGCCTTTATCTACTCAAAATGTGGTTTGGGGGTTTAAGGCCTCCCCCGCCTCCAGTACAAATTTCAGGAAGTTGTACTGCAGCAATCAGTACTCCATCAGTGATGCTTGGCTTTGACATTATTTTTCATAGAATCAAAGAATCATAGAATCATCAGGTTGAAAGAGACCCACTGGATCATCGAGTCCAACCATTCCTGTCAAACACTAAACCATGTCCCTCAGCACCTCATCCACCCGTCCCTTAAACACCTCCAGGGAAGGTGACTGAACCACCCCTTGCTTTGTGCTGTCTGTGCTTGACTGACTCCTGCCTTCAGGGAAGGCTGGGAAGCCCATGAGACCCTACTCCACTTCACAGCTCTGGGTGGCCAAATACTTCTTCAGTCAAGGCTGGCCCTGGCTCTACCCCAAGCCAGCTCCTGCAGCAGCTGCAGCCAGGGCTAAGGTCTCCCAGTGGGGGAAGCAACACACCACAACTGCCCACCCTATGGAAAACTGTACCCCTTTACATTTACCTGCTGCAACTGTACCCCTTTATATTTACCGGCTCATCAATAAAAAAAAAAAGTGAATTGCTGACTTTGATGTTCTCTGACAGGAAAACTGACCTTGGGAGATGATAAAAGGCAGTTGCACCAAAGAAATGCCAAAAGAAGTTTGGCTTCAGTTATTCTAAGTTTCCTTCAACTTTTGGTAGATGCTTTTCACTGCATTTGCACTGTAGCAGCTCTTTACTCTTCCTGCCCAACACCTTGGGCACAGGCGAGTGGGACTCAGTGACTCCTTCCAGAAGACTTACAGGGCAGCAAAATTAATGTTCACTACGTTATGTCATTTTGGTTTTCTCCTGTGGTTTATTTTTATTTCATCTGCTCCAAATTTGACTATGCAGAAATTTCCACTTCGGCCCAACTTGTGAGATTTAAGATCTGCGGTTGGAAGAAGTAATTATGGCTCTACTGAAGAGACAAGCTCTTGAACTAAAGCAAAAGTACTAAATTTCAGCTTAGTCTGACTTTATTATCTGAGGTTCAGTTTCGTAGGTATCTAATATTATATTAGTGTTTGTGGAAATGGGACACGAGAATCCCCCTTTTCTTTCTGTGATGGAAGGCCACAAAGGCATAAAAAGTCCCTCTCTTTACATGGCAGGTGTCTGCAGTGGCAGGAGGGCATTATTTTTTTGTTATCTGCTAATGTTTAGCAGGGGAGGGGCTGGGCAGGGCAGGATAGTCCTTGGCCCAAAAGCCAGGGGAAGGGTAAGTGGAGGAATGTAGATGGCAGAAGGTGTGGTGAGTGCCCACTGTGCCTGGGGTTGCTGAATGCTCAGAACATGTAGGTGGTAAAGAAAGCCAGCCCAACAGGTGACGTTTCTGTAGGGTTGCGTATCTGTTGTGATGGGATTGCTGAGGAGATAGCTCTGGCTTCCCCCTGTTAGCCTGGGCCAGGCTGGGTTTGCACCTGCCATGCAGCGATTGAGCAGATGCAACAGCTCAGACCCACCACAGGGTGCCCGAGCTCTCCCACAATCATGTTTCCTCTTCCAGTCTTGACTCCTTGCTTTCCTGTTCTTAATTCTGTGGGGCCGTGGATGGAGGTAGCTTGGGGAGCACTTGGACATTTGTCCTCCTTGGTAGCCTTTTGGGGCATCACTGTCCCCAGGGGCCTCAGCAGCAGGCCAGGTGGGCTCCTACAGTTAGGAGTAGTGAGGGGCTGGCAGTATGTGGAGCTATGGGGACCCTCCAGTTACAATCGTGCCCAGTTCCTTTGCAGACCAGCACAGAGAGACAAGGAGAAAAAGCAATTAGCCTGGTGGCTACCTAAGCTAACATGGGTTATTTACCCTCTGCCCAGACTGAAAGGGGGAAAACACACTTCCTCAGTAGTCTCCTTTTGAACCAGGATGTAGCCTGTTGGGTTTTAGGAGATTAGTTTAAAAGGTCTCCTTTTACTGCTTTCGGCTCCTGCTGTTGTCTGCCATTGGAACGGGAAGCCTGTGTTGGTTGTGAGCTGAGAGTGGTGACTAACCCTCTGTATCTGCCCTGTTCCTCTACTCCAGATAGTGCCAGGGCTCAGGCAGTGCTTGGCAGAGCACAGCAGGGAGCAAGCATTTAAAATGCTTTAGGAGGTACGCATTAAATTATTTTTTTTTTCTTTTTTTAGGGTGCAGCAATGAGAACAAGCACTTGTAAATGTTCGGGCTGGCATAGCAGGGGTTGTGCTTGTTTCATGAAGACCAGTATGAGTTGCCTCTCCATATCTAGTTCTTGTGCTGCTCACCTGAGCTTCAGAGCTTCTAGTCCTGAGACCCTGCACAAGGGGTTGCTCTGGGCTGATACCTATTTCAGGTCAGCTATGGCCCTCAGAGCCCTGAATGTGCTACCAGGACACTGCCCAGCATTGGTCATGGGGATGGGAGGGGAAACTGTCTGCACCTCCCCAAGAGTGATTTCCCTATTGGAGAGGGAAATTTTAGGCCTGGCTTAGGGAGAGGGTGTGTAAAACTAACACTACAGCTGCTTGGGAATCTGCCCAAATGGAAATACATTAAAAATCAATACAGAAAAAAAGTAGTGTGGAATCCTGAGAAAATCAGAGGATCAATTTTTTGTCACAGAACAACATTCCACATTGATTTTTCCTTATTAACTTGCAGGCATCCTTGAACAGCCCTCTCCTATCACCCCTGCTTCCTTCCCCTCAACATTTCTAAAGGTTTTCCTGGGAAGAGTAGCCAAGGAAGCTGCTGTTGCTCAATGGAAAATTTAGAAACAATTATTTTTGAACGAAGATTTTTTTTCTTTGTATAAGTGCAGGACAAACTAGAAAAACTTTACTTGGTTAACTTTCTTGGATGAATCCCTGCTGTTAAGAGGAAAGCGCTGCCGGTTTTGTCCATATTGTTTCCCCTTGCACCAGTGCCTCATCTCCAGAATACGTGCTGTTAATCCCGTCTGAATCCAGTCGTTCCCGTAAAATCCTCCCTTTTTGTCTGGCTGGGGTTGTTGTTACTCTTATGGTTGCACTTGATGATCTGATGGGTCTTTTCCAACCTGGTGATTCTATGATTCTAAGTGCAGTTAAATTGTGCTGCTGCTTTTTGCTTTGTGCCATGGTGCAGATTTGGCCAAGTTTAACATCAGGAGCTGGATGATAGGAGAACCGAGAACTTGGTTTGCAGTTGTGGTGAATACTTGCTTCTGAAGACTAGATCACTGCTGTCATAACCCCCTTGCTGCAGAGCCTTGGTGCAGCTCAAGCTCCTGCTGCATGTCCAGACGAGCTTAAAACATTCTGACAAGCAAACTGTATCGGCTGGCTTGATGCAAGATCAGATAGTGTTTGTCAGGGCTGCTCCAGCTGCATGGTTCATTGGAGATTACTCATCTTCCCACAGCTGGCACAGCCCTGGCACGTAGCACACAGCTAACCAGAGCACTTAGGGTAATTCCACTTCCCTGTGCTTGTACCTCACCCGTGACTGGTTTTGCGCTGTGGGTCACGTCTGCTGAGGGCGATGGCGAAGCTGTGGCTGGAGATGGGTATGCCCATTCCACTCTGTAGCTGGCTAATACTGGTGGGAGAATGTTCTAGGTGGGCAGGGACACAGACCCCTTGGGGAATGCAGATGTGCTCAGATAACCCATCCCAGGCAAAGTTCTGCAGTGGGATGGACACTGGGCCTGATCTGAGGAGTAGCTGGGATGGTCCTCAACCTCTGTCGATGGAGAGGCAGCTCAAGCCTGGAGGGTTTATCCCAGCTGCACACAGAAGTGAAATACTTCGGGAAGTGGAGATGGTCTCTGTTTGCTCAGCAGACCCAGGGGAAACTGTCCTAGGGAGGAGGGAGTGGGAGGTGAAGGGTAGAGAGCCATTTAAAGGAGTCCTCTAGCATTCATTTGCCTGCCTGTGTTTTGAGGTTAATGAGGAGGCTGTTTGGGAGCTTGCAGCACTGCTGCTGCATTGTAGCATTTGCTAACACAGCTTTAAATCAAAGAGGGAGAGAGAGAGAAAGAAATCAACTGAAACTTTTAAAAAAATTAAAATAAAAGCCTTTAGTTTTGTTGGTGCAAAAAATGTGAATAACTTCATTTCTGTCAAAATCTTTCTTTGAGAAGTTTTCGTGTGCACAATGATTTATTTTAATTGATTTCGCAATAAAAAGCACCCGACTTCTCACCAGGGTTGGCTCTGGCAGTGTCCGTCAGTGACGCATTTGTAGTTGGCACAGGGAGGAGGGAGAAAGTTCATGCGGGGTCAAACATCCCAAACGGGTGTTCCTCCAAGCAGGGAGAACTGCAGCACAGAGATGCATCTGCGGTGGCTCATTGTCCTTGGAAAGGTCCCTCAGGGCTGGGGAAGGACAGTAATGTCCCTGTGCCAGGTCTTATATATGTTCAGCAGATCCCTTCTCTGATCCTTGGTCCCACTGGCTCCTTGTGGGTTCCTCGTGGTTTGAGGAGGGGCTCTGCTGAGCCAGGGCAAATCCTCCAAAGCGTCTACACAGCCTGGTGCTTGCAGCAGTAAGTTTTCAGAGGTGTGAGCCTGCTTGGGCTATTTGCAGCAAAACAGAGTTTTGGATATTGCTTCAGTTGGACTGATCGTGCGTGTACATATCTCCTCTTCCAGTTCCTTGGTTACCTCCATAAGAGACACCCCTCCTATCCCCTACAGCCCTTGTATGCAGCCTGGAAAGAGGCAAAGTCTGGGCATTACAGGCAGTGCTGGCCAAAAGCCAGGTTCAACTAAACATATTCAGAGTGCCTGCATTTTTTTCCTGCATCCTCAAGTAGGTTGCATGTATAAGTGATGTGACTGGAGAACTCCTGCTACTGGCACATAAGTGACATCTCAGTGTTTTCAAAGTTTAAACAATCTTCTTTTCTTGTACCAAATGACTTTTAGAAGTGAGTTCAGTGTCTAGATGACTGTCCTTGTGCCAGAGACATCATCTTTGTTAGGTGCAGTCAGAATCTAGACCAGTAACAGGGCTTTGGCTGCTCTGATGGAACAGACAAATGGTGATGAGATCAGGAGGAAAAATTACAGTGACGTTAAACCAAAATATACTGAGCTTGATGGGTTCTCTTTGTAAGCATTTTGTTTTCCAACAGTTGCAGAAATCTGCCTGGGGACCTCATGCTGAGACAAATACCCCTGGGACAAGCAGCTCAAAGGCATTTTTGGGAGGGGAAAGTTTCTTCCAGCCCAGCTTTGGCAAAAAATACATGTAAGTGTTGGAGTACAGAACAAAACCCTCCGACCTATCCTTCCGTCTCCTCTTCCAGCAGTAGTCTGGGTTCTTGGGGAGCCACAAGCTCTCCTCTTCTCCCTTTTTGACTAGAGCCACCCAGATACCAGGGTTTTGGCATCTGAATCATACAATTTGCCAGTGACCTGAGCTATTTGGAGACTTGGGAACGCGCCACCAGGATGCAGAGCAAGACTGTTTATGTTTATGCTGCGGCTGTAACATATGTCCTTGAAGACGAGCGGCACAAATAGCAGTGCTGACGCGAAATACTTGCACGAAGGGAAACCTGCGAACGCCTCAGCAAGCCCTTCCTAGCTACCAGCACTTCAGGTGCTGTCTGGATCCCCCGTGTCTGACCCCAGACAATTATTACTTGGGGCTGTGGTGGAGGAGTTTGCATGCGGAGCTGGGGACGCTGGGGGAGGCAGGTGGCCAGCACGGCTGTGCTTGCAGAGCCACTGTTGGCGAGCCGACCTGCTGGTAATGATTTGACCTCTTTCTTTTAATTGGTGGGCACCGGTTGGAGTGATCGTAATTATGGTGGTTCCTTGCTGATGCTGAGCTGTGCAGGGTGGCAGCAACACTCCAGCATTGGACTGGAGATGGTTCAGCTTTCTGAGCAAGGGTGTTTTTATGTGGGTTGGCCAGAGCCCACACATACCTCTGGAAGCACTGGGTAGGCTCTTTATCCCAGGAGGGCGTTAAAAGCAACCCTGGAGGGGAAAATGCCAGGACAGGAGGGTTAGGAAGGCATGGAAAAAGAATAAGGGGAAAGGGAGGTAGAGAAAAGATGTTTGCCGAGGACCTAATTAGCATGAGTGAAAAAATGATGATAGGGTGAACAGAGAAGAGAAGGAAGGAAGGGAAAGCTGTGTGTATGGAGAGAGCAGCTATTGGAGAGAAACTAGATGAAAGGGGAAAAACCTGGAGCCGGGGGCGGTGGTGGGGGTAGAAACAGGAGGTGGGAGAGGGGGAGGGCAGAAGGATTAGTCGTCACCAGGGACTTTGTCAGCAGAAGAAAATTAGGGTTAGGGGAAGCAGAAATCAGTGGAAAGTAAAGGCATGTGAGAGGGGAAAGATGAAATGAAGGAGGAAAATCTGTGGTTTTATATTTCTTTCCTCCTGGGAAATGAGAAATTTGATTTAGGATAGCTGTGCACTTGATTACACTGAGAGGAAAACGTGGACAGTCGAAGCAAGAAAAAGAGGACCAAGGTCCATAAGGAACCAAAAAGTGAAGGAACAGAAGAAAATTGCAGAGCCATTTATTGCATAGAGACTGCTATTGGATTTTCTTTTCCCTGCTAAGCAGGGTAAAAGTGAGTTCAGCTGCCCTTCTCTCTCTGGCGCAAATCTGGGGCTACGGTTCTGCTGTTTCTCTGTTGGCTACACTGCTGTTGGGTTACATCCATGCTGTGAGCATGTGAGCAGGGCTTGCCCATGGAGCCGTTCATCATTTCCAGGTGCTGTGGGCACTTCCCCAGCAGTGCTGGGTATGGGCAGTCCCTGCACTTGGGTTTTTCAGCTCTTATACCAGGCAAAAGGTTCAGAGAGCAAGCATGGTAGCATGGTGCCCTCCCACGTGAGCTGCACCCTAAGGAAAATAAACCCCTGCAGCAGCCTCCCCTGCTCCACCTCCCACTTGTGTGCCAGGTGATAGCTCAGTTTTAATCACTAAGCAATAAAGGAGTGGCTGAGAGAGCTGAGGTTGTTTAGCCTGGAGAAGAGGAGGCTGAGGAGAGACCTCATTGCTCTCTACAACTACCTGAAAGGAAGTTGTGGAGAGGAGGGAGCTGGCCTCTTCTACCAAGTGACAGGGAACAGGACAAAAGGGAATGGCCTCAAGCTCTGACAGGGGAGGTTTAGACTGAACATTATAAAAAAAAAAATTCACGGAAAGGGTCATTGTGCACAGGAACAGGCTGCCCAGGGAGGTGGTTGAGTCACCATCCCTGGAGGTGTTTAAGGGATGGATGGATGAGGTGCTGAGGGGCATGGTTTAGTGACTGATAGGAATGGTTGGACTCAATGATCCAGTGGGTCTTTTCCAACCTGGTGATTCTATGAAACTTTTTCACATCTCCTTGGAGCCAGCACTGTTCTCATTCCACTCAGAATGCTGAGACCCTGGGTGCACCTGCAATGCTCAGAATATGCAGCTGGGAAAGAAACTCCGATCAGGGAGAAGCCCAAATCATGTCTCCAATGCTGACCCTTTTGATATGGCTGAGTTGGGACCATCCATTTTGTTGAGCAGAGGTAAGATCAGGGTACATGTAAATCTCTCCTACATCTTGTTTTTTTTCCTGTGATATCCACTCTCTATAACTCTGGTTACTGGTTGTATCACATATAGAGGTCTCTGTTGCTGTTCTTACTCAGTTTGTACAGCACTACCATAGGCAGAGGAAACTCAGATGGGATTAAAGAAAAAGTTACTGCTTTTTCAAGAAAAAGTGGCTGAACAGTACAGGCTATGGCTATACCTGACAGCTGTGGGTTTGCAAAACAGCACTGGGTAGCCTGGGATTTTTTCTAAATCACAGAATCATAGAATCATAGAACAGTTACGGTTGGAAGGGACCTTAAAGATCACTTAGTTGCAACCTTCCTGCCATGGGCAGGGACTCATCCCACTAGATCAGGCTGCCCAAGGCCCCATCCAACCTGGCCTTGAACTCCTCCAGGGATAGGGCAGCCACAACTTCCCTGGGCAACCTGTGCCAGTGTCTCACCACCTTCATAATGAAGAAATTCCTCCTTATGCCTAGTCTAAAACTGTTCCTCTCCAGTTTATATCCATTAAATATATGTTTATAGCTATTCAAATATATGTGTGGTTTATTGGTTTTTTTGGTTTGTTGGGTTGTTTGGTTTTGGGGATTTTTTTGCAACTAAATTTTATGTATCTGAATTTTTGACAGACCTGGTGAAAATGTCTGATGGCTTTCACATCTCTTAACACACATTCCTCTTTTCCCTTGCTGTGATAGGATCCTTGGTAAAATAGGATAAGAACTATCCACGTAGCCTATCAAAGACACTCATGGAAAGGGTCTTTCCATAAAGTTTAGTTTTGCATTTTAATGCACTTCTTGAGCTGATGGTTCAGTGTAGGGCTTGAACTCAGCAGAGGTGGAAAAAAGCAGAAGTCATGATAAAAATAATTGGGCTATGACATAGGCTCGAATCGTGCTCCTTTTCATCACTTGGGCAATCATGCTGGACAAAATGCAACCAGAAATAAAGGGCCATTCTTATAGAAATCTCTAAATCAGCTGTAGGGTGGTGTAAATCAGCGAGTGACTCCAAGAAGACCACCAGCATCACCCTTCTGCACTTGTTCTTCAATGAGTGTTTCCAAAAAGGCAGGAGGCATGCATGGGCTGTGAATATGTGGATGGTGCAGTCCTACCTATGACAGGGCCCTAGCAGACAAGAAGTGCTCCTGAGTGACGTTTGCACCTGGCAGGGGTGGGAGTTCCCCGTGCCTTTATAGATAACCCCTAGCAAAGCAATGCTGCTTTGCTGCCCTTGTTACTTGCCGTTAACGCGTATCATGTAACTCAGTGCGGAGTTTTGCCTTCAATGAGGGGAGAAAGAATCTAAGACTGGGCAAACCAGGAAGCAAGGGGATCTCCCAGATGAGTAAAATGAATCCTATCTGACAACAGAAGGGAAAGTTATGGCCATGGGTGTTATAAGGGAATCCTTCTTATGTGAGCATCTCTGACATAATATAACTGTGTTTCGGGCAAAAGGCATGGTCTGATTTGGCAACAGACAAAGGCTAAGTGAAACTTTCTTTGTTTATTTTTCTTAGCTTTACAGCTCATAACTGGAGTAGCTGGGTTTCTTCCTCACAAAACAGAAAAACTCAATGATATTGAAAGCTTTAAAGCTAAAGAAAATTTATATCGAACAGTCTCCTGCTTCTCTAAAATTTTCAGACAACATTGTATTTCAAGATTTTCTTCTATTTTTATTCAATTTTAATGAAATTTAATTAAAAACCTTAACCTAACGAACCAGGTATTTAATTTCCCATCAAAATGAAGTGCTAGTAGCAATAATAGTCACATGAACAGCCATTTTCATAATACAATGAGAGAGACATGCAGAAATTGGAGATCTTGTTTGGAAGAGGAGACTCAGTGGGCAAAGGCTGCAGAGAAGCATTCTTGTACTGAAATATGTTATGCCCTGCATTGTTCCCTGGTGACCACAGCAAGCAGACAGGTGCATGTGGTGATTCGTACCCTTCACTGACACAGTAAGATCATATAGTCAGATTGTACAGTCACTGGCCTTACAGACAGCACAGCTTTTTCTGAGATGGAATAAGCAAAGTACAGTCCCTTCTTTTTTGCCTTTAACAGAAGTTCAAGACCCTGGACAGCAATGATCCTCTCCCTTTTCTCCCTTCATATATAGAAGGCCAAAATGACTGCTTGCTGAAAAAAAGCACAAGCAAAAAACTTCAGCCTCAAAACTCCAAGTATCCAACTTCCTCCTCTGAGGAATTAGATTTTTTAATAAGGCGACATTCTGAGGAAAATAAACATCGTCAGAGAAAGTGAGCACTGAGAGAGCTGTACGTGATAAATTGAAACCATGGTGGGTTAGGTGGTTGAACTGTTTTAGCAGCCAGCAGGCAGGTGCACAGGGGTGTAAGGATGCGGGGATGTATAATATATACAGCCCTGCTGCCCATATGGACAGAGCCTGTGATCAGCGTGATGAGCCATTAAGTCCCCAGCCTCCTTTGCCCACGGGAGTGGTGAGCGGCTGCAGTCTCGCCTTCGGCTCTGCCTGTTGGCTTTGCTTTTAATGGTTTTGTTTGTTGTGGTGGATGGATTCACAGGCAGCACTTCCTGTCAGACCTCAGTTGGGGACCACAAAGTGAGCTGGATCAATAGCCTCTCCGCTGTGATGTCCTTTTGATTAGTGCGGTGTCTCAGTGGCCAGATCCTGTTGTCGGATCAGCTGTCCTGCACTGGAGGTATCAGACTGAGTCAGGTTTGGCCTGTCTTGGTAGTGACAAGGTTTTCTATAACATCTCATTATTGGTAACTTCTGCCTTGTGTCAGACACAGACAATAGACATGTTTGTTTTCACCTGCCAGAGCAGCTATAGATATCTCCCCTATGCAAATCTGCACAGCCAAGCAAAGATCAGAGCTGCTCGCTGGGTGTCAGAGTCCCCTCCTGGGTGCACAAAGACCTCTCTGGTTTTCTGGTCAAGAATCATTGTAAAACACAGTTACTTTAGTCTTTAAAATAAAATAATTTCTAAAGGACAAAACACATTTCCAGGTCCTTTCCTGCATATTATGGGTTTGAACTACAAGAATCATAGAATCACCAGGTTGGAAAGGATCCACCGGGGATCATCGAGTCCAACCATTCCTATCCAATCATGCCCCTCAACACCTCATCCATCCATTCCTTAAATGCCTCCAGGGAAGGTGAATCAACCACCTCCCTGGGCAGCCTGTTCCAGTGCACAACGGCCCTTTCAGTGAAAATTTTTTTTTCTAATGTTCAGCCTAAACCTCCCCTGTCAGAGCTTGAAGCCATTCCCTCTCGTCCTGTTCCCTGTCACTTGGGAGCAGAGGCCAGCACCCTCCTCTCCACAACCTCCTTTCAGGTTACGTTTGGGTTGTTCTTTGCCTTTTCCTAGGAGAATGATGTTTATGGAAAGCCCAGTTATCCCACATGCATCTGGGAGGTGAGACGTGAAGGAAAAAAACACCCAGCAAAGATACAAAGAAGTTACAGGAATTCCCCACCTGGACCCAGCTGCTGTACCACACTGCGAGCAGAGGCAACTACCTTCTTGCAGCAGCCTGGCTGATCCTGGGGTTGGTGGGAGAGTCCTTCCCCACCTGTTTTGTAACCAGAGGCTGAAAGATTATGTCCTCGACTATCTTGCTCCCTTTCTCCACTCCTTCAGAGAGCATTGCTCTGTGTGAAACCTGGTGGAGGTGCCTCAGGCCCATTTCTTTGCTCTTGCAGTCTGCCTGCCAGGCAGGATCCCTTTCAAATGCTGGATGAGTAACAGTGGATAGGTTGATTGTTCCTGGCTTTATAAAGAAAAAAATATTTTCACCATGCTACCTATTTTTATTTTTGTGAGTGGAGTAGCATGAAATGACACAGGCTCCACTGTGAGATGTGGCGGTTACACAGTTCAAAATAGTGAATCTTCCACCATTTTGATAAAGAGCTTTCTTAAAAGTAAGGAGAACCTTAGCATTGACTTGCAGAGCATCTGATGTTTCATTTTGCTCCTGAGACCCAGCTGGCCCCCACAGCAAAGGCAGGTCTGGGTGAAGTTGAGACCCCAGGGAGGGGACCCACCAGTCCTGCCACTGCACAGACCTTTCCCCCTTCCAGAAGGTGTTGGCATGTCTTGGTAATCCCAGTGATTAATAACACTTGATGTAATTGAGAAAAAATGCTTTATTTGTCTTTTACTCATCTTAATTTGGAGAAAATTCTCTGCTCTTGTTGCTTGGCGAGGATGTTGTCCAGAAAGGTTAACGGCTGAGAATGTTTATACATCAGGGAACAGAGTCTCCCAAGGAGGGAGCTGGGTGGAGATGTCTCCTTCAGTTGTCATTTTAATTTCCTGTTTTTAAATGATTAGTCTCAGCCTTTGAGAGGGAATATGGGGCAAGTTGTGTTTGATGTCTGCTTCTACATCGTGGCAACATGATGTAAATAAATTGATGCCTCCAGCCCTGCTCATGGCTCAGAAGCCTGGCAGTTGCGCCAGGGTGGGTGGTCGTGTCTTTGGAAAGCAGCCACCTGTTGCAAGGTCACTTCAGTTTAACAACGGGGAGGGAGGTATCAGCAATGTGAGGGACTTGTTGCACTTTCATCCCTTCAGTGGGCTGGCGTGAGGCACCAGTCAGTTCTCAATTTGTCCCCATTGAAGCTGTTATTCTAGTTGGAGTCTATTATGCAGTGCGGGGATCGCTGTGTTAGTGGGAATGGGATCAGAAATGTCTATAATAACAGATGCTGCACACAAGCAAAAGTAATTTTTCAGTTTTTCACAATTTGACTAGATTTTCTCGGGAAAAAAGGCTCCTGATGATTTGTATCTAAAATTCCTGCTAGGTAGCTGTGTCCTGCTGTGTCCTGCCCTGACCCTATGTTGTTCTTGGCTACCACCAGCTGTCCCTTGCTCTTGCCTTGTGAACTAAGTGAAAAAAATCATGAATAAGTACAGTGTGAAAGTGTGGACAGCCTGTGCTGCAGATCTCCCTCAGACTCTGAGCAAGAACAGCGGCCAGGAGTCAGATACTCCAGAGATGTGCCCTGGGCAAGCTCCAGGAGAAGCCAACTTGCTCTGCACCAGCCTCTTACCTTTGCGGCTGAGGGGCACCAAGCTCCTGGTGCTCACTAAAGCAGCCAGTGTGGGGGCAGGGCACAGAAGAGCAGAGCCTGAAGATAATTTTGTGCATGGGGCTGGATTTCTGGGCAAGCAGCACCTCTGCTGCTCCTGCCTGCTGAGCATCCTGCATCCTATTCTGAGGGCAGGATGTGGCTGGGGAAGCTCTTCCTTAACTGTCTCATGTGATGCAGCATAAAGTCTGTTATTTCTGCTCTGCTCAAACCTCTGACAAGCTACTCAAAATCCCAGTCTGTCTGACTGCAAAAAGTGCTACCCAGCTTTTGTTCGCCTGGCTTTGTTTTCCCTTTTGTTTCCCCTCTTATTTTCCTTCATACCAGGTAGGGGGAGCACTTGAATCCCCGGCATACTTGTGTCACGTATGGCAGAAGCAATGTTAGCCTTACCTTTGGGTGTTCGTGGGCTTTTTTGGCACAGCGATTGTTTGACCTCTCCCCCTGCTCTGCGACAGAGGGGAAGTTGACTGAATGTTTATTACATTTTGTAGATTACATATGCCCATCTCGAGCATATGTTTACGATGAATTTATAGACCCTATAAAGGGGCTTACAGGCATTATATTTAATTAACGTGGCAGAAATTATATCATTGTAATAACTGCCTGGCCTTTAGAGGTAAAATGCAGTGCCAAGAATTCCCAGATGAATAATCTCTGATAAGAACCAGAAATGACATAGGCCATATATTGTATGGGGAATTTGTTTGGATTGGTACCTTTAGGGTATTCAGCCTTGCCAAGTCTCTGCAGCGCTGACACAGTTTATTACGCATTTTCATTTATTAAGAGATTATTTGACTGCAGTTTGTTGTTTTATTATACAGCAGGTGATAATTTTACACCAAATTAACTGTAACATCTCTGTTAGGAACAGGCCGAAGAGGCTTCTTGCTATGATGCTAAATACTAAGTAATGGCTTTTATTCATCAAGGGAGTAATTTACTCTTGTGTGCAAGGCTTGAATAAGACTGTCTACCAACCTGTTATTAGTTTGTGTGTGTGTGCAGTTCAGGTTAGGGTTAATGGGTCTTGTGCCAATGCAGGCTCTCTCTTAAAACCAGATCTCTGTTCTAGCACCAAATAACTCACTGCTTTGAGGCTTGACTAAAACTGTTTTGAGGCTACCAAACATGCAGTTGGGTGGATGAATTACCACTAGGATCTAGAGGTGGGTGAGGCTCATTGTGTCAGTCTAAGATCTTCGCTTGTAGCATCAGAAGAGGTTACAGCTGGGGAGGCAAAAAAAAAGGAAAGCTCCTAACACAGTTTGACTCTTTGGTAAAATAAAAAAGATGCTGTTTCCATTCCTGGCTTAAATAGTTGTTATTTCAATCAAAGAAATAGTTCAACCAGAAAATAATTATCAAACCTTTTATAAAAACAAAGAGAAAAATGAGCAACAACAACCATTCCTCCTTTCCCAGAGACATTAATAACTTTTGAAGGAAAAATATTTATTTAAAAGCCCTTCTTTCCATTTAAAATAGATTACAGATGAAAATAATTTGACTATCCCTTAATGAAGTCCATTAAACCAGACTAGTTTCGTAGTCTGTCTCGCATAGATACCGTTGTATTAAGCTTTGTGTTGGGAGATGGGAATTCCACACCAAATTGAATTGGAGACTGAAGCAGGAACAATTATGGCTGCAAATTATTAAAGCTTTGCTATGCTGGAAATTCACAGCATGTTTATAGCGGTAACTTACTATTAAGAAGAACCGTACTACAAAGCTAAAAATAGAGGAAAAAATCTGAACCATATTGCTTTGATCACAATCCCATGTTTAAAGGAAGTAATCATTGGCAAAGTAATCCCCTTCCCAACTGCGCCGTGGATAAGCTTTGGTTAAGACTAACATTTCCTTTACACAGAGCACATCAAGGGAAAAATTATCAATTAAAATCTAGGGCTGGGTAAGTCATTCATAGTAAATATTTTACTCAAGTGAACCCCCTGACACACACAGGCTCTTTCTCTCTTATGACTTCTCTGCAAGCAAACCCTGACTTTCTGCACATGATACTGGTGAGCGATAACTTAGTGAGTGGTTTATTGTGAGTTACACATTTGTTCTGACTGGACAAGTAGATCAAATATTATATTTCTAACTGCTGAAGTGATGATCAGAGCTCCTAAATTAGGTATCCAGTGCAGGTATTTTTTATAATCAGTTATTCCTAGTTGTCTCCTGGGGAGTATTTTCTAGGACTTGGTCATTGGGCATTGGAACAGGCTGCCCAGGGAGGTGGTTGAGTCACCTTCCCTGGAGGTGTTTAAGACACGGGTGGATGAGGTATTGAGGGACTTGGTTTAGTGTTAGATTGGAATGGTTGGACTAGAAGATCCGATGGGTCCCTTCCAACCTGATTGTTCTGTGATTCTGTGATTCTGTGACTTCCTTTAAAATTTTCTGCTCAAAAATCATTCTGCAGCAAGGTTGTTAGCTGGAGCACTTCTGGAAAGCTGCTACCAAAGCAGTGGTGTTGACATACTGGGAATAGGATAAAGTATTCCTAACTACTTTTTGTACTATTCCCCAGACCGAAAAGTATTGAATGGGCTTGTCCGTTTTATTTATTTGGGGATGATTTTAGATAAGGGAATGTGAGACCATGTAAGTGGTGGATGACTCTTGCCTTTTGGGAATGATGTTTGATTTCCTCCCCCCTCTCCAGTTTTTTTGGAGTCCCTGTTTTCTGCAAAGGGTACATACAGACAATTTCCAGCTCATCTTTAATGTGGATTTTCTTTTTTTTCAAGGCCGATGCCAGCCGGTGAAACAAAACTCCCTCAGGCCTGTGAATTGAATGTTTGTGGATGCTCTGCCCATGCATCCTAGCTCAGGTGTGAACATTTGAGGAAAAAAACCTGCACACTTGGTAGCGGAGGAGATGCACAGCACCCCATGGACACCGAAGGCAACTGTGCAGAGGCATGCTTGGGAACTAATCCTTTGCTGGGTAGCTTACAAAAGCTGCTGCTTCTAAAGCCACCAGCAAAAAAAAAAAAAAGATAAGCAAATTGGCAAATAAACTCAGATTTGAACACATCCTTTATGCTTATTCAACACATCTTTTGAACATTAGTTCAACCATGCCTATCTTTAACATCCAGCAAAATTGTTCGAAGCTCTACTGTTATCATCAGCAAGGATAAAAACCCAAACTACTTAATAGGGTAGGGCTGCTATGGGGCATCCCATACAAAAAGGTGCTTGGAGGCTGCAGAATATGCTATTATATCACACTTTTACCCATCTATTATCCCTGTAGCCTGTTCAAAGAACCGTAAGTAAAACCTGAGCTGCTGATAACTGCTTTACAAATGAAAACCTTCATTTTATTTGATGGTGTAAAACTTGAGAAGAAAACTAGTAGAACAACACAGACCAGAATGAAATTTATTAGTAGAGTAGATGTGGCAGAATAATTACAATTTCTGGGAGAGTGTTGGGAGCACCATAAGAAGGCTGGAAAAGAAATAGCAGCTTAAATTTTGATTGTCTGTTTGGGGTGATAGTAAAGTCAAGAATGCCGCTTCCAGTCTAAAATCCCTATATCCAATGCTATAAAGCATTAGAGCCTAATAAGGATTTGAATACAAATGTCTTCAACTCCGGCTCACTACAAAATTGAAGGATCTGTTCTGAAAATACAGTATCTGCATGAAGAGACCCCATTAGATCTATGCCTTTGAAGCTTAAGTTTTAATTCAGGATTAAAAAATAAAAAACAACTTGCACAAGGCCCTGCAGAAGTCTGACACAGCATCCTGGATGAGATCCTGTGCTGCTGCCTTCTCGAGCGGAGCTGAATTGGAGGTCTTGCTGCTTGCCCGCCCCAAAGAGGCAACGCTACCCACAGCGATGCTGCTCATGCAGGAGTAATTCAGCTGTGAATGTGGAGAGAAACAGTGAATCTGGGAGAGAAGCACTGAATTGAGGACAGACGGGATGGCACGTGGACTGGCTGAGCCCCATTGATGCTGGTTTTAAAGGCAAATGCACGTGGGTTAAGACTGGGCTCCCTCTGTCCAAATGTGTTGCAGATTATAGATGATGTGGGCTTCATGTGGGTAATTTTTTCTTTTTCATCTTCGTATAAGGCAGCCCAGGAGACACTATCATGTATGATGCATGTGTTTTTTTGTACTCTGCTTCATTTACTGAAAAGAGCTTCTAAGCAGCTCAGATGCAGTGGGTGACCATTTCTATTATTCTCAGCATTGTGCAACATTATTTTTTTGCCTGTCCTCTTTTTTGTACATGCTTAAGTGCACTTGGAAGCAGCAGGCAGAGCTCGCTCATTTTGGGACATCTGAACTGGGACAGAATAAGACATCCTCAAGCTTTCAGGGGAGGTTTGTGGTGAACATCAGGAAAAAAATTTTCACGGAAAAGGTCATTGGATACTGGAACAGGCTGTCCAGGGAGGTGGTTGAGTCACCTTCCCTGGAGGTGTTTAAGGGATGGTGGACAAGGCGCTGAGGGGCATGGTTTAGTGATTGATAGGAACAGTTGGACTCAATGATCCAGTGGGTCTTTTCGCAACCAGGTAATTCTATGATTCTATGATTCTATCCAGTAGCTTTTACCATCACACCTTTACCTCCTTGTGTAGACAAGTGGCAGTGGGGTCATATTCAAAAGATGCCCATGAGCGACCCTACCAAGCGAGATGCCTCAGCACTGGAAGGGCCGTGGGATGCAGGGTATGCTATTAGGTGAGCTGCTTTGTAGTGGGTTGTAGCCCACGGCTCTGGCACTGGGCAAGCTGGCTCTCAGGTTCATGGCCTCTGAGGTGTTTTCTCTGGGTAGGTGCTGCAGACCCAGCAGCACCAGGAAGCTCTGGGTTGCTCAGTTGGTGTGTAAGCAATTCTGAGGTCAGGTTTCATTTTTATGTACTCCATTACATAAAATATTCAAGTTTGAAAAAACACCCAAAAGCCCACAACCCCCAAGGATATTTCCAGAGGACAATATTTTCCGATTGCTCCTGCTGGGCAGAGTCCTTGGTCCTTCAGCCTGTGGTATGGCAGTTTCCATTTTGAACTCTAGTGTTCATGGGTCAGTCCTTGCTGCAGGAACTTGCCTGAAACAGGGGCCTCCTGAGTGTGATTCATGGGCCACTTGCAAGCTCCGCTCCAGGATGAGTGCATGCAAATTTCTTGGCGGTATTCCTTGTCTTCTGGGAGGTTGTTGTGCAATCAAAGATTGGTGTCTGAGTGATTCCACTGTGCATCCAAAGTTCTTCTGGGAGACATGCCAGAAGGAGCCATATCAGTAAAAAGATCTAGTAAACTGCATAAGGGTAAATTACTTCATTTTAGCCAGTGAGAAAACGTGTCCATTGCAGCTCAGCTGTGGGCTCAGAGGGCAAGGAAACCTTTACTGAGTGGCGGCTGCTCAGCAGACAAGGGTTATAAATTTTTTCACCTGGAAGAGCTGCATCTTCCTGAAGAGGGAAGAGCCTCCAAATCCCTCCTGTGAGCCCTGGAAAAGAGTTTGAAAATTTTTTCCTTCTTCAAATAAAGAACTCATTAAGTTTTCTGTTCCTCTGAGTCCCCATGCTTCCCATTCCCAGAGGCATAACATTGCGCCTAATCACCAACTAGAACAACTGAGGCCTTTATTTTGGCATAAAGCTGCATGAAAAAAGAAAGTCCCCTGTGTATACAGCTGTAACACTTGTGTGATTGTAAGAAAAATGGAGGAAGCCACAACTGATTTCCAAATCTGTGTCTTCCTTTATCCTATAATGAGAGAGATGCATAATTTACACAGGCAAGAAAACATATGAAGCTGATTATTTTTTTTCTTTCTGTTTGTTTTCATCTAGTTGCACAAGGGCTGGAACTCCAGAAGCTGAGATAAAAGCCCTACCCTTTCCTTGGTGTGGTGACCACGATACGGAGGATGGAGAGCAACACTAGAACTCAAGGTACAATGACGAGTACTTACTTGGGTCTTTCCAGCAGCTATCAAAAAAGATGTCTCATCTCTTTCCTGTTTTGAAAAGGAGGAGCGTGAGAGCCATAATGTGAAACACTCAGCTGTGTTGGAGGCAATCACAGTTCCAGTCACTGAGATATTTGCCCACACTCAGGACTATGGCTATAAAGTGCTGACTACAACCAATATTATAAAAATTCCTCCCTGGATGCCTTAGACACATGGATAGTTTTGCATATCTGGAAGACTCACTGGGTGATGACATGTTTCCTCTTTGGGTTGACTCATAAGCTGCTCCTCCTGGTTGCTATGAAAGTTGGAAGTACTTAAATGCTGCCTGCTGTAAGTATGTTTCATGAAAAGAAAGAAGAATCTCAGTGTTATTTCTGGAGTCACTGGTCTGACCCTTTCACTTTTGCAATTGGTAATCTCTGACATTTATTAAAAAGCTTGTTAGTGGCAGGAGCAACAACAATAAAATTTGTGTGTATACTTTGAAGCAAACAATCTCCTCTCCTAATCCAGCCTTCAAGGCTTGAAGTAAACAACTCCATTTCAAGGGGATGCTAGTAAGAAAAGTCTGTTGGGTGCTATTTTTTTTAAACCATGATAGAAAATGTCTAACAGTCTAAAAGCTCTGAGCCCCGAGTTGTTTGATAGGAATGGTTGGACTCGATAATCTGGTGGGTCTTTCCCAACCTGGTGATTTTATGATAACGACTCTGTTAATTAGATGATTAAATATTACTTTATTAGTAAACTCTTGCATTGGTCTGGCATGACTTGTGCTCATTTATGAGACACATGACTCTTGAGCATTTATAGTGAAATTTTTCCAGTAAGTTATTTAATATAATCGCCATAATTCTCTAATGCATATATTTGCATCAATGTTGTATATTCCTTATGACCTGGTTCAGGGTATTTATCTGTGCTGATTTTCAGCAGCTCTTGGGGGAAAAAATGAAAGATATTTTCATGATGTGCAAGTCTGCCACTGTTTCAGACCTTGCTTTCTGTCACTCACCAGGAGAGGTGAGGCTGGTAGATCTGTATGCTTGAGCTCATTCCGAGTTAGCGCTACCCCAGCACGTGGTCAGAGAGGAAAGCAAGAGGGAAGAGGCTGGATAAAGGCATTAGGGCAGCTGGCAGGGAGACTGGGAGCTGACCTAACTCCCCTACCACTGACTCCTGAGAAGGGATAGTTCACACGGTGATGAGCAACATCTCCTGCTGCATCTGTTTGCCTTGCCACACGGACAGTTAGGTTGCCTGTGAGCTGCTGATGGCCAGAGCTTACAACCTGGTGATTTAAGGGAAACTAAAATCATTGGTGATCCACCTTGAAAGGTGGGCTATAGGCAAAGCACACAGGGGTGAGGGAAGAGATGGCAAAGGGAGCTGGGTTGACAGTGGGAGAGCTCTGCCAGCAGAAGTCACCTGGCACTCAGGTCAGCACCAGGTCATCCTGCAGGGACATGACCTGCCCAGATTGAAATTGCTTATGGATTTAAATCAGACCTAGCATTTCACAATTTAATCTCTCCCTCTGCAGGGTCCATGTAGATTTTTATATCGCACAGCTCCTTCACATCCTGCGGTACTTTTAATACCTAATATACATGTTTATCTCTTTGAGGAACAGACACCAATTAACATTGCTCATTAATGAGGGCACAATCAACTTGAATAACCTTGAACCACAGAGTGCACACAGTGATGTATGAACGAGAGGTTAACTACAGATGACAGCTCATTTCTTTTTGTTCTTCTGCCCAGAACATCCTGCCCCAACACACATTATAAATAGTGAGTTCTTGTGGTGGCAAGGGGGACCGTTTCAGAAATGAGTGTAACTTCTTTGTTTAGGAGTGATAGCATGGTATTTGGGTTTTCAGCCTTAATACCATCTATCTCCTCAGCTGCTGGGATAGGCTGTTTTCCCCAAGATCTCCACTGTCGGTACCTGCAATGGCAGCCCAGTTCTGCTCTCTGAATTAGAAAGTTAAATGTGAAAAGGATTGGCTTAAAAACTCACAGAAAAGGGCAACTGGTATTTTAGATGCCTGTGCCCATCTGATTCACAGTTCATTACTCATTGAGCAGCCTCTTTTGTAATTTGTGTAAACTCTAACTTTCTCACCCATCCACAGCTGTGGTATATACTGCTTTTCCATGCAAAACACTCAGCCACTGATAAAGTCCAGTCAGCACCATGCTATCTCCACTCTCACAAAGATTATGCCACATCAGTGTTCCTTCTGTGGGTAATACATTTACTTGCTGTAAGGAGCCATCTAGTGAGGGTTTACTGCACATAAAATCAAAGCAACCATTTCTTTACTGTTTCCAGGCACTACAGAAAGAAAAATGCTGTTCTTTTTTTTTTCCCTCTTCCCTCTCCATGTGCTCCTGCGGCACTCAAGCCACAGCTAAAGCAAACAGCTTGAACAGGTGAGGCTGTGCAGGGCTGAATGCTTATTCCTCTGGCCTTCCCTTTACAAAGGACAGGGAGCACATGCGCTCACTGCCGCTCAGCTCTGCTCTTGGGGTATCCACATGGAGTAAGGATGGATCCCAAAGGATCTTCCCTCTGCACCGGCAAAGTGGGTGCATGGAGAATACAGGAAAGGGTCATACTAGGCAGAAGAGAAAGGTCTTAAAGCTGGTCCTGTTTTAGCCTATGGGGAATAGAAGAACAGAGGTGCACAGTGAAGTGCCCTTTGTCACACAGGCAGCGATGGCACAGCCAGGAACTTAATTCCATTTACAGAAGGGTAAACCACAGTCCCACTCAGCAGAGAGAGAAAGGAAACAGCATTTGAATGGGGGGCACTTCTGTGCTAGTTTGCTTTTGTTGTTGTTTTGTTCTTTAAAGAATGATGAGCTTCAGCAGATGAAAATGTGAGACTAGAGCTAAGAGTGTCTACATAATACAGAAATATGAAGTTTTTGCTCTTGCATCATCAAAAGCACAGCTACATTGCAAATCTATATGGCTGTGATTTTTAAAGACTGCAGAAGGTTCTGAACACATGGAGTTAAATAATAAGCATTCAGTCGGGGAAATCAAAACAGCTTTTCTACAGTTAGAAGTAAGGTTTTGTGTCAGGCTCAGAAACTAAACACAGAGAATGTGGCTGGGTGGAGGGAGGGGGTGCCAGGGCACCATCATTTGTTTTGGTTGTACTGAAGCAGTTTCCAGGCTAAACCTGAGCGGCTGCAGGCAGCAGGGTTTCCGTTAGCTTCTGCCTGGGATGCCCCACAGCAGGTGATAGGTTGGGATCTTTTTTGTGACATTTGCTGTGGAGCCTCTCCAGGCCCCTTCAAGCCTCTTGGGGTGGGAGTTTGCAAGCAGGCAAGCAAGCAGCTCTCTATCACTTATGCTGCGCTGGCACTGGAGAAACCTTCCCCATCTCCTGTCTGCGTATTTCCACCACCAGTTTTCAGTAGGCAGCTTTTCTGTCCCTCGGTAGCTCAGCTTTGTGCTCTCCCGCATCGTCCTCGGCTCAGTTCCCCAAGGCACAACCAGCCAGCCCTCAACGGGAAAGCACTGAGCGTCAGCTCCTCTGCAGGGCTGAAAAAAATGGCTGGCACACTGGAAGAAAGAGATCCTGAGATGTTTGGCACTGAAATACACAACAAACAGGACAGTAATTTTTCATTGCTGTGCTGCACATCAAGATAGGAAAGTAATTCAACTTTTATAAACAAGCTTTATTCTACAAAACCCAGACACTCTCTCATGCACAAGAAAATGTTCTGAATTATGAATGTCTGTCATTTTACAATAACTATTCCTTACCCTGATTTTTTTTTTGTTTTAAATACAAACAATGAAAAATAATATTTTCTTTCCCTTACAGTAAGAAAATCCCCATTTTTAGTGGGTGGAAAGTATTTGACTACATCAATGATTAATAGGTTTAATGTAATAACTGAACACAAAATTTAAAAGGCAAACGAGCCAAACAGAGCCAAAAGGATTTGTTATAATGATTTCATTAGGGATTTTAAAAAGTTTGCTTTATACTTACAGTTTGTTGTCAGAAAGAATTGGCTGAATCCAGTCAAAATGGTTTGTTCTTTGTCTGTCTGTGGTCACCATAGCTACCATTTCAATCTGTTAACATATGTGGTATTATTTTGTTCCTTTCTCTTAAACTCCATTCACAGATGCTGTCAAGATTTTCCTTTGTACATATCTGATCAGTTTGTGCCAGGTTTGGCTTTGTGCCTTTTCAGATGAGAGCCTCTATGATGAGGACAAGGTGTTTGGGCACTCGGAGCAGCACTAGAGACAGGGAAAGCTGGGATGGGGATGGCTTCTCCTCGACTACAGCATGGGATCTGTGAGAAATACCTTGGGAAGACATTGTCAGAGGTGTATCTTTTTTTTTTTGGAGAGGTGGGTATTCCCCGGCTGTGCTGTGGCAGATCCTCAGCTGCCGTACATCACTATAAATTAATCCATTTTAGTGGAGCTGCTGTGCCTGCTGATGGTCAGGTCCTGTGATGTTGCTCATTACAAAGGCTTTGGGTGAGGAGCCAAGAGATGAAGGGAGGCACTGCCACAACATTTGAAATAAATAAGTAATAAGATAGTATAGCCTCTATTCTCTTCTGTTTTCCAGTGTTAGACAAGGTTCAGGTTACCACTGAGTATGGAGGTGTATCCACTCAGTAGAACGGAGGTGATTGGAATATTTAATGGATACCAGATAATGCACATTTCACATTTTAATCGGCATTGAATGGGGAAAAGTCAGTTTCCTCTATTGCTGAATTTGAAGATGATTGAAATAGCTTCATTTTCTTTCCAGCTGTGAAGTAGTCAGGTAAATGTATTGATGTGAGTATGTATGCAGTACATTTTATAGGAAGGAAGCTGTAAGAGAAATCAGATAGTCTGGAAAATAAACAATTTTCTTTCACAACAAAGGTCGCACAGTAAAGTTATGGTGAGTTGATGTGTTTTGGTTGATTTTTTTTTTTCTTTATATAGTATAAAAGCTTTTACTTAAAGCTCTGTGGGTCTGATTTTCAGTGCTGCTGAACACCCTGTTTCCTTTTGACTGGAGATGTAGGTGTTCAGTATTTCTGGCACCCAGAGCCCCTGTACTAATGCCTGCAGAGAGTAGCTGGAGAGAGCCTGAGAAATATTATTGTAATAAGGGGCTAATTCTGCCTCTCCTTCCTGCCTCTCAGTGCTGATGAAAGAGTGTCTGGGAGTCATGTTATGTGCACAGAGAAAGGGAATTCTGATTTATTGGCTCTGGCTCCCCAGGGGCAGGTATGCTCTCCTAGCAAAACTCACGGTAAGTCACATTTGTGTTTCTAGTATAAGGCCAATTTTAAGGAGTCCTGGTTCAGCTCTAAAAATTCTCTTAGCGTGCATGAATAGAAACCAAATTGACAAGATAGACCATAACTGCTCTGAGAGGGCCATTAGTTCCTGTTGTACGAAAAATCCACATTTTAGAACAGTAAGTATTGTTCATATTTGCACAACAGGCTGTAACTGTTCCTTCTAAGTCATTATAGCCTGCATGGAAATATTAATTTTCAAGATCACTATTGATACCACAGGCACAGAAGCAGCAAGAGGCAGATGCCTGTGTTTGATATTAATTCAGAGCCTTCCAGTGCCTCTGAGCAGGTTCGGATCAGTATAAACTCTAGACTTACACCCTTACAACTGCCAGGAGGAAGATGACAGGATAAAGGTTTGGTCTGATGACTGGGAGTTTGCTGCAGGGTTTCTGGTGTCCTCAGATGAATCCCAGTGGGTCAGTGGTTGCAAGAGGGTACCAACAAGTTGTCTGTTGAGAAATATCATCCACATCCTGTGCTCAGTGCTGGTGGGGAGGGTGGGGAAATGCACCTATATTTGATGCTTTCAGTGTTTAGGAAAGCCTAGAGCAGATAGGAGTGTAGGGTTTTTTTTTTTTTAAAAATTGTGATTTTGAGAGGTATTAGGTCATGGCATTTTCTAAAATTGTTTCTGTTAGTTGGTGATTAATCCTTCACTTGATGCCAAATTGAGGTTTCATTGATTTTTTTTTTTCTTTCCTTTACCAGGTTTTCATGCATTGCAGGTTTTCTTTAGACAAACAGCAGAGAGGAACTAATTTTGATTTCTCTCTGCTCCCTCTGACATCACTAGCATTTGAGATTTCCCAATTATATTTGGAATGAATAAAAGTGTAAAATCAAAGGTTGGCACTAGGGTCCTGATGAGTTGTGCTGTGCCCTAGGGGCATGTTCACAGGAATACTGGGCCTGAGCCTTCTTGTACTGGTTTTACAAACAAAGGGAAATTCCGTGGATTTCAGCAGAGTGATCCCCAGTATTTCAGAAGGATGTGACTAAGAAAATTTTCTCCACTCCCACACGTGTGTATGGACATGTCAACCTATACATTTTTGCTCCTTAACAAAACTTTGCTTGAACTATGACTGCATGTTTTGAGGACAATTTCCAATAAATTTCTACCAGTTCCCTTTCCTGTGGGAATGCCAGTGGTCAGAAGCCCTCTAGGATACCTCTGGATGAATTTCCCTAAAATCATACTCTGTTACGGGAAGAGATTGGGATGAATGATAGAGTAAAAGGGGCTGTACTGGCAGAAAGTCAAACCATGGATTTTTGGTAGGATTTCAGGAGCGAGCAGCTGCCTCTCAGCTGGATGTCTCCTTCACATTGCTGCGATTGCCACAATAGCAGTGAGGCAAGTGAAGAGGATCCCCAGGGAGGCAAGAGATCTCCTGGGTGAGGGACTTTGCTGCAAGGTTTTTGTCAGAGTCCCAGACACCAGCGCATCTCTGTAGAAGTGGGGGGGCTGCCTGCCACGTTTCAAAGGTGAGATATCTCACTCTGCTCTCTTCCATGGATCCCAACAACATTCACCACATAAAAGCTACCTCTGAGGAGGGTCTTGCATAGAGGAACTGTCCTGCTGTATCCGTCTGACGCCTCTCATAGTCTGTTAGTCTTGCTGTCAGCAGCATCCTTGAAAGGTAATACTACTGCACTGTGTAAGTAGCTTCTCCTGGGGGTAGCTTCTTCCCTCACTCACTCAAAAAAGAGAGATTGATTTAAATGCTGAAGTGCTAGGGATTGTATTCCTTGCAAAGCTCTTAAAATTAATATCTACTGTTAAACCCTGGATCTTGTAATGTACAACATCCAATCTTTGTCCCATTAGGTTTTGTGACAAAGAGCTCCCTAAAGGGATTGTATGCATTTCTTGTTCAAAATCTCCTATGAGAAAAATTAAGTTATTGGACTCCTGGTTACCCTGAAATGATTACAGCTGTCCCCTGCAACTCTGTCTCCCCTCCCAGACTTTAGCATGATGTGCTGGCTTCCGTGCTGCCGAGATGGTAATAATGGAGAGAAGTGAAACGAAAGAAGTTTATAAAAAGAGAGTGGTATCTTCCCAGGTAAGTGCTGTGCTGGCTGCAATCATCCCTATGATAAAGTGGCTCCTGAAAACGAAATATTTTTTCCATTTTTTTTTTTTTTTAAGGAGAGATGAATCTCTTTGCTCTTTGTGCTTTTCTTCTGATATGGAGATTTTCTGCTTAAATAAAGAACTGAGTGGAGCAAACTCCTCACCCATCTGAGGCTTTTTACACTGTGTTTGCGATGTGCCTCCTCCTCAACCTCAGGAAGGGAAAGGTACCTGTTCCACCTAATACGTGGCTTGGTTTCTGTGAGAAGGCACCAGCTACGGCATGGTTAATGACACCAGAGCCTAGGTCCTGTCTCACCTCCTCTCACTGCTGCCTCTTCCCACCTTCTTCTCTTGAGCTCTTCTTCAGAACTGCCCAGGGGTGCAGGGTGAGGGGCAGAGAGGAGAT
Organism: Coccyzus lansbergi; assembly: GCA_033558105.1. Taxonomy (NCBI): domain Eukaryota; kingdom Metazoa; phylum Chordata; class Aves; order Cuculiformes; family Coccyzidae; genus Coccyzus; species Coccyzus lansbergi. The sequence goes on from JAUMJK010001160.1 coordinate 145,659, forward strand.
ACCTGCTCTAGGTGCTGCCTGCCAGGCAGTGCCCCTGCTCTGGAGCCCTGCTCACTCTGGAGGTGGAGGCGCTCAGGGGGAACAGGGTTTCTCAAAAGCCTTAAATTTAATTAGCTGATGAAGCTCCCAGGAGGAAAGGGGGAGAGGAGAGTTCCGTGGGAGCACCATAGCTAGTGGGAAAGGCCATATGCCCCAGGAGCCAAATCCCTGCTAAGGAGACACTCACAGTAGTGTGTGCAGGTAGGTGACTCCTGTTCCCCAGTTTCATGAGCTATGAAATAGCTCATAGCATGGATGCTGAAACAAACTCACTGGGGTCTGCAGTCACACTTTGCTGGGACAGATGAGGTGGTCTCTGCAACTCTGCCTACACCAAGATGCTGTGTGTTTGTTTCACTGCTCCCCCTGGCACTGTAAATCTCTGCCTATGCTGGATTTCAGTCCCATCCTCTCCCTCCTCGCAAGGTCAGTCTCTCCTCTTGGCCAGCCAGGAACCCCACTCCAGATCAAGACTGGGTTCCCCTTACTGCTATGGCTCCTCTTGTCCAGTCATACTCATTGTGCAGCTGCTAGCAGGCGTTTTCCTGACTCCCCCTGCCACACACCCAACCCAAGCTCCTTCTCTGCACCTTTGCACTCCCACCATGGTCCTCCCCACTTTTTTTCCACTGGTCTCCCACTCACTACAGGACATGAGCCATTCTCTCCAGTGGGAAATAAAAGTTTGGATTAAAATTTGCCTTATTATTCCTTCTCTAAAAGCAGTTTCCAGGCTGAAAAGCTCCAAGGACGGATTTCCGAAGGAGCGCAGGAGAATTAGGGACAGACTTTTTAAGGTATGAAATTATGTGTCCCTTGCAATTTTTTCAGCAGATATGATGTCTGTTTATGTCTTTTAGGCATGTAAATTCTTCCAGAGAACTGGGGTTTGAACACCCAAGTTCCCTTGTAGCCAAAGACAGCCAGGCATTAACTCCCATACGTTCCTTCCAAATTCCAGCGAAAATTATTGTCCAAGTTGGAGAACAAAGCTGTAATACAAGAGATAATAAACCAAATTTCCGTGCTTCTTTAGCAGGTATCTTAGCACTAGGGGGAAAAAAACACAAACCATAGTGTTGACTGGATAAACATCTTGTTTAAAGGGTAACATTTTCCTGATTAATAGCTTTTCAGTGTTAAAAACAGTCAGTCTAGAGCATGATTAATTGTCCCTTCTACCACTAGTAACCAAATACACGTGTGTATGTGTGTATATATATACATACATATATATACGTATATACGCATGCACTTGTGTAAATGCACAAGCACATTCTCACTGAAGTAAGCATTTTTAGTGGGTCTGTTTTCAAAGAAAACACAATATCCAGGAGGTGAGGGCTGCTTTTTACAACGTGGGCAAACGGGAATGGTTTCAGTTCTTGTAACCCTTTATTGTAAGAACCAGAGTATCACTGTCCTGGTGGAAGGTACAAAACACTCACCTGGGAAGGGAGGAGACCAAGAAAGAGGCAGAAGATGCTTTGCTTTTTGCCTGGGGAATGAAGTCTGCTCAGTTGTGGGGCATTCTCATTGCATTTCTACTTCATCTATACTTGTGGGACTGACAAGGTTAATGCAAATAAAAAGTTTGCTTCAAAAAGTTGGCAAGGAGAGGTACTTTTCCCCTGACAGAGTTAATCAAATTTCAAGTAATGATTTTAAAAGATAGTCCTGCCTGGCCCAACCTGTTAGACTACAGCAAACATACAACAGTGACACCATCTTTATAAGCAAAAGACTTCCCCCACCCCCCAACTTTCTTGCTCTAATATCTAAACAGCTGAACAGGTCAACCGTTACGTTTGAGTAATGTCCAGAAATTTCAGTCAAGCTCATAGACTAAAACCAAACGCCATCCTTGCTTTATTTGACTCAGTCTGCTACAGATTGTACATAAAACCCCTCCTGATCCTGTGCACGGCTTGATGAGCCTTAACAGGACATGGTTACGTGTAGAATCATGATGTAACGTGTCTAAATGAGGTACTGATCCAAGTAAGCAAGACCCCTGCCCACCAGAGTCTCTCCTAGGGCTCATGGGGTTTTCTCCTCACTTGTCCCGCCTTGCAGGACTTAAAGAAGTTTTTACATTGGGTATCTCCAGAGCTAGTGGTGTGAGCTGGAGTAAATTTATAGCTCTTTTGGCATTTGCAGTAGTCAGAGGCTGTAAAAAGTGCATTCACTGTTGCTGCTGAAAAATAAAATAGAGTTCTGCATTATGTGTACAGTCTCTATGTACACTCTTGTCAACACTCTGTGAAGAGTTTTCTTTATGGCCAGAAAAGAATTTTTTGAAGTTTGCTTCAATAACAACACCAAAATCTGTAGCAACGTGTTGGGACACTCTTAAAGCTTCAGGCTTTTAGCCTGAGCAGAAAGAAACCATTGCCACTTTTAAGGAAGCAAAAACAAACACGAAAACCTTTCTCAATGGTTAGAGATGAATAGCTCCATCAGCATTAGAGACGTAATGTTCATGGCCTGTGAGTTTCTACAGAAAGGTCTGAATAAGAAAAGCCATCCTGCTGGGGATGAAGAGGGTACTGTAGGTCTGAGACAACAGCTGTGGCAGGTGCAAACTGGATGTGATGGTGACGTCCTGCTCTGGGGACACGCACCCATCGGTGCGCAAGGGAGAAGGCATGTCCCACTCGTGTTGGACTCCATGATCCAGTGGGTCCTTTCCAACCTAGTGATTCTGTGTTCCTGTGCATCTCCTTGTTTTCAGCCAGGGATGAGGAGTGGCCTGGTGAGCAGGCAGGAGGGGCAGAGCGTGCCCTGCTGTCCCCGGGGATGGTTTGGGGGTGGGTGGCAGCCCTTGGGGTGCTCCCCAGCAGCAGTGGGACTGCTCCTCCAGCTCCCACCCACCAAATCCGAAGGACGCTGTGCATCCCCACTCCTGGGGGGACACAGTGGAGGCCATGGCTCTAGAAAAGGGAAGCGCTGACAGAAAATGTCGCTTCAACAGTTTAAAAGAGTGAAATCGTGTTGTAGATATTTTAGATGATTGACTTAGATTTTAACCCCGGGGCTGAAGCAGGTAACCGCTAGGACAAGAGGAGGCAGGAGGGAGGGGAAGTGAAGCAAGACCAACATTAAGGCCCAGTTTGTAAAGCTGTACACACACATCTCCACGCAAGCATGTCTGTGTTCTCAGATCCAAGTTCAAGTTAATACTCAGGTGCGCTTCAGTCTAATTGTTGGATGAGATTTTTTTTTTTCTTCCAGGGCTAGGACTTGCAAAGCAGAGCAAAAAACCTTCTGAGTTCCACTCCAGCTGATTTTAAAATGAAAAATCAGGTGTTCCCTTCCTGTTCTTGCATTTCTGGAGTAGAAATACTGGAGTACAGGGAAGGATAATGAACACTCTGCCATGTTTGCATTCCTGTCTATCATGAAAATGTATTCTGGGTTAAAGAACTAACACACTTTGCACCGGGAATTATTCGTCGCTGTCAGTGGTTTAAGAGCGTCGCTAATTATTCCCCTGACTCAGAACCGGTATTTATAAAGAGTGTGGGATCAGGAGTCTCTGTCATGAAATACAGTTTTGAGAGCTTGAAAAAGCTGTTTTTGTGTAGTGTACATAAACACTTTTTTTGTGCTGCAAATAAATAACAGTGGTTATGTGGAATAAATAAGCACAGGTACACGTGTAGATTAAGGAAACTGATTTCACATCTGTCAGGATACACACGTAACATATAGAGAGCATAGAGGGGAGCGTAAATATTGAAAAAAGGTCACTAGACTGAAAGAAACTAACACGCGTTTCAAAAAGGTATTTCTTCCTCTTATTTTAATGGAGCAAGCAGTGCATGAAAATAAATGAGGGGCCTTTCCGAACTGCTACCTAAACCTGAAATCATTTTGATAGGCTCGGGCAGGATACAAAGAAGAGGGCGAAGCCCAGGGCTGGAGGCTGTAGTGGTTCTTTCCCCCCTCCCCCTGTGCAAATTCTCTCGGATTAAAATGGCAGAGGGAGGAGGGGAGTGGCTGGGGACAGTTTGCTGATACGAGATAACCGCTGCTAGTCAAATTGCACTTTTAATTGCACGGGCCAATAAAAGAAAACTTGCTCCAGAAGTTAATTTGAATGAAAATGGGGAGACACGCCCCGCAAGCTGCTTTCCCCGATTAAGCATTGTTCCCCCTCGCCCTGCCGTCCAGTTTGAGTCGCAAATAAAAGCGAGCAGCTCCATCCTCTCCTTGCCTGCTTTAGCCGGGACGGGGCTGCCCCCCCCCCACCCTCTCCCCCGAAGCACGAAAGCTTCGACGACCCAACCTCGTGAGGAAAGGCAAAGCGGGGCCGCCTCCCCCTTTTGTTCGGGCCCCTCGCCAGGCTCCGTCCCGGTTTTCGGGAGCGGAGCCCCTGGAAGCTGCCGGCGGGGGCTCCAGACGCCCACCCCCCCCACCCCCCCCCCCCCCCAGGCTCGGGGAGGGCTCGGAGGCGCAGGCCGGCTCCCCCCACAGCCGCCTGAGGAGGGTTCCCGGGCCCCGCCAGGCCGACCGGCCTCGGGGACCCAGCTGTGGGGCTAGCGGGAGCCTCGAGGGGCCACCACCCCGCAGCCGGGGGCGAGGGCTGCGGGGGGACCGCGGGGGGCGGCGGTGATACACACTCCACCCCCCCACCCCCCCCATTCTACGGGGAGGGTGACATGGTGACACCCCCACATTTCCCCAGGAAGGGTGACAGGCTGACAACCCTATCCTCCCAATTATCCGGGAAGGGTGACACGGTGAGAACTCCCCCTCGCTCCCCATTCTCCTGGAAGGGGAACACAGTGATACCCCCATCTCATTCTCCGAAAAGGGGAACACCTCCTCATTCTCCGAGAAGGGTGACACGGTGACAACGCCCCCCTCGCCCCCCCCCATTCTCCTGGAAGGGTAACACAGTGATACTCCCCTCCTTATGCTCCGAGAAGGGTGACACGGTGCCTTCCCCCCCATTCTCCGAGAAGGGTGACACAGTGCCCCAATCGCCCCATTCTCCAAGAAGGGTGACATTGGGGACCCCCAGTTCTCGGAGAAGGGTAACACGGGGGAACCCCCCATCCCCATTCTCCGAGAAGGGTGACACTGGGGACACCCCCATCACTTCTCCTGGGGCACTCGTGGCCCCCCCAACACCCCAGACCCGCCGTCCTGAGGAGGGCGCTGCCAGCCCCTGGGCCCTTTGTGTGCGGCCCCATTCAATTTATAAGCAACCCCCATTCAAAGTGTGTGCAACTTCCCCCACCACGTAACCTTCCGCCGCGGCGGAGTTGATGGGGGGGGGGGAGAAAGAAGTAGTCCCTCGCCACCCTTCCTCCTCCCGGGGCCGAGGTCACAGAGGGCCAGCGGGGGGGGCGGGGGGCGGCCCAGGGCCGAGGCGGTGAGCGCCGCTCTGTCGGGGGCGTGTGGCGTCGCTCCTGGCAGCCCCCGGGAGGAGAAGAAGAAGAAGAAGGTAGGGGCTGGGCGGAGCGATCGCGGAGCCCTCGCACGCACGGACCCGGCGATAACGCCTCCTCCCCCCCGGCCCCCCCCCCCCGCACGGCGACTCAGCGAACGGAAGCTCCGCGCTGCCCGCGAC
>JAUMJK010001161.1:0-74854 GCA_033558105.1 Coccyzus lansbergi
CCCTGCGTCGTGCGACCACACCCCCAAAGACGAGTCCACGCCCAACCCAGCTCCCTATTGGTCTGTCTGGCCAGGTCACGCCCCGTAAGAGGCCACGCCCCCTCCGCTTCCGTCCCCGCTCCCCATTGATTCGCTCCGGCCCCGCCGCGAGGCCCCGCCCTGCGCCGCCGTTTTGAGGCCAAACCAACGGGAAACGGTGAACGCGGAGCAACCGCTCGGCCCCACCGCGTTCCTCTGGGAAAAGAACGAGCCCCTCCCCTCCCGCCCCGCTCCCTCCCAGCCCTCAAGGTCAGGCGCGGTCCCGAGGCCGCGGAAGTGTGTCAGGACCGGCGGGGTGACGTCACGGCGCCTTCCAGGGCGGGACTTCCGGCGGAAGCGGCTCCGGGCGGGGAGGCGGAAGCGGAAGCGGCGGCGGCGCAGGCGCGGTGGGAGCCGGGCCGAGGGGAGGCAGCGCCCGGCGAGAGCGCATGGAGTCTAGGGGAGAGCCGTGAGTGCGGGGGCGAAGCGGGGCCCACGGGGGCCGGGCAGCCGCCATCCCGCCGCACGGGGGAGGAGGAAGCCCCGGGGATCCGGCACTGGGCGGGGAGGGAACCGCCCCATGATGGGAGCAGAGGGGAAATGGGGCAGGGGGCGGCCTGGACCGAGGGAAGAAGGGCAGGAGGAGGAGGAGGAGAAGAGAGATGGGAATGGAAGGATAGGGAGGAGGATGAGAATGAAGAGGGTGAAGATGAGGAGGGAGGGAAGGGGAGGATGAAAATTAGGACAAGGAAGGGGAGGATGAGGGTGAAGATAAGAAGGAGAAAGATAAGGAGGAGGAGGAGCATCCATGCAGACCAACACTTCCCCGAGTTCAGAGAATCATAGAATCGTAGAACAACCAGGTTGGATTGATAGGAATGGTTGGATTTGATAGGAATGGTTGGACTAGAAGATCCTATGGTTCCCTTCCAACCTGGTTGTTCTGTGATTCTATGAAGAGACCCACTGGATCATCAAGTCCAACCATTCCTGTCAAACACTAACCCATGTCCCTCAGGACCTCGTCTACCTGTCCCTTAAACCCCTCCAGGGAAGGGGAATCAACCACCTCCCTGCGCAGCCCATTCCAATGCCCAATGACCCTCTGTGTCAAAAACTTCCTCCTAATCTCTAGCCTAAATCTCCCCTGGTGGAGCTTGAGGCCATGCTTGAGGCTGCAGCCTCTCCCCCTCTGCTGAAACTGAGAGTCCATGTCCATCCCCGCTGCTCCCAGGGCATTAGCTGCAAGCAGGGAAGGGCTCAGGGCACTGCCAGACACCATCTCCCAGTGCTCCTCCTGGTGCGGATCCTTCGGGATCAATACCGCTGCGATGCCCTATCCCCTGCAGCCGGATAATCCTGCCGAGTGCCTGAGCTCAGCCGCTGTAAGCTGGATATCTCAACACTAATAATGGCTGATCCGCAGGGTCTTTCTGGCTGCGATCAGAGCTGAATAGCTGATTTGATAGGAATGGTTGGACTAGAAGATCCGATGGGTCCCTTCCAACCCGGTTGTTCTATGATTCTATGAAGTTCAGTGCCTCCAGGAGGAATCTGCAGAGCCAGAGGGGTTCAAGGTCAGGTTGGATAGGGCTCGCAGCCCCATGATCTGGTAGGAGGTGTCCCTGCCCATGGCACGGCTGGCACTAGATGGGTTTGAGGTCACTTCCAACCCATTCCGTTCTATTCTGTCTGGTGCCTGAGATAAAATAGGTTTTTATTGTCATCCAGAAGCCAGCACGTGGAATCATCCACTGGAAATCATAGAATCATAGAACAACAAGGTTGGAAGAGACCCTCAGTATCATCGAGTCCAACCATTCCCATCAAACACTAACCCATGGTCCTCAGCACCTCGTCCACCCGTCCCTTAAACACCTCCAGGGAAGGTGGCTCAACCCCCTCCCTGGGCAGCCTCTGTCAGTGCCCAGTGACCCTTTCTGTGAAAAAGAAGCCCAGAGAAGAGAGGGAAGCTGGTCTTTAGGATACTCCTTAGACTGGATCTTGGGAAGAAATGATTCCCCTTGAGGATGAGAAGGCCCAGGCCACCCAGAGCAGCAGAATGTCAGGGAGCACTGTGATTTATAGCCAGGCAGCCTTTGTCCGCAGCACAGCTGAAGGGAGCTCCTCAAAAATGTTCTTTCCACAGGAACAGGATGAGCCAGGGAGACTCCAATCCGGCTGCCGTTCCACACGCCGCTGAAGATATCCAGGGCGATGACCGGTGGATGTCACAGGTAAGCCAGGGAGTCACACCAGCTTGGATTCTCTTTCCTGGAGAGCTTGGGGGCTGTTGGAGCTGCAGAGCTGTCTGCTGAGCGCTCAGCCAGAGCTCACCCTGCTGCTTGCTTTTCACAGCACAATAGATTCGTCCTGGACTGTAAGGACAAGGAGCCCGACGTGCTCTTCGTGGGCGACTCCATGGTGCAGCTCCTGCAGCAGTATGAGGTACAGCAGTGACATTCCAGAGTGGTTCTTTAGTCTGGTTGTAGATGATCACACCCGACACTGATAATTCCATCTTAAAATCATAGAATCATAGAATCACCAGGTTGGAAGAGACCCACCAGATCATCGAGTCCAACCATTCCTATCAGACACTAAACCATGTTCCTCAGCACCTCATCCACCCATCCCTTAAACACCTTAAACACATCTTTTCTGCTCCAATTTCACTTTGTACGAGCAGTGAGTAGTTAAGGAGGCTAAACCTGAAGGGACTCACTGCTCACACAAAGTCATCCCAGCCTGTGTTTAAGCCGTTTGCAGTTTTCATCTGAAGCTGTCACTGACTGGTTCTACCTCAATGCTTTACTAAACCCCTTGTTAGTTTCCAAGCCTCCGATTCTAGGCTCCTGAGAGCAGCTCTCAGGTTGTCTTCAGGTGCATTTTGGTGGCCAGAATACACTTAACCCTCTCCTATTTGGGGTGCTGTTTCAGCACAGCAGATTTCATGGAATCATAGAACAACCAGGTTGGAAGAGACCCATTGGATCATTGAGTCCAAACATTCCTATCAAACACTAAACCATGTCCCTCAGCACCTCATCTACCCGTCCCTTAAACATCTCCAGGGAAGGTGAATCAACCACCTCCTTGGGCAGCCTATTCCAATGACCCTTTCCGTGAAAAACTTCCTCCTAATCTTTAGCCTAAATGTCCCCTGGTGGAGCTTGAGGCCATTCCCTCTTGTCCTGTCCCCTGTCCCTTGAGAGAAGAGCCCAGCTCCCTCCTCTCTACAACCTCCTCTCAGGTAGTTGTAGAGAGTAATGAGGTCTCCCCTCAGCCTCCTCTTCTCCAGGATAAACACCCCCAGCTCTCTCAGACGCTCCTCATAGGTTCTGTTCTCCAGCCCCTTCCCCAGCTTCGTGGCTCTTCTCTGGTCTCGCTCCAGAGCCTCAACATCCTTCTTGTGCTGAGGGGCCCACAACTGAACACAGGATTCAAGAAACGGCCTAGAGCTTTTCCCTAGAGCTTTTGTGGAGCAAATAATTCAGCTCTGTTGCGGCCATGCCCTGCACCTGCAGCTTCCCAGAGCGATCTGGTTTGTCCCATGGAGAGGAAAGGAATTTGTTCAGGTCACAGATTCCTCCTTCAGGAGCCCCGTTGGTAGGGATGCAAGGGACACCGTGCTCTGTGACAGACCCAGGCCTCTCTGTCACCCATGAGTGAGGCAAATCCCTGCTGGTGAACACTTTCCCTTCCTTTGTTTTTTCAGTGCAGCTCCCTCCAGGTAAAGCCTTGTCCAGGGTCTATCTGCACTGCAGAAGTGAGTTTTTGGAGGATGGCTCGTTGCTGCTTTCCGTGTCCTTGGAGACATGGCTCAGAAATAGCTCTGGCATAGCAGATTTCTGCTTTCTGATTGCAGATATGGCGAGAACTCTTCTCACCTCTTCATGCGCTGAATTTTGGGATCGGTGGCGACACCACAGGGCACGTTCTATGGAGACTGAAGAATGGGGAACTGGAGAACATTAAACCGAAGGTATGAGCAGAAAACTGAACTAGGCAACCCCATGTTGGCTCAGAAGAGACTTCAGGGCTTGGGTGGCTCAGACCTGAGCCAAACTGAGCCAACTGCCATAACTGTTGGGGTGCGAGTGATGCTTGTGGAGGGTTTTCAGGGTCAGCAATCCAATCCTGTCTCAATTTGAAGAAGCTGCAAGTGTTTTTTCTCCCCGTAGGTCATCGTTGTTTGGGTTGGAACAAACAACCACGAAAACACAGCGGAAGAAGTGGCAGGAGGAATCGAGGCCATCGTGCGCCTCATCAACTCCCAGCAGCCACAGGCCAAAGTGATTGTGCTGGTATGTCTCTTGGCGCTGGAAAACAAACCGAGCCCTGTGCTTCTGCTCTACTGGGAGTTACTGGTTTTTACAGGGGAGGGCAAGCGCTTCATTTCTCTTGTGCTTTGAGCCTGCTTCCCCACTTTGCTTGGCCTGTGGGGGCAAAACCGGTGCCGGGATTGGAAATCCTCTTTGTCTTCCTCATCTTGGCCTGTCAGGCAGTGACTCTTTAGCCTATAGAAGAGGAGGCTGAGAGGAGACCTCATTACTCTCTACAACTACCTGAAAGGAGGTTGTGGAGAGGAGGGAGCTGGGCTCTTCTCCCAAGGGACAGGACAAGAGGGAATGGCCTCAAGCTCCACCAGGGGAGATTTAGGCTAGAGATTAGGAGGAAGTTTTTCACGGAAAGGGTCATTAGACATTGGAATAGGCTGCCCAGGGAGGTAGTTGATTCCCCTTCCCTGGAGGGGTTTAAGGGACGGGTAGATGAGGTCCTGAGGGACTTGTTTTAGTGTTTGATAGGAATGGTTGGACTTGATGATCCGATGGGTCTCTTCCAACCTGGTTGTTCTATGATTCTGTGACTCTCCCGTGAGGAGCTGGGTAGTGGCATTTAGTGCAGTGCTGAGAGGTTCTGCAAAGAGCACGGCTGATAAATTAAGAGGGAAATCAAAGCAAGCAAGGGCCTGGCCAGTTGTAGCACATCTGGCTTCTTTGGTTGCATTCCCAGCTAGATCTGAGCAAATCCTGATGCAAATGCTGGATTCATAGAATCATAGAATCACCAGTTTGGAAGAGACACACTGGATCATCGAGTCCAACCATTCCCATGAGTCTCTAAACCATGTCCCTCAGCACCTCGTCCACCTGTCCCTTAAACATCTTCAGGGAAGATGAATCAACCCCCTCCCTGGGCAGCCTCTGCTAGTGCCCAGTGAGCCTTTCTATGAAAAATTTTTTCCTTATGTTCAGCCTAAACCTCCCCTGGTGGAGCTTGAGGCCATTCCCTCTCGTCCTGTCCCTTGGGAGAAGAGCCCAGCTCCCTCCTCTCCACAACCTCCTTTCAGGGACTTGCAGAGAGCAATGAGGTCTCCTTTCAGCCTCCTCTTCTCTAGGATAAACACCCCCAGCTCTCTCAGTCCTCTTGTCACGGACTCTTAAGTCTGCACAGGCTGCCTGAATCAGAAGAGGAGGCAGATTATTGTGTTGTCAGAGTCCTACGAAGCTCTTTTTCGCCTCCCTCTTTACCAGGGTCTGCTACCTCGTGGAGAGAAGCCAAACCCTCTGCGGCAGAAGAACGCCAAGGTGAACCACCTGCTGAAAGCCTCGCTCCCCAAACTGCCCAACGTCCAGCTGCTGGACGTGGACGTGGGCTTCGTGCACTCCGATGGCACCATCTCCTACCACGACATGTTCGATTTCCTGCACCTGACGGGAGGCGGCTACGCCAAGATCTGCAAACCCCTCCATGAACTGATCATGCAGCTGCTGGAGGAGACCCCCGAGGAGAAACGAGCTGCCCTGGCTTGAGCCGCCGGCCTCGGCGTTAACAGCATCACCCAGCCCATCAGATCAGTTCTGTCACTGGCACTACAGAATCCTTCTTTCTTAAAGCACTTTTCCATTGTAGAATGTTACCGGATGTTCGTTCCTAGTGTTTTGAGGGGGAAGGCTGATGTTTAACTGGTCTTGTCCATTCGAGGGCCGGCTCGGTTGGTTTTATTGCAGGAGGAAAGTAGCTGAAGACGAGTTTTACTTTTAAACCATTCCTCATTTAACAGGAGAACAGGACTGTCGCTCTGTGCCCCTCTCATGTCTCGTTGCTCTGTGGTTGTCCTAGATCCCCTGTAGCCTGTCTGAGCGCCCGCGCACGCCTCCCGCTCTCCGCTCCCGGCTGTAGGGACCGTGCGCTGTGTATTTAGCCCCTGAACACGAATCACATTCCACTCGCAAAAGCCGGAACCAGACGCATTTTTTTTTTCCAACTCGGTCCTGCCTTTTAGAGTTTGGTGGGTTGATTTTTTTCGGTTGGTTTATTATCTGGGAGGGTTAAGTGACTCTGGTTGCTTTCTCGCCCCCTTTTGGAAGCAGCATGAGATGAATTCAGAAACGTAAAGAAGCAAGCGGTTAACCTCACTGGTGCAATTCGCAGGTGCCTGTTCCTGTGCATTTCCCCATTCCTGTGATTTCCCCGTTCCTCGCTTTCCCTTCGGGGCCATCTCATTCCGGTGCTTCAGGCCGTCCTGTTCTCTGCTTCCGTCTCGTGTGGTGTCGCTGCCTTTTAACACTTGCTCAGTTTAGGATTTTAATTGCCCCCTAAACACCGCACGGGGCAGTCGCTTCCTCGCTCCTCTAGAGGCCACAGTTCATTCTCCACGATGCCTGTGCCGCAGGGCTCTCTGCGCTGCTCTTTGTTCTTCTTTTTGGTTTTTAAGTGACTGTTAGATCCTTTTTTTTTTTTTTTCTAAAGGAAACCCCTCTGAGCGGTTGCCCCCGTCTTCAACGCTTGAATCACTCTGAAGCTTTACAGGTTCCAAGGTGTATATTTCTTTCTCTCTTCTGTTTTACTCGTGTAAACGTTTTATTTGAGCGACTACAGCCTCTTGCAGTAAAAAGCAAAGTACAGGCACAGCTTTTCTTGCCCTGGGAGCTGCTCCTCGCCTTGGACGGGAGAGCCCATGGGGAGGTGTCCTCGTGCAGGGATCCTGGTTTGCTTTGTTTTTGTGAGGAGAGCTGGTTGTAGTCTCCGATTAATCATATGAAAACAGCCTTTTCTTTTACAGCAGGAGGTTCTCTTGTTCAGAAAGCGGCTGTTTGGCCCCGACAGGCAGAGCCCCAGTGGACGGATAACTTGACTCGCAAAGAAAAACGTTTTGAACAGAGCCTGTTCCTCCCTGGCTTTACCTGCTGGAGCTCCAAGCTCCGCGGCAAGTAAATCGATGAGGAACAGGCGGCTTTTAGCCTCCCAAAGGGGTGTTTGGGTGTCTGCACCGCGTAGTCTGTCCTCCCTTTTGTCACGAAGGGCTCTGGCGTGGAGCCCCTCAGTGTCCCCACCGCGTCCCCCTCTTCCTGTAGCTTTCTCATAGCAGGATTTCTGCCTGGATTGCATGCCTAGTGTCTGTTTCGTTTCCAGTATTTGTGATCTCCCCCCAGATGAAGGAAAGGAGAAGCGTCGCCCTTGCCAGGAGGAGGCTGTGGAGCAGAGGAGGGGTTACGGTGCTCCCCGAGGCTCACTTGCCTCTGAGCTCTTCTGCTTCGCAGGACGAGCTTTCAGGGAAGGCTGCTCACGCTTCCTCGGTGCTCGCTTGAGGATTTGGGGCAAGGGAGAGCGGAGATTGTAACGTTAAAAATAGGCTGTGATGGAGGATTCTTGGGGAAAGGAGTTCTCCCGCCCCCACATGCCTTTTGGGAGACAGGCTAAGCAGCATTCTGCTCCCTCCGAGCTTTTTCAGGTCTCCAGACCTGGGGGAGAGAGCAGCGTGTTGGTTTAATCTGTGCATCCCTGCTTCCCTCTCCGCTCTCGCTGCGCTTGGCTCGAGTGCTGCTGCCCAGGACTGTGCTGTGAGTCAGCCTCTCCTGGCAGGTTGCCGAGCAGGCCAGGACGTTTGGCTCCGGAGCCTCCTCCAGCGTCACCGAGGCCGGCTCTGCTGGCTTGGCTTGGCTTGGCTTGCCACAAGGCTGCGTTCTGTGCTTGCTTGGGTGCTCCCAGCTCTCCTCTTCTCCTGCATCCCCTCCTGGTGCTGCGTAAAGAGAGAGAGAGGATGGCTTTGCCTCCGCTCAGACTTCAGCTCTGCTTGTTGCTCCTTAGTAAGAAACTGCTCTGCTCAGCACTGTGTGGGAGGGCAAGGAGGGGTTCTCCCTCCTCGCTGAGCTCATACTAAAAACCGAGCGCTTCGTGGTGTAGAAAAGCTTCAGTTACAGCTCTAGGGGACTGATGTCTCTTGGGGTTGAGGCTGGGCCAGCGGGAATGGTGTCATCGCTCAGGTTTACCTGGGAAAGGACTGGCTGGGGTGCTTCTCCACTCCTTCAACACCCCAATCAGTGTTCAACAGCACCAGAGCCCCTTGTCCGCAATGCGTGATCATCGCTGAGTTTGTATTCAGTGCAGCACAGAGAAAAAGGTGTGGAAGGACAGAAGGAGCCTCTGTAACTTGCCAGGGGATGGGAGGATGACAGGAGAGGGGGGACCTGTGTGGAGGAAAGCCCCTACCCTGCCCACAGGCACCGCTCGCCGCCCTCAACCCTCCCCGGGACACACAAAAATTGTGATTCTGCTTTGGCAAAAATGCAATCGGCTGGTAGAACTCGCTCTGTTAGTGCGTATCGCGATATAAATGTCAGTGTTTCACCCCAGCGTCTCGCAGCCTGTATGTATGTGTGTGTGTGTGTGTGCCAAGGCGTCTTTCCTCCCCTCTCCGTATCGCTGGCTCGTTTTGTTCCCTGTCTGAGGGGCTGGGGAGCTGCTGCCCCGTGCCCGGAGCTGCCAAACGCTTCTCCCGCCGGTTGCCCTCAAAGCAGCCGCTACCAGAGGCCTTGGGAGTCGCACTTGGCTCCATCCTCGCTCGTTTAATATCCACTTATTCCCCAGCTCCACTAGGTCCTTCGTCTGTTCGTTTTCCCTCTCCTTTTGCCACACGGAGCTCGGGTCCTGCGCCCCGAGGTCCTGCAGGTGCCCAGTGTTTTGGCCCTCGACAGGACCTCGGCTTGTACTGGATTTATTGTAACCGGGGAACACACATCGAGCAGAGGCGATTACCCGGCTTGGAGTTGTGCTTCTCCAGAGGTGATTACCCAGCTTGGAGTCGTGCTTCTCGCTCCTGCATGGGCGTCCATCTGTCCTCCCAGCACCTCGTTCCATCTGCCGTCGGCGTCACACCCTGGAAGCAGCACGCAGGCTGGCTGAAAAGTGCTTGGGGCTCCTCGCCGAGAGGACCTGTAGAAATAAAGTGCACAATAGCAGCAGCACTCTTGTCTCCTGACGTTTGTCCCGCAGAGAATCGAGGGAAACTACACTACACTACACTTGAAACCTTGGTGAAGGGGCTGGAGAACAGGCCCTATGAGGAGCGACTGAGAGAGCTGGGGGTGTTTAGCCTGGAGAAGAGGAGGCTGAGGGGAGATCTCATTGCTCTCTACAACTACCTGAAAGGAGGTTGTAGAGAGGAGGGAGCTGAGCTCTTCTCCCAAGGGACAGGGAACAGGACGAGAGGGAATGGCCTCAAGCTCCACCAGGGGAGATTTAGGCTGGAGATTAGGAGGAGGTTTTTCACAGGAAGGGTCACTGGGCATTGGAATAGGCTGCCCAGGGAGGTGGTTGATTCCCCTTCCCTGGAGGTGTTTAAGGGACGGGTGGATGAGGTCTTGAGGGACTTGGTTTAGTGTTTGATAGGAATGGTTGGACTAGAAGATCCGATGGGTCTCTTCCAACCTGGTTGTTCTATGATTCTATGAAACCACCAGCCGAGCTCTTGGATGGCAACTCAGGACCAGCAAATGGCTTTGTCTGTCAGGTCAGGTGGGGCTGAGCCATTTCTAAGGGGGGTTTAGAGCCAAAAATATCACCCACAGGCACATAAAAGTGGGATAAAATGACCACCAGGCCCTCGGACAGAGGGTGTGAGCGGGAGGCTCGTCAGCAGCTGGGCTGGGGGTGTTGGAAATGCCGTGTGGCTTCACTCCTACTTCTCCCATGAATGGAGCTGTGGAAAAACAAGGAGTTACTTGGGATTACATCAGTCTGTGGTGATGAAGGCTGCTGCGCGTGGGAGGGGAGGCGGTGAGGGTGCAGAAACCCACTGGCAGGGGAGTGGTGCCTGTGTGGGCAAGGTTTCCGTGGCCCTGTCCTGGCTGCTTGGCGAGTGGCTCGGGCCGCAGAGGAGCTGTGGGGCAGTGGAGACAGGGAGGAGGATGTCCTGCTGTGGCCACTCAGGCCTGGACACGGCTCCTTGGTGCCCCACAGCTCCCACACAGCTCGTCTGTCCGGACTGGGCAGCTGCATCGACCCCTCGGGGGGGTCCCCTAGGGGATGGGGCTTGGCCTGTGGGGACCTGCATGGGGCTGGGGCTCCCTTGTGGGGTCCAGGGTCCACTTAGGGGATGGAACTTCCCCTATTCCCATAGAGCTTTCCCTCTTTTCCCAAGTGACAGGGGACAGGACAAGAGGGAATGGCCTCAAGCTCCACCAGGGGAGATTTAGGCTAGAGATTAGGAGGAAGTTCTTCACACAGAGGGTCATTGGGCATTGGAATAGGCTGCCCAGGGAGGTGGTTGAGTCACCTTCCCTGGAGGTGTTTATGGGACGGGTGGATGAGGTCTTGAGGGACTTGGTTTAGTGTTTGATAGGAATGGTTGGACTTGATGATCCGATGGGTCCCTTCCAACCTGGTGATTCTATGATTCTATATGGGGCAGGGATTTGCTTGTGGGATAGGCCTTCCCCTTTGGGGTCCCCTGTGGATCAGGGACTTCTCCTCTGGGGTCTGAGATAGGTCAGGGGTCCCCTATGGAGTCCCATATAGAGCAGAGGCTTCTCTTCTGGGGTCTGATAGGGGCAGGACTCCCCTGTGGGGCTGAGGCTTCTCCTCTGGGGTCTGAGGTGGTGCAGGGGCTTCTCTTCTGGGGGCTGAGAGGGGCAGGACTCCCCTATAGAGTCCTATATAGGGCACGGGCTTCACCTGTGGGACAGGGTTACCCATGCAGGGCAGGGGCTTCTCCTGTGGGGTCTGAGATGGGGCAGGAGTCCCCTCCATAGTCCCCTATGGGACAGGGGCTTCTCCTCTGGGGTCCGGGATGGTGCAGGGGCTTCTCGTCTGGGGTCTGAGAGGGGCAGGAGTCCCCTCCGGAGTCCCATATGGGGCTGGGACTTCTCTTCTGGGGTCCCCTCTGGACTCCCATACAGGGCACAGGCTTCACCTGTGGGACAGGGCTACCCATACAGGGCACAGGCTTCTCCTGTGGGGTCTGAGATGGGGCATGGACTCCCTCTGGAGTCCCCTGTGGGGCTGGGGCTTCTCCTCTGGGGTCTGCGATGGTGCAGGGTCTTCTCTTCTGGGGTCTGAGAGGGGCAGGAGTCCCCTCTGGAGTCCCCTATGGGGCAGGGCCTTCTCCTCTGGGGTCCCCTCTGGAGTCCCATATAGGACACAGGCTTCACCTATGGGATAGGGCTTCCCATGCAGGGCAAGGGGCTTCTCCTGTGGGGTCTGAGATGGGGCATGGACTCCCTCTGGAGTCCCCTGTGGGGCTGGGGCTTCTCCTCTGGGGTCTGCGATGGTGCAGGGGCTTCTCCTCTGGGGTCTGAGAGGGGCAGGAGTCCCCTATAGGGCAGGGCCTTCTCCTCTGGGGTCCCCTCTGGAGTCCCATATAGGACACAGGCTTCACCTGTGGGACAGGGCTTCCCATGCAGGGCAAGGGGCTTCTCCTGTGGGGTCTGAGATAGGTCAGGAGTCCTCTCTGGAGTCCCATATAGAGCAGAGGTTTCTTCTCTGGGGTGTGATAGGGGCAGGACTCCCCTGTGGGGCTGAGGCTTCTCCTCTGGGGTCTGAGGTGGTGCAGGGGCTTCTCTTCTGGGGGCTGAGAGGGGCAGGAGTCACCTATGGAGTCCCATATAGGACACAGGCTTCACCTGTGGGACAGGGCTCCCCATGCAGGAAAGGGGCTTCTCCTCTGGGGGCTGAGATGGTGTAGGAACTTCTCTTCTGGGGTCTGAGAGGGGGCAGGAGTCCCATATGGTGCTGGGGCTTCTCCTCTGGGGTCCCCTCTGGACTCCCACATAGGACACAGGCTTTACCTGTGGGACAGGGCTACCCATACAGGGCAAGGGGCTTCTCCTGTGGGGTCTGAGAAGGGCAGGGCCCCCCTCTGGAGTCCCCTATGGGTCTGTCTGTGTGTCCGGGTGTCCCCCCCTGCTCTCCCCGCCCCCCCCGCGTCACTTCCCGGCGCTGCTGACGCGGGGGGGGGAGGGTTCATCGGCGGCTCCGGGCACCGACACACCGAGGGGTTCGCTATGGGGCAGGGGGCCCGGGGGCGACCCGCCTGAGCCTCCCGGCCCGGCCCACCCTTCCCCACACGTCCCTCTCCCTCCCTTCCCCGGGACACCTCTTCCTTTCCCCACCCCGTCCCAGCCCTTCCCTTCCCTTCCCCAGCCTTTCCCTTGATTATCCCGTCCAGTCCCCATCTCCCCCATCCCATTCCTCTCCATCTCCCCTGCCTCATCTCCCCATATCTCCTCTATCCCATCATCCCATCCCCATCTCCCCTGCCTCTCCCGTCCCATCCCTATCTCCCCCATCTCCCCTAACCCCATCTCCTCTACCTCCCCCATCCCCATCTCCCCTATCCCATCTCCCCTATCCCATCTCCTCTATCTCCACTACCTCTCCCATCCCATCCCTATCTCCCCATCTCCCCTAACCCCATCTCCTCTACCTTCCCCATCCCCATATCCCATCCCCATCTCCCCTGTTGCATCTCCTCTACCTCCCCCATCCCATCCCCATTTCCCCGATCCCATCTCCCCATCCCATCTCCCCTAACCCCATCTCCTCTACCTCCCCCATCCCCATATCCCATCCCCATTTCCCCTAACCCCATCTCCTCTACCTTCCCCATCCCCATATCCCATCCCATCCCCATCTCCCCTATCCCATCTCCTCTATCCCATCCCATCCCATCCCCATCTCCCCCATCCCATCTCCATCTCCCCTATCCCATCTTCTCTATTTCCCCCATCCCATCCCAACTAATCTCCCCCACCTCCCACATCCCGTCCCATCCTATCCCCATCTCCCCCATCCTATCTCCCCTACCTCTCCCACCCCATCCCATCCATTCCCATCTCCCCTACCTCCCCCATCCCGTCCCCGTCTCCCCTATCCCATCTCCCCTACCTCTCCCAACCCATCCCATCCATTCCCCATCTCCCCTACCTCCCCCATCCCATCCCATCCCATCCCATCCCATCCCATCCCATCCCCGTCTCCCCTATCTCATCTTCCCCATCCCATCCCCGTCTCCCCTATCTCATCTTCCCCGTCCCGTCCCGCCCCGGCGGACCTTGTCCGGCGCGGGTGTGGCCGGGGATGCTTGCGGGATGCCGGGCAGCGGGTTGGCCGCGCTGCTGGCCTGGGCGCTGCTGGCCCTGCCGCCCGCCCTGCCCCAGCCGCCCGGGCAGCGCAAGGTGGAGGAGAAGGAGGCCGTCTTCGACACCACCTACGCCGACTGGGTGGACGCCAACCTGCTCCACATCTACGCCTTCAACCACAGCGTCCGCAGGAACTGGGTGAGCCGGCGAGGTGGCCACACCGGCTGCTGTCCCCGCTTGTTCCCCCGCCCCAGGGTCTCTGGGGGCGCACAGAGGGTGGGTGGCAGTGTCCCCACGGTGTCTCCGGCGGAGATGACGCGTCCTCCGCCACGGCAGCTGGGCAAAGTCCAACCGGTGTCGGCAAGCCCGGGCGAGCGGCTCACGTCGCGCTTGGTGCTCTCCCTGCAGACGGAGGGTGTGCGGGTGTCGGTCAACGTCCTCTCCGAGCACAAGGACTTGCCCGTGCTCTTCGTGGTGAGGCAGAAGGAGGCCGTGGTCTCCTTCCAGGTGCCGCTCATCCTCCGAGGACTGTGAGTATGGATCATAGAATCATAGAATCACCAGGTTGGAAGAGACCCACTGGATCATTGAGTCCAACCATTCCTATCAAACACTAAACCATGTCCTTCAGCACCTTGTCCACCCGTCCCTTAAACACCTCCAGGGAACGTGATTCAACCCCCTCCCTGTGCAGCCTCTACCACTGCCCAATGACCCTTTCTGGGAAAAATTTTTTCCTAATGTCCAGCCTGACCCTCCCCTGGTGGAGCTTGAGGCCATTCCCTCTCGTCCTGTCCCCGTCCCTTGGGAGAGGAGTGGGGTGGGCACTGCCTGGATGAGGAATGGGGGGTCTGGTGGGGAGGTGGGCACAGCACAGCTCTACCTGCCCAGGTACCAGCGGAAATACGCCTACCAGGAGGTGAGCCGCACGCTCTGCCAGCCCCAGACCAAGTTGGAGGTGGAGACGCAGCACTTCTACGTCGATGTCTCCACACTGTCCAACCTCAACACGTCTTACAAGCTGCGGGTCACCCGCGTGGAGAACTTCGTGCTGCGGTGAGGGCAGCCCCACGCCCCGGTGCCCGTCCCCTCCTGCTGCCAGCTACCCTCACCGTGTCCTTCTCCATCTTGTTCTCTCCTTCTCCTCCTCCTCCTCCTCATCCTCTCTTGTTCTCTCCTTCTCCTCCTCCTTCTCATCCTCCTCCTTCGCCTCCTCCTTCTCCTCCTCCTTCTCCTTCTCCTCCTCCTTCTCCTCATCCTCCTCCTTCTCCTCATCCTCTCTTGTTCTCTCCTTCTCCTCCTTTTCCTCATCCTCCTCCTTCTCCTCCTTTTTCTCCTCCTCCTTCTTCTCCTCATCCTCCTCCTTCTCTTCCTCCTCCTCCTATTCCTCCTCCTCCTTCTCCTCATCCTCTCTTGTTCTCTCCTTCTCCTCCTCCTTCTCATCCTCCTCCTTCTCCTTCTCCTCATCCTCTCTTGTTCTCTCCTTCTCCTCATCCTCTCTTGTTCTCTCCTTCTCCTTCTCCTCCTCCTCTTCCTCCTTCTCCTCATCCTCCTCCTTCTCCTCCTCCTTCTCCTCATCCTCTCTTGTTCTCTCCTTCTCCTTCTCCTCCTCCTCTTCCTCCTTCTCCTCATCCTCCTCCTTCTCCTCCTCCTCCTTCTCCTCATCCTCCTCCTTCTCCTCATCCTCTCTTGTTCTCTCCTTTTCCTTCTTCTCCTCCTCCTCCTCCTTCTCCTCATCCTCCTCCTTCTCCTCCTCCTCCTCCTTCTCCGTGCTCTCCACAGGACAAACAAAAGGTTCAGCTTCAACGCCACAGCCGCACAGCCCCAGGTGAGGAGAGTGCGGTGGGGAGAGGGTCTTCCTCCCGGCCCCCACAGCAGTGACAGACCCTTTCCCCTCCAGTATTTCAAGTATGAGTTCCCCAAGGGAACGGACTCGGTGATCGTGAAGGTGACCTCGGCCATGGCCTTCCCCTGCTCCGTCATCTCCATCCAGGACATCCTGGTAGGTTTGGGTGGTGGGAGCTTCCAGCTGGGTGACCCCCGGCGGGTCTGACGGCCCCTTCGCCCCTCAGTGCCCTGTCTACGACCTGGACAACAATGTGGCCTTCATCGGGATGTACCAGACCATGACGAAGAAGGCGGCCATCACCGTGCAGGTGGGTGCAGGGCTGTAGGTCCACACCGTGGGTCTGTGCTGTGGGTCTGTGCCACGAGCCGAGGGCATGGGACGGTGCCATGGGGTTGAGCGATAGGTCTGTGCTGCTCCCAGCCCCATCCTGACACTGGTGGGGACTGGTTTTTGCTCCGTGATGGACCCAGAGAGCGAGGACCCCCTCGACTGTTCTGGGCCCCTCAGCACAAGAAGGACGTTGAGGCTCTGGAGCGAGTCCAGAGAAGAGCGACAAGGCTGGTGAAGGGGCTGGAGAACAGGCCCTATGAGGAGCGTCTGAGAGAGCTGGGGGTGTTTATCCTGGAGAAGAGGAGGCTGAGAGGAGACCTCATTGCTCTCTACAACTACCTGAAAGCAGGTTGTAGAGAGGAGGGAGCTGGGCTCTTCTCCCAAGGGACAGGGGACAGGACAAGAGGGAATGGCCTCAAGCTCCACCAGGGGAGATTTAGGCTGGAGATTAGGAGGAAGTTTTTCACACACAGGGTCATTGGGCATTGGAATAGGCTGCCCAGGGAGGTGGTTGATTCCCCTTCCCTGGAGGTGTTTAAGGGACGGGTGGATGAGGTCTTGAGGGACTTGGTTTAGTGTTTGATAGGAATGGTTGGACTAGAAGATCCGATGGGTCTCTTCCAACCTGCTTGTTCTATGATTCTATGATTCTATGACTGGGCTCCACTGATGGTGACTCCCCGTCTCTCCCCATCCCGCCGCAGAGGAAGGATTTCCCCAGCAACAGCTTCTACGTGGTGGTGGTGGTGAAGACGGAGGACGAGGTGTGCGGGGGGCCTCTGCCCTACTACCCCCTCTCCAAAAACGCCTCCCCAGGTACCCAGGGTGGGACAGGAGGGGGGACGCGTGCTGGGGACGGGGCAGGGAGCTGAGCCCCAACACTCTGCCTTCTTCCAGAGGAGCCCATGGATCAGCAGAACCGGCAGAAGATGCTGGAGGTGATGGTGTCCCCTGCCATAACCTGTAAGGAGGGGACATTTGGGGCTGGGGGTGCCGGGCTCCTCAGGGCAGGTCACCTGAGGGCTTGTCCTGGCTCTGCGCAGCCGAGGCCTACGTGAGCAGCGTCCTCTTCTGCCTGGGGATCTTCCTCTCCTTCTACATCCTCACGCTGCTCATCGCCTGCTGGGAGAGCTGCCGGTGAGTCCCTGGCCACCTTCCGAGCCCCTGGGGGCTGTGCCATCCCGTCCCCTGTCTCCGGCACACGGTCCTGGGGCTGCGGGGACCCCGGTGTGGCTGACAGGCAGCACGTCCCTTGCAGGCAGCAGAAGAAGAAGGGGCTCCTGGCAGCTATGGACTCGCCCAGCCTGGACACGGGTGAGGGGCTGGTGGGATTCTGCGTTGTTTCGCCCTCTTGAGCCCGTGGCAAAACCCTCAGTTTGCCAGGAGCTCCCCGCTGTCCCCCCTGAGCCCCACGGGGACCCTGGTGTTGGGGGACAGGGGCGTCCAGGGGCTGCCTGGGGGCTTGGCTGTCTCACCCCGTCTGTCTCTCTCTCTCTCTCTCCTCTCTTCCCACGGCTTCCCGGGGACCCAGCATCCCTCCTGGGTAGGTGCCAGCGCCCGCTCTGTCCTCGGCCGCGGCCGCGCTCCCCGGGCAGGGCCGGGGGTGGCTGACGGGGCCCCCCTTGTCCCGCAGGGCACACCCGCAGCATCCCCGACTCCTTCCTGGGCCACAGCCCCTACGACAGCTACGGTTACGGCTCCTTCGGTGAGTGCCAAACCTGCCCACGGGCAGCCGCGCCCGCTGGCAGCCATGCTCACCGTGTCTGCCCATCCTCGCAGGGAACGGCTCCTCCAGCAGCGCCGAGGGCGTCACGGACAGCATGGGCTCCACCGAGAGCTCCTATGGATATGCAGGTGAGTCCTGGGGCGGTGGGGTTGTGGCCGGGGCGGTCACAGCCCTGCGGAGCTGGCATTCCCAGGTCCCGATGGTGCCACGTTCGCTCTGCCTCTCCTGGCAGCCTGAGTTGCCAATCGCTCTGTGCCCACGGGGTGTCCACCGGGATGGGCTCATCCCCACTGGGACTCGTCCCCGCGCCCTCTCCGGTAACTCTTGGCTTTCCTTTGAAGGGCAGGAGCAGTTCAAGCGGCGCGCGGCGCCCGCCCCGATGAGGCCGCTGGCCATTGCCATGGGTAGATGCTGGTACCGGGCAGGGTGGGGCCGATCAACCCACAATCTGTCCCGCCCCGAGCTCGCGCCGAGCATCCCTCCCTCGCAGCGAGGGCAGCCCCGGCCTGGCAGGGAACGTGGCACGATGCTCCCGGCTGGTGCCCATCCCCAGCGGGAGGTGGCGAGGGGGTGGCTGAGTTAATTAGGGGTGATTTGGGTCGCTGTATGGAGCGGGTTCAACCTGGGGGCTCCGCTGATGGCCTCGGCTTGGCCGCAGGGCAGCGGTCGCTGGAGAGCGTGGCCGGTCGGCCGCGCCTGGACTCGCTCAGCTCCGTCGAGGAGGACGACTACGACACGTTGGCCGACATCGACTACGACAAGAACGTCATCCGCACCAAGGTGGGTCCCGCCCCGCGCCCCCTGTGTCCCCACCTCGAGCTGCTCCCCGTGTGGGGCGACTCACCGCCTGCCTCTCCTTCCAGCAATACCTCTGCGTGGCCGACCTGGCTCGCAAGGACAAGCGGGTCCTGCGCAAGAAGTACCAGATCTACTTCTGGTGAGTGGAGGGGAAGGTCCTGGGGATGGAAAACAGTGAGTGGCACGAGGGTCGGGGTCTCTCTTCAGTGCCTGAGTCCTGGGGGTGGGAGGCGGGGGTGCCCGGGGTGGCAGAGGGACCCCTCTCGCGTCTCCTGGTGTCCTGGGGAGGGGGGTTTGGTGGCCACATGCCCCCTCAGTGCTCCCCATCCCGCACTGGGAAGGGACTCGCATTAAAGTGTCTGCACTTTGCCTGCGTCTGTCGCCTCCTGGGTGGGCAGCAGGGCTCGGGTGGGGGGACAGGGATGCTCGAGGGACACCCTCACCCTCTGACACCTCCACTCCCTGACACCCCCACCCCATGACACCTCCACCCCCCTGACACCCCCTGCTTCTCCCAGGAACATCGCCACCATTGCTGTCTTCTATGCCCTCCCGGTCATCCAGCTCGTCATCACCTACCAGACGGTACGAGTGACTCCGGTGACACCGAACCGAAATCCTGGGAATCCAGGAAATGGGGACATGAGGGTGTCCCCCCCCACACCGGCTCCCGTCCCACCCTCTTCTGCCCACACAGGTTGTCAACGTCACCGGCAACCAGGACATCTGCTACTACAACTTTCTGTGCGCTCACCCGCTGGGGAACATCAGGTGGGTTCAGGGGTGGGAGATCATAGAATCATAGAATCATAGAACAACCAGGTTGGAAGAGACCTATCGGATCATCGAGTCCAACCATTCCTGTCAAACACTAAACCAAGTCCCTCAAGACCTCATCCACTTGTCCCTTAAACACCTCCAGGGAAGGGGAATCAACCCCCTCCCTGGGCAGCCTATTCCAATGCCCAATGACCCTTTCTGTGAAAAACTTCCTCCTAATCTCCAGCCTAAATCTCCCCTGGCGGAGCTTGAGGCCATTAATAGTGGGTGTCTGGGGGTCCCCGCGGCTGGGATCGGGTCCCAGGGTTGAGGGGGAGGGCTCCGCATCACCCCCAATCTGAATTTGCCCCCACAGCGCCTTCAACAACATCCTCAGCAACTTGGGCTACGTCCTGCTGGGGCTGCTCTTCCTGCTCATCATCCTGCAGCGGGAGATCAACTACAACCGGGCGCTGCTGCGCAATGATGCCCACGCACTGGTGAGGGATGGGGTAGTGCTGAATGCATGGGGAGTTGGGGTGTCACCCACTCAGGACCACCCCCCGAGCTCCTACTTGTCCCCCCGCAGGAGTGCGGCATCCCCAAGCACTTCGGGCTCTTCTACGCCATGGGCACAGCGCTGATGATGGAAGGGCTGCTCAGCGCCTGCTACCACGTCTGCCCCAACTACACCAACTTCCAGTTCGGTGAGTGCCCCCCGAGCCGCCGCCGCCGCCGCCCACCCTGGAGCCACCCGCTGATCACTGTCCCGTCCCACCCCCTGCAGACACGTCCTTCATGTACATGATCGCGGGGCTCTGCATGCTGAAGCTCTACCAGAAGCGTCACCCCGACATCAACGCCAGCGCCTACAGCGCCTACGCCTGCCTGGCCCTCGTCATCTTCTTCTCCGTCGTCGGCGTGGTGAGTAGAATCATAGAATCGTAGAACAACCAGGTTGGAGGAGACCCATCGGATCATCAAGTCGAACCATTCCTATCAAACACTAAACCATGTCCCTCAGGACCTCATCCACCCGTCCCTTAAACACCTCCAGGGAAGGTGAATCAACCACCTCCCTGGGCAGCCTATTCCAATGCCCAATGACATTTCTTTTTGGGAAAAACCTCCTCTGAATCTCCAGCCTAAATCTCCCCTGGTGGAGCTTGAGGCCATTCCCTCTTGTCCTGTCCCCTGTCCCTTGGGAGAAGAGCCCAGCTCCCTCCTCTCCACAACCTCCTTTCAGGTAGTTGGAGAGAGTAATGAGGTCTCCCCTCAGCCTCCTCTTCTCTAGGGATGAGCATCTCTTTGAGATGTTACTTCAAATCATTCCCTCTCAACCCCAGGGGTAAGAAATCATAGATCATAGAATCATAGAACAACCAGGTTGGAAGAGACCCATCGGATCATCGAGTCCAACCATTCCTATCAAACATTAAACCATGTCCCTCAGGACCTCGTCCACCCGTCCCTTAAACACCACCAGGGAAGGGGAATCAACCACCTCCCTGGGCAGCCTGTTCCAATGCCCATTAAGGGGGTGATGATAGAGTTGGGGGTGGGGGGCGACTGGTTTTAACTCCCCGGTGTCCTGCTCGCCCCACAGGTCTTCGGGAAGGGGAACACGGCCTTCTGGATCGTCTTCTCCGTCATCCATATCCTGGCCACGCTGCTGCTCAGCACCCAGCTCTACTACATGGGGCGCTGGAAGCTGGGTGAGGCGGGGACCCCACTCTCAGATGGGTTTAGGGGGGCACCTTGTGGTGTCCTTTGGGTGGGGAGAGCGCGGTGGCCTCCGACACGGCTTCTCCTTGTGCCGCAGACTCGGGAATCCTGCGCCGGATCCTGCACGTGCTGTACACGGACTGCGTGCGGCAGTGTAGTGGCCCCATGTACGTGGTGAGTGCCGGCACCGGGGCGGGGGGGTCCTGGCTTTGTGAAGATCCTCCCCACCAGCCCTTTACCGCCCTCCTCACCCTTCGCAGGATCGAATGGTGCTCCTGGTCATGGGAAACATCATCAACTGGTCGCTGTAAGTGCTTCTCCTGGTTGGGCTGAGCACAACCAGCTCATGACAGCTGTGAGAATCATAGAATCATAGAACAACCAGATTGGAAGGGACCCTTCGGATCACCGAGTCCGACCATTCCTATCAAACACTAAACCATGTCCCTCAGCACCTCATCTATCCGTCCCTTAAACACCTCCAGGGAAGGGGAATCAACCACCTCCCAGGGCAGCCTATTCCAATGCCCAATGACCCTTTCTGAGAAAAACTTCCTCCTAATCTCCAACCTAAATCTCCCCTGGTGGAGCTTGAGGCCATTCCCTCTTGTCCTGTCCCCTGTCCCTTGGGAGAAGAGCCCAGCTCCCTCCTCTCTACAACCTCCCTTCATGTAGTTGTAGAGAGTAATGAGGTCTCCCCTCAGCCTCCTCTTCTCCAGGCTAAACACCCCCAGCTCTCTCAGCTGCTCCTCATAGGGCCTGTTCTCCAGCCCCTTCCCCAGCTTCATGGCTCTTCTCTGGACTCGCTCCAGAGCCTCAACATCCTTCTTGTGCTGAGGGACCCAGAACTGAACACAGGATTCAAGGAGCGGCCTCACCAGTGCTGAGTCCAGAGGGAGAATCACCTCCCTGGCCCTGCTGGTCACACCATTTCTGATCCAAGCCAAGATGCCATTGGCCTTCTTGGCCACCTGGGCACACTGCTGGCTCATGGTCAGTTGCTGTCGACCAACACCCCCAGGTCCCTCTCCTCCTGGCAGTTTTCCAGCCAGACTTCTCCCAGTCTGTAGCTCTGCATAGGGTTGTTGTGCCCCAAGTGCAGGACCCGGCCCCCGTGTCCCCCTATGTGTGCTCGGGCGGGGGGGGCAGAGGGGGCACACAGGGGACCCACAGCCCTTCCCTTCATCCCTAGCGCTGCCTACGGCCTCATCGTGCGCCCCAATGACTTCGCTTCCTACCTGTTGGCCATTGGCATCTGCAACCTCCTCCTCTACTTCGCCTTCTACATCATCATGAAGGTGCGAGCCAGGCACCCCATGCAGGGTGGGGTTGAGCCCCCTCTACCCTCTGGTGCCCACAGGGCGGGGATGGGTCCCCCCTTCTGCCCACATGGTGGGGATGGGTCCTCGCTGCCCTCTGGTGCCCACATGGTGGGGATGGGTCACGTGTGGTGACATTGGCCTCTCCCTCAGCTGCGCAGCGGCGAGCGCATCCAGCTCATCCCCCTGCTCTGCATCATCAGCACCTCCGTGGTCTGGGGCTTTGCGCTCTTCTTCTTCTTCCAGGGGCTCAGCACCTGGCAGGTGAGCAGGTGTGGGGCACAGGGTGGAGGGACAATGGGACATGGCACAGTGACCACTGGCTCTGTCCTGGCAGAAAACTCCGGCCGAGTCCCGGGAGCACAACCGCGACTGCATCCTGCTCGACTTCTTCGATGACCACGACATCTGGCACTTTCTCTCCTCCATTGCCATGTTCGGTTCCTTCCTGGTAAGTGCCAGCACCGTGTCCTGCTGCCCTGATTCCCCCTGGGTTCACCACAAAGCCACCAAAGAACTAAAAGTGTTCAGTTGTGGGCCCCTCACCACAAGAAGGATGTTGAGGCTCTGGAGCAAGTCCAGAGAAGAGCAACAAAGCTGGGGAAGGGGCTGGAGAGCAACAAATCTGGGGAAGGGGCTGGAGAGCCACCTCTCCTCAGCACAAGAAGGATGTTGAGGCTCTGGAGCGAGTCCAGAGAAGAGCAACAAAGCTGGGGAAGGGGCTGGAGAGCCACCTCCCCTCAGCACAAGAAGGATGTTGAGGCTCTGGAGCGAGTCCAGAGAAGAGCAACAAAGCTGGGGAAGGGGCTGGAGAGCCACCTCCCCTCCCCACGAAGCCCCCGGTCACCCCTGCTCCCCACAGGGCCACCCTGTCTCCCTGCCAGGTCACCGCAACCCCACTCCCCTCTCTCCGCAGGTGCTGCTGACGCTGGACGACGACCTGGACTGTGTCCAGCGGGACAAGATCTACGTCTTCTAGGAGCCCGTGGCCACCCACCGCCCCGGGACTGTGCCAAACGCCCACCCGCAGCCCCTGGGATTGGGGACCCTGCGGGGCGAGGGGTTCCCCTGGGGAGGGCCGCCCGCGCTGCAGGTCCTGCCGGCCACTCCGTCCCCCTCTCCGTGCAGCCTGGGGGTCCCGGTGCCCTCCGTCTCCTCCGACCAGGCCCCTCCCTGGAGCTGCGTGCCTGTCGTAGCCAAAAATGGGGCTGGTTTGGGGGGGGCTGCCTGTCCTGGGTGGCAAGTGACACTGGAAAAGGTGCTGCTGCTCCATGTGCCAGCAGCCCCGCGCCCCCCAGCATGAGGGTCGGGGTCTCTCTTCAGTGCCTGAGTCCCGTGTGGGGGAGGTGGGGGTGCCCGGGGTGGCATTAGGGCCCCCTCTCGCGTCTCCCGGTGTCCTGGGGAGGGGGGTTTGGTGGCCGTGTGCCCCCTCGCCGCTCCCCATCCCGCGCTGGGAAGGGACTCGCATTAAAGTGTCTGCACTTTGCCCGCGTCTGTCACCTCCTGCGTGGGCAGCAGGGCTTTGGGGGCGGACAGGGATGCCCCAGGGGGGGACACCCCGCGTCACGGGCAGCCGGGGTGCCGGGGCTCCCCGGAGCTGGCAACCTCGCCGAGAGAAGCGGGATGCTTGGGGATAGGGATGTTGGCAGCATCGCTGCCCTTCTCTGCCTGCATTGGGGATGCTGCAGGGGATGCCCAGAACCCTGCAGCCCCACAGCAGCCCCACAGCAGCCCCACAACCTTCCCGTGAGCCCCACTGGGCCGCCCCAGCTCCCCACAGTGAGCGCACGGGGAAACCAGCCATGAAGTCAGGGCAGAAGCACCTGGCTATAAATGGACTTGACTCCATCACCTCCCAGTCCCGCTTCCCTCCCTGCCCCCAGAGCCTCTGGGGCGCAGGAACGCCGGGAATGCTCGGCCACGGGCCCGACTCACCGATTTTCGGAGTCTTTCCCCAAATATGGTGCCTGGGCCTGCGTCCCGGGGCGCTGGGGAGGGCTGGGGGGGCCGCGCTGACATCACTGTCCCAACGCCAGCCTTTTAGCGCCCGGGCAGCCTCCTGAGGGTGCAGAGCGCTGGCTCCCGCGCTGAGCATCGTCCCGCGACTCCCAGAGCTGCCACCCGTGAGTCCTGGCACGGGGGGGGACACTGGGGAGGGTGACCAGAGTGGGGACACTGAGTCCTGCTACTGGGCTGCTGCGCCCAGGATGGGAATCCCAGTCTCCAGGATGGAGATTCTTGTCTTCTGACTGGGATGCTGCTCTCTAGGATGGGAATCCCATTCCCCGGGATGAGGATTCTGCTCCTCCGACTGGGATTCTGCTCCTCTGACTGGGACTTTGCTCCCCAGGATGGGATTCCCAGTCCCCAGGATGGAGATTCTGCTCCCCTGATTGGGATACTGCTCTCTAGGATGGGAATCCCAGTCCCTGGGATGGGGATTCTGCTCCTCCAACTGGGATTTTGCTCCCCGGGATGGGAATCCCAGTCCCTGGGATGAGGATTCTGGTCTTCTGACTGGGATGCTGCTCTCTAGGATGGGAATCCCAATCCCTGGGATGAGGATTCTGCTCCTCCAACTGGGATTTTGCTCCCCGGGATGGGAATCCCAGTCCCTGGGATGAGGATTCTGGTCTTCTGACTGGGATGCTGCTCTCTAGGAGGGGAATCCCAATCCCTGGGATGAGGATCTGCTCCTCTGACTGGGATTTTGCTCCCTGGAATGGGAATCCCAGTCCCCAGGATGGAGATTCTGCTCCCCGGGATGGGAATCCCAGTCCCCAGGATGAGGATTCTGGTCTTCTGACTGGGATGCTGCTCTCTAGAATGGGAATCCCAATCCCTGGGATGAGGATCTGCTCCTCTGACTCCCTGGGATGGGAATCCCAGAACCAGGGATGAGGATTCTGCTCCTCCAACTGGGATGCTGCTCCCTGGGATGGGAATTCTCCTCCGATCAGGATGCTGCTCCCCAGGAAGGGGATTCTTCTCCCCCCAAATGGAGGTTCCATTCCCTGGATGAGGATTTTACGCCTCCAGTTGTGACTCTGCTCCCCAGAATGGGGCTGCCAGTCACGGGAAGGGGATTCCGCTCCTCCACCTGGGATGCTGCTCTCCAGGATGGGGCTTGTGTTCCCTGGGTGGGGATTCTCCTCTGGCTGGGATGCCACTCCTTGGATGGAGACCTTTCTCCCTGGATGGAAACTTTTCTCCCTTGGATGGGGACTCAGCTCTCTAGCTGATGACGCAGGACGAGGGTCTGGCTGCCCTGCTGGTGAAGCCACCTGCTCCTCAGGACCATTGGGGACCAGCAGTTGCCATCAGGGCCTTGCAGCTACAAGCTCCCTGGGCTCAGCGTGGGGCTCGGGGCAGCCTCTGCTTCTCCTTGATAGGAATGGATGGACTTCGATAGGAATGGTTGGACTAGAAGATCCGATGGGTCCCTTCCAACCTGGTTGTTCTATGATTCTATGATTCCTTGGAAGGAAACCCTGAGCCCCAGGAGATGGGAGAAGGGCACAGGGCTCTGCGGGTGGGACCTGTGCCGGGTTGGGACATCACTGGAGGTGGCAGGAGGTGCTTGAGACACGAGCATCCCTGGTTTATAAGACAGGCAGGTGAGGTGCTTAGGTTCATCAGGTACGGTTGAGCTCCAAGGTCTCTTCCAACCAAGCTATTCTATTCCCCTCAGCACAAGAAGGATGTTGAGGCTCTGGAGCGAGTCCAGAGAAGAGCCACGAAGCTGGGGAAGGGGCTGGAGAACAGGCCCTGTGAGGAGCGGCTGAGAGAGCTGCGGGTGTTTATCCTGGAGAAGAGGAGGCTGAGGGGAGACCTCATTACTCTCTACAACTACCTGAAAGGAGGTTGTGGAGAGGAGGGAGCTGGGCTCTTCTCCCAAGGGACAGGGGACAGGACAAGAGGGAATGGCCTCAAGCTCCACCAGGGGAGATTTAGGCTAGAGATTAGGAGGAAGTTTTTCACACAGAGGGTCATTGGGCATTGGAACAGGCTGCCCAGGGAGGTGGTTGATTCCCCTTCCCTGGAGGTGTTTAAGGGACGGGTGGATGAGGTCTTGAGGGACATGGTTTAGTGTTTGATAGGAATAGTTGGACTAGATGATCCGATGGGTCCCTTCCAACCTGGTTGTTCTATGATTCTATGAAAACGGAGGTTTCAAAGGGTGTCCCCGGGCACGCAGCTCCCAGAGGGCAGAGCCTTGGCACTGGGTGGCTTTAATACCAAGCAGAGACCTGTTTGGGGAGGAGCGCGGCTGCCTCTGCCATGGGCTTGGCTCCCTCCTGGCATCGTCCCCGGCTCCCTCCGGTCCTGCCACCCCTGCCTGTACCATGTCCTTACAAGGACACGGGCACAGCTCCCACCGCGCTCCTCCCTGGCACCATGGCCACCAGCCCTGCCGTGGCCACCAGCCCTGTTGTGGCCACCAACCTTGTGATGGCCACCAACCTTGTCGTGGCCACCAACCTTAGAATCATAGAATCATAGAACAACCAGGTTGGAAGGGACCCATCGGATCTTCTAGTCCAACCATTCCTATCTTAACACTAAACCAAGTCCCTCAAGACCTCATCCACCTTGTCGTGGCCACCAACCTTGTCGCGGCCACCAGCCCCACAAGCTGAAGGTCCCTGTCCCCGCCAGGTCTCCCCCGCGCCGCAGACATGGCCAACAAGGGCCCTGCGTACGGCATGAGCCGGGACGTCCAGTCCAAGATCGAGAAGAAGTACGACGACGAGCTGGAGGACCGGCTGGTGGAGTGGATCGTGGCGCAGTGCGGAGCCGCCGTGGGGCGTCCCGAGCGGGGCCGCCTGGGCTTCCAGGTCTGGCTGAAGAACGGCATCGTAAGTTGGAAAGCCGGGTGCCCACCACCCCCCACCCCGGGGAGGCTCCTGGGAGCACCACAGCTGGCGCTGACCCAGCCTCTCCTCCTCCTCCTCCTCCTCCTCTTCCTCCTCCTCCTCCTCCGCCGCAGGTGCTGAGCAGGCTGGTCAACAGCCTCTACCCCGATGGCTCCAAACCCGTCAAGATCCCCGACTCGCCCCCGACCATGGTCTTCAAGCAGATGGAGCAGATCGCCCAGTTCCTCAAGGCGGCCGAAGACTACGGTGTGGTCAAGACGGACGTGTTCCAGACTGTGGATCTCTTTGAAGGTGCAGGTTGGGGAGGGCTGGCGTGGGCTTGGGGGGTTCCACGTTGTGTCTGTGCTGACGTCCTTGTCCCTCGGCAGCCAAGGACATGGCGGCAGTGCAGAGGACGCTGATGGCCCTGGGCAGCCTGGCGGTCACCAAGAACGACGGCCACTACCACGGGGACCCCAACTGGTTCATGAAGTAAGCAGGGAGCACGGGCATGGGGGTGGGGGATACCCCCTTTCCCCTGCCCGGCATCCCCGGGGTGTGTGGATGTGGGATCTGAGCTTTCTGGGCCCTGAGCTTTCTGGGCCCTGAGCTTTCTGGGCCCTAATCTTTCTGGGCCCCTCACCACAAGGATGTTGAGGCACTGGAGCGAGTCCAGAGAAGAGGAACGAAGCTGGGGAAGGGGCTGGAGAAGAAGAGGAGCAGTTGAGAGAGCTGGGGGTGTTTATCCTGGAGAAGAGGAGGCTGAGGGGAGGCCTCATTGCTCTCTCCAACTCCCTGAAAGGAAGTTGTGGAGAGGAGGGAGCTGGGCTCTTCTCCCAAGGGACAGGACGAGAGGGAATGGCCTCAAGCTCCACCAGGGGAGGGTCAGGATGGACATTAGGAAAAGATTTTTCACAGAAAGGGTCACTGGGCAGTGTCAGAGGCTGCCCAGGGAGGGGGTTGAGTCGCCTTCCCTGGAGGGGTTGAAGGGATGGGTGGACGAGGTGCTGAGGGACATGGGTTAGTGATTGATGGGAATGGTTGGACTCGATGATCCGGTGGGTCTCTTCCCACTTGGTGATTCTCTGATTCTGGTGATGAGGGGGTGTGTTCTTGGGGCGCCTGACGGCCTCTCCGTCCATCCTGCAGGAAAGCTCAGGAGCACAAGCGGGAGTTCACCGAGAGCCAGCTGAAGGAGGGCAAGAACGTCATCGGCTTACAGATGGGGAGCAACAAGGGAGCGTCACAGGCCGGGATGAGCTACGGCCGACCCCGGCAGATCATCAGCTAGGCAGCCCCCGCTTGCCAACCCCCCGAGAGCAGCCCCAGCCGGGACCCCCATCCCCGCAGGCCACCACCGCC
The DNA here is from genome assembly GCA_033558105.1 of Coccyzus lansbergi. Taxonomy (NCBI): domain Eukaryota; kingdom Metazoa; phylum Chordata; class Aves; order Cuculiformes; family Coccyzidae; genus Coccyzus; species Coccyzus lansbergi. The sequence goes on from JAUMJK010001161.1 coordinate 28,107, forward strand.
CCTCACCCATTGGTATTTATGGACCAGGATCCGCCAGGCAGCCGCCCAGGACCGCGCCGCACGTGCCAGCCCGAGGATGCTCTGCCACGCTCGCCCCGGGCAGCCTCTCCCCTCTGGCCTCCCACGTCCCCGCTGCTCTCCCTGCTGCTCTCCCCACGCTCGCCGGCCCCTGTGGGGGCCCCCCTGCCCTCCCCGGGACGGCGGGGGGAAAGGGGGTAAACCCCACAGCCCCCCCTGCCTCCCCACGGCCCTTCACCAGCCCCGTGCCACCGCCATCCTTGCCAACGGGGAGGGAAGAAAATCGGCCTCGGTTTTGTACTTTGGTTTTTTTTTTTTTTTTGATCAAAATTAAAAGGGAATTCATCTAGGGCGGCCTGATGAGGTTTCATCCACCCAAGGAAGCTGAAGCCCCTCTAGAAAAGCTGCTCAGGTCGCTTGGGACATGGCTGCTCCTTCTTCCAGCTCTGGGCCTGGGAAAAGGCTTTTCCTGGGCTCTTGGGGCGGCTCTGCCCTTTCCCACCGGAGCCACAGCACCAAATGTCCTCCTTGCTCCTTCCAAGCACTTGGGCTCAAGCCTTGTGTCCCCCTTGTTATCCCTGTTCCCAGGGGAGCAGGACAGAGATGGCTCTGAGGGCTGAACAGGCCTTACGAGGAGCGGCTGAGAGAGCTGGAGGGGTTTATCCTGGAGAAGAGGAGGCTGAGGGGAGACCTCATTGCTCTTTACAATTCCCTGAGAGGAGGTTGTGGAGAGGAGGGAGCTGGGCTCTTCTCCCAAGGGACAGGACGAGAGGGAATGGCCTCAAGCTCCACCAGGGGAGGGTCAGGCTGAACATAAGTTAAAAATTTTCACAGAAAGGGTCACTGGGCACTGGCAGAGGCTGCCCAGGGAGGGGGTAGAGTCACCTTCCCTGGAGGGGTTTAAGGGTCGTGTGGACAAGGTGCTGAGGGACATGGGTTAGTGTTTGATAGGAATGGTTGGACTCAGTGATCCGGTGGGTCTCTTCCAACGTGGTTGTTTTATGATTCTATGATCCAGGAGGTTCTGGGCGGCTCCTGTTTTCCCCAGCGCTCCCGGGAGGGCAGAGGATCGACGGGAGGAGGGTTTTTAAGACTTTATTTGGAAAGCTACACAAAAGGGCTTTGCTGATTTTAAAAAAAACAAACTCCAGCTTTAAAAAAATAAACCCAGGGACCCAGGGACAGAGGAAGAAGCCAACCCTGAGCCGCTGCCAGAGCAACTCAGCCTCCCCTTTCCCAGCACAAAGGGCCTCGTCCCTCCTGGGCAGTGAGCACACAGCGAGGCCCCAGCGAGCGGCAGGGAGGGCGACCAGAGAAGCTTAAAGCCGCCACGGTACCCGTGCTGAGCTTGTGCCACCACCGCAGGGGCAACCCTGATCTGCCCCTCGGAGGTGGATGGGTGAGAAATCCTTGCTGCCTCAGCCCCAGCACAGGACAGGAGGAGGCAGTGGGGTCAGAGTGCAGGGAAGAGCGAGCAAGCGCCGGGCGTGGGTCGGTAGAAGAGCTCCGGGCTTCTCAGCTGGGTCCAACTGGTGGGAGCAGCCCTGTAGGGCAGGAATTAGTGCTGGGGGGTCCCTCCCCGCAGAGGCAGCTGCCAGGAGGAGCCTGGCCGCCTCTTCCAGGTTTGCTCTGCAGAACCTGGGGACAAAAGGACACCTCTTCCCCGCGCTGCAAGGCCGTGGCGTGCGAGGGACTCCGGGTGCAGCTCCACCACACTCCCAGGAGGCATCGGCGTGCACCTCGTGCCACGCAAACAGAAGCCCCGAGCGCTGCTGCAGGGCAGGCTCTGCTAGAAATGGGTTTAAGGCTTGCGTTGCTTTCCAGAGCAAGGGAAAGGGAAGCTCCCCTTGCGCTGCCAGCACTCTTTCTCCTCGTTTCCGAGCCGCTTCCAACACCACCTTCTGCAAGGACACAGTGGCAATGGTCCCGGTGGCTCAGAAGTCTGTGCTGCCCGTGCTGGGAAGGCCGTACTGAGCGGGAGGGACGCAGCCCCACACGCTGCTAGCATGGCTGGTGCTCCCTGTCCTCTGAGAGGAGCTCGGCCGTCGCCTCCCGGCCCAGGTACTCCGCTCGGGCCGGAGCTGCCTCCTGGAAGCTCCCAGCTCTGCCGCTGCTGGGGAGTTTGGGGTGGGTGGGAGTCCAGGACCCTTCCTCCATCGCCTCCTCCTCCTCCTGGGCTGTCTCTGGGCACTGACGCTGCATCTCGACATCCTCAACGTCCTTCTCGTGGTAGAGCGGCACAGACTCCATCTCCAGGCCGTTCTCCAGGGCTCTGTGTTTCCCTCCCTGCTGGTACCACTTGCAGGCGGTGGAGCCGTTGCAGGTCAGGTCGATCCCCACGTTGTTCCTGGTCAGGCAAACCTCCAGCATGTAGTAGAAGGTCCAGAACACAGCGAAGCATCCCAGCAGCAGGAGGGTCTAGGGAGGAGGAAACCCCATGAGAAACCGAGCTCTTGAGCACCCTCCAGCCCTGCCCCTGCTCAGCAGAGAGGACACAGCGCCAGGAGGAGCAGCCACACAGGTTCTCACTCTTTCAGAGGACTCCAGGCCCACTTACCTTCAAGGTGTTGGCCGTGATGGTGTAGGTCTGCTCCTCGGGGATCTCCAGGCCTGGAGGGCAGGGCAGGGAGAAGTCGCTGCGCAGGTACTGACCACTCATGGCTTCCTCCAGCAGCCTGGGGACACAGCACCCTGTGAGCATCCCACAGGCAGCGCTGGGGACCCAAAGCCTGACAAAGGGTCCAAAGCAGCCTCTCCCACCACTGAGGGCTGCCCTCCTGGGTCAACCAGCAGCGTGACCAGCAGGGCCAGGGAGGTTATTCTCCCTCTGGACTCAGCACTGGTGAGGCCGCTCCTTGAATCCTGTGTTCAGTTGTGGGCCCCTCAGCACAAGAAGGATGTTGAGGCTCTGGAGTGAGTCCAGAGAAGAGCAATGAAGCTGGGGAAGGGGCTGGAGAACAGGCCCTATGAGGAGCGGCTGAGAATGCTGGGGGTGTTTATCCTGGAGAAGAGGAGGCTGAGAGGAGACCTCATTACTCTCTACAACTACCTGAAAGGAGGTTGTGGAGAGGAGGGAGCTGGGCTCTTCTCCCAAGGGACAGGGGACAGGACAAGAGGGAATGGCCTCAAGCTCCACCAGGGGAGATTTAGGCTAGAGATTAGGAGGAAGTTTTTCACACAGAGGGTCATTGGGCATTGGAATAGGCTGCCCAGGGAGAGGTGGTTGATTCCCCTTCCCTGGAGGTGTTTAAGGGACGGGTAGATGAGGTCCTGAGGGACATGGTTTAGTGTTTGATAGGAATGGTTGGACTTGATGATCCGATGGGTCTCTTCCAACCTGGTTGTTCTGTGATTCTGTGAACCGCAGCCAACGGAGCTGTTCCGTAAAGCCCACACTGCTCCAGCCGAGCTCCCCCAGCTCAGAGACCTCTGACAATCATGGAACAGTGTGTGTTGGAAGGGACCTCAAAGCCCATCCGTCTCACAACCATAGAATCATAGAACAACCAGGTTGGAAGGGACCCATCGGATCATCGAGTCCAACAATGTCCCTGAGCCCTCTATCTCCTGCCCCTTCACTGAGACAAGGACACAGTGTCCTACCTGCGCCGCTCCTTCATCTCTGCTGGGGACCAGGAAGAGCCGTAGAGGATCAGCTGCCACTGCTTCAAGGTCCCAGGCCTCAGGCTCTCATCTCCTGGGGAACAAACAGGTTGGAGCAGCAGGGAAGTCTCCCACCCAGCTGGGTGGCACACGGGAGATGAGGTGCAGCAGCCCAGGGATTGAGCTGGCAGCTCCCTGGGACGTGGCACGGAGCGGCTGCCACTCACCGACGTCCCTGATGACCAGTCTGTAGGTGCCGTGTGCTTCCTCGCCCCAGCACCGGACGGTGGAGAAAGTCCAGTCGGCGAAGCCATTGGGGTCCCTGTCAAAGGGTGAGGAGAAACAACCCATGAGAGGGTCACGTAGAAAGAGACACAGAGCTGGACGGGAGCCGTGGCTCTGCTGCCCATCCTGCCCTGTGGAGGCCTCCACACCCCATTCCCCTCGGTGCTTACGAGTCCATGCTCCTGGTGGTCCCTATCAAGGACATCATGCCGCTGGGGCAGAAAAGCCTGATCTCCAGGTTGCCGCGGCGGGGGTGGGTTACGGTGACGGTGACTGCCACGTGCTCCAGGGTCCTCATGCCGGAGAGCTCCAGATTGGTGGTGGTGACTGGCAAAGGGAAGGCAGCGTTTGCTGAGGGTGGTGGTGGCCACGATGGAGTCTCTATTTCCAGCCGGAGCTGCTGTGGCGCTTAAGGGGATGTGCACACTGGCTCTGCCTCCTCCCAGCTCCCCTCGGTCTCCGTGACCATGAGCTCCCCAATTCCCAACTGCCCCCAGCCCTGACTCACAGTTTATGGGCTCAGAGCCCACCCAGGAGCACTTCAGTCACTGCAATAATACTTCATCCTTCAGCAAATCCTACCTGCCCTGAATCACAGAATCACAGAATCGTAGAACAACCAGGTTGGAAGAGACCCATCGGATCATCGAGTCCAACCATTCCTATCAAACATGAACCCATGTCCCTCAGCACCTCGTCCACCCATCCCTTAAACCCGTCCAGGGAAGGTGACTCAACCGCCTCCCTGGATCTGTACGGGCTCCTGGCAGCCCCACAGCCTGCTCTGAACTCAAGGTTACGCAGGAGCCAGGTTTGGAAAGAGGACTGGGATGAGAAGCCTGGTGTCCAGGCTCCCTGATCCCTATCTCCAACCTTTCACAGCTCCATGGATGCTCAGAGCCCCAGAACTGCTAATTATAGCACAGGAAACCCTGGCACAGCCCGGAAAGGACTCCAGCTCCTGGCAGCCCAGTGCGGATGGGTGTTCCCTGGCTTCTGCAAAGAGGGGGAGCAGGCACCCCAGGCCCAGGCAGTCAGCAGGGTGGCCACACTCATGGGACAGTGTAGGGAGAGGAGTAACTCCGAGTCAGCCTGTAGTACACCTGGGCTGCAGTCCTGCTACCTGGGTGACAGGTGTGTCCCCCCACCACACATTCCTCTTTGAGTACTTCTGTGAAATGCCAACCTCCTCTTGCTGCCAGCATTCGGCTCACGGCTCCTCTTAGGGCAGAAGGAGCCGCTTGACCACCCAGCCCTCTCCTCAGATGTAGAGGGGTCTAATCCTGCTGCCAGCCTGAGGAGCAGTGTCCCCTCTGTCAAGCTGTGGCCCTGCGGTGACAGTACCTGGGTGCTGGCAGGGACAGGAGAGGGAGAACGTGGGCCCAGCACCTGCCAGCATCTCCTCAGCCTGCAGCAAGGAGGGAGAGGATCTCCTGCCAGGGTTGCCAGCCTGCTGAGCTCTAAGCTCTTTCCAGGGTAACTTCTATCCTTGGGAACAGGCTCTGGACACCAAGAGTTGCAGTGTGGGCTGCAGGGCCAGGATCCTGGGACAGCGAAGGGGACAATGGTCCAGCCTCGGCGCACGGAGCTGTGCCCAGGCCCTGCTGAGGGGCCAGGAAGGGCCTGGGGCCGAGCTCTCTGCCCCACTGGTAGCAGCCCAAGCAGCGGCTGGTTTCTGTGGCCACGGGCTGGCCAAGTCGGGAGCCGGAGCATTACCTAAAATGGTCAAAGCCAGAGGAGCAGGTCTGGCTGCTGCCCAGCCTGGCTGTGCTCCCTAACGCCTGTCTGGCTCCTCAAAGCCATCAATCTAAGGGATGGGGTTATGGGGAGGGGACCACATCAGCAGATCCCCCGGGGAACGGCAGCCGAAAGGGAGAGGGAAAAGTCCAAGCAGCCCAAAGCTTAACCCCTTTGTAGCTTTGCACAGCCCAGGGCTTGCCCTGCCAAGCTGCCAGTGGGAATGGGCTGGATCCCTGGCCTCGCCACGTACGAGCTCTCCCATGGCACACCTGCTCTTACCATTCCAGGTGACCTCCAGCTCCTGCGGGAGCAACGGGATGGTCCTGCCCTCCTTCAGCACGGGGCTCACGTAGGAGGCGAGGTACGGGACAGACTCCCAGATCTGTCAGGGTTGAGGCGAGAGGATTCAGCGTGAGGTTGCAGCCTCCCGGCGCACCTATCTCTCAGTCTCCCACCGCTCCTGCAAGCTGCTCCTTAGCTCCAAGGTGTCTGGAGAACACCCAACATGTAGATGTGGGCCCAGTGTGGGCCTCTCCCGATGCTGCTCCGAGGGACAGATACCCAGACAGCACACAGGGGCTGCTGTGGGACTGCAGGGCTGGAAAGGCATGGGTAGATGAGGTCCTGAGGGACACGGTTTAATGTTTGATGGGAATGGTTGGACTCGATGATCCAATGGGTCCCTTCCAACCTGGTTGTTCTATGATTCGATGATTCTATGAAAAGAGCACCTGCAGCTTGGGAGTGGAAGGAAAGCCATTTCCTGAGGGCTGGAGGGGCTGATTGAGCCTCAAGATTCCCCAGTTTTGCGTATGTCTTTGCCACCCCTTGAGAAGCTTTGAGATGTTACTTCAAATCATTCCCTCTCAACCCCAGGGGGTAAGAAATCATAGATCATAGAATCACAGAACAACCAGGTTGGAAGAGACCCATCGGATCATCCAGTCCAACCATTCCTATTAAACACTAACCCATGTCCCTCAGCACCTCATCTACCCGTCCCTTAAACACCTCCAGGGAAGGGGAATCAACCACCTCCCTGGGCAGCCTATTCCAATGCCCAGTGACCCTTTCTGTGAAAAAACTTTTCCTAATGTCCAGCCTGAATCTCCCCTGGCAGAGCTTGAGGCCATTCCCTCTTGTCCTGACCCCTATTGCTTGGGAGAAGAGCCCAGCTCCCTCCTCTCTACAACCTCCTTTCAGGTAGTTGGAGAGAGTAATGAGGTCTCCTCTGAGCCTCCTCTTCTCCAGGATAAACACCCGCAGCTCTCTCAGCCGCTCCTCATAGGGCCTGTTCTCCAGCCCCTTCCCCAGCTTCGTTGCTCTTTTCTGGACTCGCTCAGAGAAGCGAGTCCAGAGAAGAGCAGCAGAACCAAAAAACCTGCACAGAAAGTAGCCTGAAAGCTGCAGGGAGCACTGCTGGGGCCTGGCAGGGGCCTGGCAGAGCTGCGTGGGGCTCTGCACACAGGTGAGGACCCAGCGCCAAAGGGACATGCCCTGGTCCCCACGCGACTGACAGCACAGGGAGGAAGAGATGGGGACGGCTCTGCCTTCCCTGACCACACAGCTCCCTTGGCAGCGCCCGGAGCTGCCGGCTGCGAACGCCCCGTTTCCTCAGGACACAACGTCCTCCTCGCAGCCCACAGGGTGGGGAGGAAGGTGCTGGGGCTGCCGCTGAAGCTCCCCACGCCACCCATCAGGGTTGTCGTCTCCCACAGCACACTCTCTCGCCCATGGCTATATATAGTGCTGTGAGCGCCGCAGCTCGCGGGCAGGTTTCAGCCTCGTAACTTCATATCAAAAGCGATTTTATAGCAACAGTTGGTGTGATGACGGCCCCGGAGGGCAGCAGTGTCACCCCACGGCACAGCAACGCTGCTGCCAGGCTGGGGAGTTACCTTGGCTGCGTTAACCAGCCTCCAGGCGTTCAGCAAGCCGAAGCCGTGCTGGTGGCTGTGGCTGAAGCCGGCCTTGTTGACATCCCACTTGGCGTGACGATCCTCGTACTGAAAAGAAACACAGGGCGCGCTCGTTATCGAGGGGGACTCCGGTATTCCTGCAACCCCGGAGCAAAGGGAACTGGGCTTGAAGGCAAAGAGGCTCAGAAGTATCCCGCAGCAGTGGGGACACAAACCTTCATGGCCTTATTAGAAAGAAACAGGTTGACCTTTGCTTGAAACAAGTCCCAGGACTCCTTGGCTCCTCAGAAAGGAAATCTCAAGCAGCACGAAAGGGCACAAATGCTTCAGCTCTGAAACATCCCAGCTGCTCCCTGCTCCCTGCGCCACAGCCTGTGGGATGGCAGAAGCCTTGGGGAGAGGAATCGAGTGCTTTATATCAACAAGAGCTGGGCCGGTAGAGATCTGGGTCCCATCACTTGGGGGTTGCAGTTGTGGAAAAGGCCGCCCTGTGCCAAAGCGAGCGCAGCCTTAGCTGGACATGGATTCCTGCTCACCAGGGGCGCTGGAATAAGCCCTGTCCCTAAGCCAAGGGGCAGCTCCAGCCAGCCAAGCTCCGCAGCAAAGCTGAGCTGCAGCGGAGGCCGAGCGAAAGGAAGGGCCGAGTTTGCTGCCGAGCTCTCCGTTAGGTCTCTTTCCAAGAGCCTGAGGAAAGTGCGCAGCAGGGCAGAGCTCCTCATGGAGATGTGTGCAGGGCTCTTGGGCTGTGCCAAGCACCTCGCACACCCAACCACGCTCCGGCTGTCCCCCCATGAGGCCCGGGGAGCCCCTGGAAAAGCTGGGCGCTGCCAGACGGAGGCATTCCTGGAGCACATACCCCATTTATTATCACGGCAGAGGAAAACGCCTCCGACGCATTCCTGGGAGGAACAAAAGATGAGGGGAAAGCACAATTCCTCTGCCGGGACACGGAGAGATTTATAGAGGGGCAGGCAGACATAAACACAAAGGGTGAGCACAGCAGGACCTCGGCCGCCCTGCAGTATCCCACAGGGTAGCAGGAGGAAGGCGGCGCCGCTCACCTTGGTGGCGGTGAAGACGATGATGTGCTGGACGTCTCGCCAGGTGAGGCAGGGCCGCACCTGCAGCATCAGCGCGATCATCCCGGCTGCCAGAGGAGCGGCGGCTGACGTCCCGGTGTGGCCCTCGGTGCAGCCCGTGCCCTTCTGCAGATCCCAGTCTGTCGTCACCTTCCGAGAAAGAGGAGAGAAGCCGCCTGTCAGGCCACTGTTTGCCATGCTGGGGTTGCAGGGTTAGGTCCTTGAGCAATCATAGAATCACCAGGTTGGAAGAGACCCACCAGATCATTGAGTCCAACCATTCCTATCAATTTCAATCGAGTGGTCGCCCTGCTCCCCTCGCCCCTGCTCGCAGATTTGGCCACGGAGGCTGGAGCGGCTCTTGCAGGAAGGATCCACTTTCAGCCCTGGGGCCTCTGGAGGGGACAGCTCTTAAACCTGCTCCCCAGGCATGGGGATCGGCTCAGGGAGAAGCACATAGCCCCGAACTCGCACACTGTGAACGATCTCCAGGCTATTCTGGACGCAGGCACAGAGCCCTGAGGGCCAAAACACCGTTAAAAATGAGCTTAAACTGCTGAAGAGCCGCTGCTCACAGGCACCTCAAGCTCTCCATAGAGTCCTGGGACATTCTGGCTTCTAGAACAATGCATCCCAGTTGAGGAGTAATAAGTGCAGCCACATTCCTCTGGAGAGGGAGAGAGGAATTGGGCCTGAGCTAAGGAACTTCAGGACAAACATTTGATAGGAATGGCTGAACTAGAAGATCCGATGGGTCCCTTCCAACCTGGTTGTTCTATGATTCTATGAAACTCAAAGCAGTTACGGTTTGGGACCTTTGTCACCTTCACTGCCGACCACAGCGTCACTCCAGCACAGCCGGAGCTCCACAGAGGGATTAAAGAGCACTCGGAGCACACGGAGACTCCGAGGAGACATCAGGAGGTTCCCAAATTGTGCCCCTCCCTGCAAACCCTGCGCTCCCCGTGGGCAGAGAGCCAGCGCTGCCCAAAGCCGTCGGTTTTCTTCCCTTCTAAGCTCAACTCTGTGACATCTTGCCAGCTGTTACCACTCCAGCTTGTGTTCGGATGCCGCACGTCCTACAGAGAACACCCGGAGCAGCATAAACTTTCACTAGGAAACTCAGCCAGTGCCAGAAGCCGTATTAAATTCTTCCCGTTAAGGAAACCACACAAAGTTTATAGCCGGGTAAAAGAAAATAACGCCACAGATGGCTGCCGAGAAGTTAACTTTAACAGCTCTGAGGGCATTTAGGAGCAGATTATCCCCCAGAAACAGGGGCATGGAAGCCTTGGCGTGGTGTGGGAGCCATCATAGCACTGTAAAGAAACAGGACGGCTCTCTGGCACAGCCTAGGCTACGCGTGGCATCTCGTCCTGGCTCTCCACTGGAATTCCAGCATCCCATAAGGCCGGGATTTAAAAGGAAGGGGTGTTTGAGAGGCTAGAGGGAAGCTGGATGTAAACCACAAGCCTGTAACTGCTGCAGAAAGCACAGCAGCGCCCTTGCTTGGCCGATGCTTCCATTTCTCACGGGCGCTGGCAGCTTCCAAACCAGCCTGGGACAACTGAAATTATTTCTCAAAGGAAAAATGGCATCCTGGCTTGGATCAGAAATGGTGTGACCAGCAGGGCCAGGGAGGTGATTCTCCCTCTGGACTCAGCACTGGTGAGGCCGCTCCTTGAATCCTGTGTTCAGTTGTGGGCCCCTCAGCACAAGAAGGATGTTGAGGCTCTGGAGAGAGTCCAGAGAAGAGCAACGAAGCTGGGGAAGGGGCTGGAGAAGAGGCCCTATGAGGAGCAGCTGAGAGAGCTGGGGGTGTTTATCCTGGGGAAGAAGAGGCTGAGAGGAGACCTCATTACTCTCTCCAACTACCTGAAAGGAGGTTGTGGAGAGGAGGGAGCTGGGCTCTTCTCCCAAGGGACAGGGGACAGGACAAGAGGGAATGGCCTCAAGCTCCACCAGGGGAGATTTAGGCTGGAGATTAGGAGGAAGTTTTTCACGGAAAGGGTCATTGGGCATTGGAATAGGCTGCCCAGGGAGGTGGTTGATTCCCCTTCCCTGGAGGTGTTTAAGGGACGGGTGGATGAGGTCTTGAGGGACTTGGTTTAGTGTTTGATAGGAATGGTTGGACTAGAAGATCTGATGGGTCCCTTCCAACCTGGTTGTTCTATGATTCTATGATTCTGTGAAAAAATCAGCACCATTCCGGGTTTCACCTTCCTTCCTACAGACTTTGCCAGGCAGTAGGTAGGGATGGAGTCCTGCCTGGGCTCTGGATTGCGAGAGGAGGTGGCTGAGGAACCCAGACACTCCCTGTTTGCCTGGTTCAGTGGCACGTGGGGAAGCCAGTCTGACAAGCCTGCGCTCAGCTCCTCTCTAGCAGGCACAGCCACTCGAGGTGCAGCCGGCACCACCCCACAGCCCCCAGGATCCTCAAGCTGGCAGCGCTGATGCTCATCCGGCACCAGGACTGCCTCAGGGACAATCCAACCCCGAAAAGTCTGGCCTGGGAGCTGGCAACGCTCACACCGAGCTGCCCCGAGGTGGCGTGTGCTCTGCGTTTCCACCGACACAGCAGGATGGGAACAGACACAGCCACAAGGGTTGGTCAGCCTGACAGCCCCAGAACACCGAGGGAGGAGAGTGTTGGGTCAGGCCTGAGGCTGCTGAAAATGGGCTCAGCCGCTTGGCTCAGGCAGAAAGGACATTTTGTTGACTAGAAGTCATTTCTTGGCAAAAAATAAAAAAGGGAAAAGCTGATAAAAATATGCTGAAAAATTCAGCTGGGAGACACGTGGGTCAGAACAGAACAGGAGCCGGTGCCAAGTAGTTTAAAGAGCCTGATGCCGCTCCCAGCCCTCTGTGTTCATCTCTGCTTCGGAGTGGAAGGTGCAGCCTCCGCAGAGCTGAGCTGCAGCCGCCCCTGCTCCTAGAATCATAGAACAACCAGGTTGGAAGAGACCCATCGGATCATCGAGTCCAACCATTCCTATCAAACACTAACCCATGTCCCTCAGCACCTCGTCCACCCGTCCCTTAAACACCTCCAGGGAAGGGGAATCAACCACCTCCCTGGGCAGCCTATTCCAATGACCCTCTGTGTGAAAAACTTTCTTCTAATCTCCAGCCTAAATCTCCCCGGTGGAGCTTGAGGCCATTCCCTCTCGTCCTGTCCCCTGTCCCTTGGGAGAAGAGCCCAGTTCCCTCCTCTCCACAACCTCTGCTCAGGAAAGCCCACGGTGACACGAGAATCTCACTCCGGGCTTCCTCGTTGCCACACAAAGCGGACACACACACACTGCCGGGATGCAGCCCGTCTTCTGCCAGCTGTCCCTGCAGCTGAGCTCCCTGGATGACATTCCCAGTGACAAAGCGCAGAGGAATTTCTTAGGGGTCACCCAAGCAGCCCCCATCCCAGCAGACGCCTGCCTGCGGTTCCCGGCACAGAGATAAGGCAGCACAGCCTCTCTCCCTCTCATTTTTGTCTCATGAGGTGACAAACCCAACACGCACTGGGTATGCGTTTGGGGCCAGGAACCCCTCGTGCCTGCGAACACCCTTGAGGGGAGGGGGTCAGTGTGCTGCGAGTTACAGGCTGACAGACAGCGATGACACGGGAACAACCAGAAATAGGAACCTCCCTCTCCGAGCTCTATTTCTGGAGGACCTACATGAACAGTGAGTTCACTCCCCACCTCCAAAGGAACTTGACTACCAGCCCGAGATGGGATGCAACCAGAAGGGACAGAGATTTTTCCCTTCTCGGCTCTGGAACAGGGACATGTGGGGAAGATGTGTGCCTCGAGTGGTACTCACGATGCTCCTCATCATCTTGTCTCCACCGCTGAAGGTCACGGCTAGCATGGAGGCACATTCCTCGGCATAGAAGGGCATGGAGCCTGTCTCGTCCACCGCGCCTGGGGAGAAGAAAAAGGCAGTGACTGGATGAAGCCTCTTTTGCTCCAGCTGCTGCCCTGGCGAGGTGAGGATCCCTGAGGATCCATCCTGCCAGCTCTGCTTTTCCACACCCTGAGAGCTGAGCAGGGAGACCAGGCCCAAGTCTGTACCATAGAATCATAGAACAACCAGGTTGGAAGGGACCCATCGGATCTTCTAGTCCAATATATCTTTCATGGCTGGAAGATCATAGAATGCTTTGGATGGGAAGGACTTCAAAGCCCATGCAGTCCAACCTCCCTTGCTGGAGCAGGGACATCTTTATCTCCATGAGGTTGCTCAGAGCTCCATCTAACCCGGCCTTGAACATTTCCAGGGATGGGTTTTCTCCCTCAGCGACCGGTACCACTGCCTCCCCACCTTCACGCTCATTCCAGAGGACAGGTTCCTTTCCCACACTCCTGCTCTCCACCTGGACAGGCTTTTCACTTTTGAAATGATCTCCTTGAATACTGTGTCCGGTTCTGGGCCCCTCAGCACAAGAAGGATGTTGAGGCTCTGGAGAGAGTCCAGAGAAGAGCAATGAAGATGGGGAAGGGGCTGGAGAACAGGCCCTATGAGGAGCGGCTGAGAGAGCTGGGGGTGTTTATCCTGGAGAAGAGGAGGCTGAGGGGAGACCTCATTACTCTCTACAACTACCTGAAAGGAGGTTGTGGAGAGGAGGGAGCTGGGCTCTTCTCCCAAGGGACAGGGGACAGGACAAGAGGGAATGGCCTCAAGCTCCACCAGGGGAGGTTCAGGCTAGAGATTAGGAGGAAGTTTTTCATGGAAAGGGTCACTGGGCATTGGAATAGGCTGCCCAGGGAGGTGGTTGATTCCCCTTCCCTGGAGGTGTTTAAGGGACGGGTGGATGAGGTCCTGAGGGACATGGGTTAGTGTTTGATAGGAATGGTTGGACTCGATGATCCGATGGGTCTCTTCCAACCTGGTTGTTCTATGATTCTATGATTCCTTTGTCCATGCTGGGAAGGAATGAGACAGTAGATGCAGGTCCTCACCTATCGTGACGGTGTAGATGGAGTTGGCGTATCCATCGTAGTTGCAGTTGTCGTTGTGCTGCCCGCCATTGCCGCTGGCCACCACGAAGATGCTCCCAAAGCCCCGGCGCCCTGCGATCACGCCGTGCTGCAGGGCAGCCTGCGGAGAAGGAATGGGGCTGAAAGGAGGTTGTGGAGAGGAGGGAGCTGGGCTCTTCTCCCAAGGGACAGGGGACAGGATGAGAGGGAATGGCCTCAAGCTCCACCAGGGGAGGTTCAGGCTGGACATCAGGAAAAAATATTTCACAGAAAGGGTCCTTGGGTACTGGCAGAGGCTGCCCAGGGAAGGGGTTGAGTCACCTTCCCTGGAGGAGTTTTAAGGTGCAGGTGGATGAGGTGCTCAGGGACATGGTTTAGTGATCAATGGGAATGGTTGGACTCGATGATCCGGTGGGTCTCTTACCTTTCCCAGTTGATGGGGGCCATCCACGGTTTTCCCATCGTCATCTGGACCCCAGCTGCAACGAGAGACACCACGAGGTGACACCAGGAGTCACCAACAACCTTTCTTCCTCCCACCACGGTGCAGCCACCAGTTATTCCCAGCACCACAACTGGGATGGGAAGGTGCTGTGCTTTCCCATCTACCCCTGGCTGCTGGGACATTGCTGTTGTGTTTGCCCTGTGCCCTTGGGTCAGATTCCAGTGGATGAAATGTTTGATTTTTATTTAGCAGCCAGCTTCTCAGACATTCCAGTCCCTGTCACACGGCCCGGCCGGGGCCCACAAGCGCAGTTGGGGGCACACAGCATCGCTGTGGCCTGCAGGATGTGTTACAGGCCAGCGCCTCATGGCTGTGGGTGACACTCAGGGCCTGTACCAGCTCTCCAGGGACAGAAATCCTCGTGTTACTGCTAACAGCAGTCACACAGGGCACTGGCTTCAAACCCCCTGAGACAGACCTTGTCTCCACCACACTCCTCCTACAGAGGTTCAGTAGCCACAGGAGAAGAGGAGCCCGTGTAAGGCTTCAGCCACGGCCTGTGAACCCCACCTTGTTTCCAGCACACTCCTACGACCCAAAAAAGAGGTTCTGTAGCCACAGGAGAAGAGGAGCCGGCGTGAGGTTTCAGCCACGGCCTGTGAACCCCATTCTCAAGCAAAGCAGGGCCTGTGGCACAGTGCAGGATCCCCCTTGGCGCTCACCTGCAGCTGTAGATGTCGTTGATCTGATAGTGCTTGTTGAAGGCAATGGCCTCCATGCTGTCGGTGAGGGGCCCGTCCAGCACTCGGATGCCTGCAGGACAAAGCAGACGGAACCGTGACCGACGTGGATCAGAGCGAGCTGGAAAAACAGCTCAAAGGCATCGCAGGGCAGGGTCACACTGGGGACACCCGCTCTTCCAACCTGATCTCATTACTCTCTCCAACTACCTGAAAGGAGGTTGTCGAGAGGAGGGAGCTGGGCTCTTCTCCCAAGGGACAGGGGACAGGACAAGAGGGAATGGCCTCAAGCTCCTCCAGGGGAGATTTAGGCTGGAGATTAGGAGGAAGTTTTTCACACAGAGGGTCATTGGGCGTTGGAATAGGCTGCCCAGGGAGGTGGTTGATTCCCCTTCCCTGAAGGTGTTTAAGGCACAGGTAGACGAGGTCCTGAGGGACATGGGTTTAGTGTTCGATAGGAATGGTTGGACTCGATGATCCGATGGGTCTCTTCCAACCTGGTTGTTCTATGATTCTATGACAGAATCAGATCTCCCAGAGCTGTCACCCAGGGGCTGGATGCACGGGAAGGGCTGTAGCTGCACTCTCCTGTACAGCTCCACATCTTCCGGATAAAGATTTTTCTGCCAGGGGTTTCCTCACATCCCACCCTCATTCATCCCACTGCTTGGCAGGGCGAGAAGGAATTCCCTGGAGGAATTAGGCTGGAGATTAGGAGGAAGTTCTTCACACAGAGGGTCATTGGGCATGGGAATAGGCTGCCCAGGGAGGTGGTTGATTCACCTTCCCTGGAGGTGTTTAAGGGACGGGTGGATGAGGTCTTGAGGGACTTGGTTCAGTGTTTGATAGGAATGGTTGGACTAGAAGATCCGATGGGTCTCTTCCAACCTGCTTGTTCTATGATTCTATGACAGAATCAGATCTCCCAGAGCTGTCACCCAGGGGCTGGATGCACGGGAAGGGCTGTAGCTGCACTCTCCTGTACAGCTCCACATCTTCCGGATAAAGATTTTTCTGCCAGGGGTTTCCTCACATCCCACCCTCATTCATCCCACTGCTTGGCAGGGCGAGAAGGAATTCCCTGGAGGAATTAGGCTGGAGATTAGGAGGAAGTTCTTCACACAGAGGGTCATTGGGCATTGGAATAGGCTGCCCAGGGAGGTGGTTGAGTCACCTTCCCTGGAGGTGTTTAAGGGATGGGTGGATGAGGTCTTGAGGGACTTGGTTCAGTGTTTGATAGGAATGGTTGGACTAGAAGATCCGATGGGTCTCTTCCAACCTGGTTGTTCTATGATTCTAAGATTCTATGAATTGCTTCCCCTTCCCTGCTTCCCAAGAGCCAGCGGTGACTTTGGGACACAGACCTGCTTCCAAGGGCTCCCAAGACACAGGACACGGCAGCTCTGGAGCTCAGCCCAGCAGGGCGAGGTCACTGCTCTGACAAAGCCAAGCAGGGCTCAGTGCAGAGGTTTTGGTGACCCAAACCACTGCTCATTATGGGACTGCATCACGGTTTACACTGGCAGAGGACATTCCAAATGGAAACCCGGCGTGCGTCGCAATTAAGCCTATTTATAAACAGCGCAACCGGCCGCCCAGCCCTGCTCTTGCCTGACACGGCGTTTGAGGCTTTTTACTGCGGCGTCCGAGCCGCTCCCGTAGGGATGAGCTGGCTCTCCCTGCCCTGGCTGGTACCTCACTGGTTCCAGCACTTGCTGCCAGGCAGAGCTTAGTGCTGCCCCACTGTGCTCACTCCACCAGGCACAGGTCTGCAGAATCAGAGTTGTTGGGTATGAAAACGACCCTCGAGATCATTGAGCCTAATCGTAAACCTCACGCTACCAACTCCAACTCTGAAACGTGGCCCTGAGCACCACATTCACACAGCTTTTATGTCCCTGCCTGGCACAGAGGTCTCGCCTCCCTCTGTGAAGGAGCGTGAGAGCTCTGCAGACAACTATGGTCACGGCAGCCTGATCCTTGGCTTGGAAGAGATGTGCAGCCAGAGCTTTGTGCTCCATCATAGAATCATAGAACAACCAGGTTGGAAGGGACCCATCGGATCTTCTAGTCCAACCATTCCTATCAAACACTAAACCATGTCCCTCAGCGCCTCGTCCACCCATCCCTTAAACACCTCCAGGGAAGGTGAATCAACTACCTCCCTGGGCAGCCTATTCCAATGCCCAATGACCCTCTGTGTGAAAAACTTCCTCCTAATCTCCAGCCTAAATCTCCCCTGGTGGAGCTTGAGGCCATTCCCTCTTGTCCTGTCCCCTGTCCCTTGGGAGAAGAGCCCAGCTCCCTCCTCTCTACAACCTCCTCTCAGGTACTTGTAGAGAGTAATGAGGTCTCCTCTCAGCCTCCTCTTCTCTAGGCTAAACACCCCCAGCTCTCTCAGACGCTCCTCATAGGTTCTGTTCTCCAGCCCCTTCACCAGCTTCGTTGCTCTTCTCTGGACTCGCTCCAGAGCCTCCACATCCTTCTTGTGCTGAGGGGCCCACAACTGAACACAGGATTCAAGGAGCGGCCTCACCAGTGCTGAGTCCAGAGGGAGAATCACCTCCCTGGCCCTGCTGGTCACACCATTTCTGATCCAAGCCAGGATGCCATTGGCCTTCTTGGCCACCTGGGCACACTGCTGGCTCATGGTCAGTCGCTGTCGACCAACACCCCCAGGTCCCTCTCCTCCTGGCAGTTTTCCAGCCAGACTTCTCCCAGTCTGTAGCTCTGCTCAGGGTTGTTGTGCCCCAAGTGCAGGACCCAAGTTGCAGCACACACCTATTCCACTCTGAAGAACCGGCTCCTCCAGAGGGAAAATCAGGTAAACGCAGTTCCTCCCTGTGACTGACCAACCATTCGGAGCTCAGCACCAGCTGACTCAGAGCGGGAGCTGAGTCAAGCCAGGCATGAGCGCACAGGCACATACCCGCGATGCGGCTCCCGTAGGCAACTCCCACCGTGCAGAAGCTGTTGTTGGGCACGGCAGCGATCTCCCCGGCACAGCGCGTCCCGTGGTGGTTGCCGTTCTCCTCGTCGGGGTGAGGCATAGGGTCGGGATCGTTGGAATTCAAGTCGTAGCTGCCTTCGGGGCTCTGGAAACAGACCCAGGGTCAGGACTCGGGGTTCTGCTCTCCTCAGTTTGGGAAAAGCAGGATTTGAGAGCACTCTATGCAGGTTCAAACACAGCTTAGGAGTCATGGGAGCTTAGAGGCTGCTTCCACGCAGGCTGCAGCTCAACGCTGCTGCGGGAAAAGGAACAGCAGAGGCAGCTTCAGAGGCTGCTGTGGGTCAGAGGGAGCAGGCCTCGCAGCTCAGCAGCCCAAAGACTACAGAATCATAGAATCACCAGGTTGGAAGAGACAGCCACTCAGCCAGCTCTCTCAGACGCTCCTCTTGTTCTCCAGACCCTTCACCAGTTTCATTGCTCTTCTCTGGACTCGCTCCAGAGCCTCAACATCCTTCTTGTGCTGAGGGGCCCACAACTGAACACAGGATTTGACGAGCGGCCTCACCAGTGCTGAGTCCAGAGGGAGAATCACCTCCCTGGACCTGCTGGTCACACCATTTCTGATCCAAGCCACGATGCCATTGGCCTTCTTGGCCACCTGGGCACACTGCTGCCTCATGGTCAGTCGCTGTCGACCAACACCCCCAGGTCCTTCTCCTCCAGGCAGTTTCCAGCCAGGCTTCTCCTAGTCTGGAGCTGCTCAGGGTTGTTGTGCCCCAAGTGCAGGACACAGCGTTTGGCCTTATTAAAGCTATGGAGCTTGCACCTCCTGCCCCAGCCAAGCCAAGCTCCTGCTGCGTTGCCTTTCCCAGCCTCCAGCCTCCCCTCCTTGCTCCTTCCCCCCAGGCAGCCGGCACTCACGTAGTTGGGCTGGATGTCCTTGATGGTGTGCTCCACGCCATCATCCACCACCACCACGGTCACGCCGCGCCCCGTCACGTTCCGCTCCCAGACGCCTGTGACGTTGATGTCCTTCCCAGGGCTCTTGCGGTTGTTCTAAGCACCGGAAAGGACAGCGAGAGGGGAGAGGGAAAGTGGATGACTGAACCATAGAACCATAGAACAACCAGGTTGGAAGAGACCCATTGGATCATTAATTCCAACCATTCCTATCAAACATTAAACCAAGTCCCTCAGGACCTCATCCACCCGTCCCTTAAACACCTCCAGGGAAGGGGAATCAACCACCTCCCTGGGCAGCCTATTCCAATGCCCAATGACCCTCTGTGTGAAAAACTTTCCTCCTAATCTCTAGCCTAAATCTCCCCTGGTGGAGCTTGAGGCCATTCCCTCTCGTCCTGTCCCCTGTCCCTTGGGAGAAGAGCCCAGCTCCCTCCTCTCTACAACCTCCTTTCAGGTAGAGAGTAATGAGGTCTCCTCTCAAGGATAAACACCCCCAGCTCTCTCAGCCGCTCCTCATAGGGCCTGTTCTCCAACCCCTTCACCAGCTTCGTTGCTCGAAGCAACAAAGCATGAAGCTCAAAGCATGAAGCAGAGTGCTCGGTGTCACAGGGATGCCACACTCCAGCCAAAATCCCTCTGCCCATCTTGTCCTGTCCCCTGTCCCTTGGGAGAAGAGCCCATCTCCCTCCTCTACACAACCTCCTTTCAGGGAGTTGGAGAGAGTAATGAGGTCTCCTCTCAGCCTCCTCTTCTCCAGGATAAACACCCCCAGCTCTCTCAGCTGCTCCTCTTCTTCTCCAGCCCCTTCACCAGCTTCGTTGCTCTTCTCTGGACTCACTCCAGAGCCTCAACATCCTTCTTGTGCTGAGGGGCCCACAATTGAACACAGGATTCGAGGAGCTGTCTCCCCAGTGCCGAGTACTCGAGGCTGGAAGGCGACTACTGTGCCCACACAAACAGCCTGAGCCCTCTGGCACCACCGGAGCCAGAAAACCACTCACCAGATGCCACTGCTGGGGGTATTTGGGATCATTAAAGTGCAGGCTGCGCTTGGAGCGCTTCAGAAGCTTCTGTTCCGAGTGCCACCGCACACTGTCGTGCTGTGCAAACACAGTGTCCACCGCCCTCCTTATTGCTTCGGGTTCGCTCGCCGCCAGCCCCTCGGGCCGGTAGGCGAAGAGGTAATGGCCCTTCAGCTCCCCGACGCGGCCCATGTTCACCAGCCCCGCAGTCCGCGCCAGCTCCTCCGCTCGCTGCTCCAGCTCCTCCTCGGGTGCCTCCAGGCTCACGGCCCACGTCAGCTTCCCGTGGCGGCCGTCAGTGCCGGGAGAACGCTCCCCGCTGCCGCCGGCTCCGAGTGACGAGGCGACGGGGATCCAGGCGGCACTCAGCCAAAGGCACGTGTGGATACACAGTGTGGCCTCCATCCCGGCGCTCCATAGCGGCACCCGCGGCTTCCAATGCGGCATCAGACAGGCAGGCTGCGAAGAGAGGAGGAAAAAAAGCTGCCGAGAGCCCTTTCTGAGCCAGAAAAAGGCCGACACAGCCTCACCCTAGGCTTCCACGGAACCCCATGGATCCTGGTGGAACATGCTAGTCGCTGGGCTTGCCGCCAGCCCCTCCGGCACAACAGAATCATAGAATCATAGAACAACCAGGTTGGAAGGGACCCATCGGATCATCGAGTCCAACCATTCCTATCAAACACTAAACCAAGTCCCTCAAGGCCTCATCCACCCGTCCCTTAAACACCTCCAGGGAAGGGGAATCAACCACCTCCCTGGGCAGCCTATTCCAATGCCCAATGACCCTTTCCATGAAAAAGTTCCTCCTAATCTCTAGCCTAAATCTCCCCTGGCGGAGCTTGAGGCCATTCCCTCTTGTCCTGTCTCCTGTCGCTTGGGAGAAGAGCCCAGCTCCCTCCTCTCTACAACCTCCGCTCAGGTAGTTGTAGAGAGTAATGAGGTCTCCTCTCAGCCTCCTCTTCTCCAGGCTAAACCACTTACAGGGAAAGCAGGAAGCTTCCAGGCACGGTGGCTCCTTCCCAGTGGCACAGCAGGGCGAGGCCGCGCCCAGGCAGGGCAGGGATGGATCCCCACAGCCGCCCCGCCTGCCAGGACGGTGTGCCCGGGCTGGAGCACCCCTCGCTGCTGGCTGGCAGAGGGGAAGCCGCTTCCTCCTCTCGCTGTGGCCCCAGCAGAGAAACAAACATCACGAGAAAAGCCCCAGGGCGCCCACAGCCAACAGCCAGTTCCTCTTCTGGGCGAGCTGCACCAAGCCCGTTCCTGCTCTGTGACTGCAGGATTTCACCCAGCGAAGGCTGGAATCCCCACGGAGTCTCTGCTCTGCAAGCCACAGAGCTTCAAGGGAAAGAAGCGCCTCCCGAGATCCTGCTCTGTTTCCCACGCCTGGAGCTCATAGAATCATAGAATAACCAGGTTGGAAGAGACCCATCAGATCATCGAGTCCAACCATTCCCATCAAACACTAAACCAAGTCCCTCAGGACCTCATCCACCCGTCCCTTAAACACCTCCAGGGAAGGGGAATCAACTACCTCCCTGGGCAGCCTAGTCCAATGCCCAATGACCCTTTCCGTGAAAAACTTCCTACTAATCTCCAGCCTAAATCTCCCCTGGTGGAGCTTCCCTCTCGTCCTGTCCCCCGTCCCTTGGGAGAAGAGCCCAGCTCCCTCCTCTCTACAACCTCCTTTCGAGTAATGAGGTCTCCTCTCAGCCTCCTCTTCTCCAGGATAAACACCCCCAGCTCTCTCAGCCGCTCCTCAGATCCTGCTCCGTTTCCCACGCCCGGAGCTCGACACACCCTGGCAGTTCCGTTACTGTCCCAGCTGCTTTCTACCTTCAATTGATTTTAGAGCCCTGAACCCACTCACCAGCCGTGGTTGGGGCTCAGCACTGGACCCCAGGGTCTCACACTAAGAGCAGGGCTTTGGCTGCACCTCCAGAGAGCGACTGCAGCGTCAGGGAGGGCTGATCAGCCATGGCCTTGGCCTGGAGCCAGTGTCCTGGGACCAAAGCTCAAGGACCATGCAGGCAAGGCAGCTGCCACTGGGGCAGGACAGGTGGCTGCCCCCGGCCCCTGCCCACCCTCTCCCCACAGCTCCAAGGGCAGGGTAGGGGATACTGGGGCAGGACAGGGGATACTGGGGCAGGACAGGCAACTCTCCCTGGCTCCCCTCAGCTCTCAGGGCAGGACAGGGGGATCCTGGAGCAGGCCAGGTGGCTGCCCCCAGCTCCCGGCCCCTGCCCACCCTCTCCCCACTGCTCCAAGAGCAGGGCAGGGGATACTGGGGCAGGGCAGGGGATACTGGGGCAGGGCAGGGGGCTCCTCTGGCTCCTGGGGCAGGACAGGCAGCTCTCCCTGGCTCCCCTCAGCATTCAGGGCAGGACAGGGGGATTCTGGAGCAGGCCAGGCAGCTGCACCCAGCTCTCAAAGCAGGACAGGGGGATCCTGGAGCAGGACGGGGGATGCCCCCAGCTCCCAAAGCAGGACAGGGGGATCCTGGAGCAGGACAGGGGGATCCTGGAGCAGGACAGGTAGCTGCCCCCAGCTCCCAGAGCAGGACAGGAGGATCCTGGGGCAGGACAGGGGGATCCTGGAGCAGGATAGGTAGCTGCCCCCAGCTCCCAAAGCAGGACAGGGGGATCCTGGAGCAGGATAGGGGGATCCTGGAGCAGGATAGGCAGCTGCCCCCAGCTCCCAGAGCAGAACAGGGGGATCCTGGGGCAGGATAGGCAGCTGCCCCCAGCTCCCAAAGCAAGACAGGGGGATCCTGGGGCAGGACAGGGGGATCCTGGGGCAGGATAGGCAGCTGCCCCCAGCTCCCAAAGCAAGACAGGGGGATCCTGGAGCAGGACAGGCAGCTGCCCCCAGCTCCTAGAGCAGGACAGGGGGATCCTGCAGCAGGATAGTAGCTGCCCCCAGCTCCCGGGGCAGGACAGGGGGATCCTGCAGCAGGATCCGTGTCTCCTCCAGACTTCTTACCCCAGCTCTCCCGCCCCTCCCCGTGACCACAGCCCAGCCAACCCCCCTCAGGCTGCTGGGACGGAAGCAACCGCGAGCGGGACCGCAGGTGGCATCCAGGACCCCGACCCCTCCTCCCTCCGCCGCTCACCGGGCCCGGGCCGGCGCCGCTGCCGGAAGCGCGGTGGCTGACATTTACGTCACTTCCGCCCAAGGGGATCACTCGAGTCCTCCACGCTCTAGGCGGCAGTGGCGCGCCGGAGAGACGCTCTGCTCCGCGAATGCGGAAGTCGAGCCACTTCCGCCCGCAGCGGAGACGCTCTGCACAGCGGAGTCTGCGTCGCTTCCTGGCGCGGGCGATGGCGCGGGTGGTGACTCGTCCTCCCGGCCGCACGGGGGCGCTCGGAGCGGCGGGCGCCGGAAGTGGCGGGGCCCGCACCGCCCCGGCCGCTCCGCTCCCCGCCGGGCACCGGCACCCATGGCGCTGGAGCAGGCGCAGGACGAGGGCCCCAACGCCAGCACCGGCCCTCCGCGACTCTGCGAGCCGGGGAACGCGCTAGGAGGGTGGGTGGGAGCCGGGGGGGGAGAGGGGATGGAGCGGGGAGGGAGTGGGGATGGAGGAGGGAGGGAGAGAGGGGATGGAGGAGGGAGGGAGAGGGGATGGAGGAGGGAGGAGAGGGGATGGAGGAGGAGGGAGTGGGGATGGAGGAGGGAGGGAGTGGGGATGGAAGGAGGATGGAGCAGGAATGGGGAGGGGGTTGGACTAGGAATGTAGAGGGATTGGAGTTGGGAGGGGCTGGGGAGGGAGGGAGGGAATGGAGTGGAGAGAGAGAGAGAGAATGGAGCTGGGAGAGAATGGGGAGGGATTGGGGAATGGAAGAAGGAGGGAACAGGGATGGAGGAGGGAGGGAGAGGGGATAGAGGAGGGAGGGAGTGGGGATGGAAGGAGGATGGAGCAGGAATGGGGAGGGGGTTGGACTAGGAATGTAGAGGGATTGGAGTTGGGAGGGGCTGGGGAGGGAGGGAGGGAATGGAGTGGAGTGGAGAGAGAGGGAATGGAACAGGGAGGGATGGGGAATGGAGGAGGGAGAATGGATGGAGCAGGGATGGAGAGTGAAGGGAATGAGGATGGAGCAGGAATGGGGAGGGGGTTGGGCTAGGAATGTAGAGGGATTGGAGTTGGGAGGGGCTGGGGAGGGAGGGATGGGGAATGGAGCAGGGAGAGAGAGAGAATGGAGGAGGCTGGGAGGAGGGAGGGAGTGGGAATGGAGAAGGGAGGGAGAGGGGATGGAGAAGGGATGGAGAGTGAAGGGAATGAGGATGGAGCAGGAATGGGGAGGGGGTTGGACTAGGAATGTAGAGGGATTCGAGTTGGGAGGGGCTGGGAAGGGAGGGAATGGAGGAGGGAGAGAGAAGGAATGGAGGAGGCTGGGAGCAGAGAGGGAGTGGAAATGGAGAGGGGATGGTGCCAGGAGGGAGGGGGGCTTGGACTAGGAATGGAGAGGGAATGGAGCGGGGAGGGGCTAGGGAGGGAGGGGGAATGGAGGGAAGAGGGAACAGGAATGGAGTAAGGAGGGAGTGGGGATGGAGCAGGGAGGGAGAGTGAAGGGAATGAGGATGGAGCAGGAATGGGGAGGGGGTTGGACTAGGAATGTAGAGAGATTGGAGTTGGGAGGGGCTAGGGAGGGATGGGGAATGGAGGGAGGAGGGAACAAGAATGGAGTAAGGAGGGAGAAGGGATGGAGCGGGAAGGTGGAGGGGATGGAGCAGAGAAGGGGGTTGGACTAGGAATGGAGCAGGCAGGGAGGGGAAATGGAGCGAGATGGGACAGGATGGTGAGGGAGAAGGAATGGAGAGAGCAGGGAACAAGGAAGGAGTGGGGAGGGAGAGAGCATTAGGCAGGAAGGAAGAGGGAATATAGGGGGGAGGGAGCAGAAATGGAGCAGGGATTGAGTGGGGGAAGTGGGAATGGAAAGGGGATAGAACAGGAGTGAGGATGGCCTCAAGCTCCACCAGGGGAGATTTAGGCTAGAGATTAGGAGGAAGTTTTTCACGGAAAGGGTCATTGGGCATTGGAATAGGCTGCTCAGGGATGTGGTTGATTCACCTTCCCTGGAGGTGTTTAAGGGACGGGTGGATGAGGTCCTGAGGGACATGGGCTAGTGTTTGATGGGAATGGTTGGACTCAATGATCCGGTGGGTCTCTTCCAACCTGGTGATTCTATGATTCTATGGAGAGGGGTTGAGGCGGGAGAATGGGCCCAACAGGGATAGAGCAGGAGTGACCGAGTTGTTTGTTCTTTGTAGCGGGAGCAGACTCTCTGCCCCCGAGAGCCCTGGCGAGGTGGCACCGGATGGCGCTGGTGGAGAAGCTGAACACGCAGCCGGCTCTGAGCAGGATCCGGCAGCGCCCGGGGGCGACGGGGAAGCCGGGCCTGGGAGTCTGGATGCGCTGGAGGAGCCTGAGGCAGAAGCAGCTCCTTCCCGGCCCTCGCAGAACATTGCGGTGCAGGTGGGAGGCGCCTGGGTGGGTGATTTGGGTGCTCCTGGAGTGAAGAGTTGGAATAAGGATGGGTTGGGAAGGGGACAGGTGGGGTCTGGGGGGTTGGGAAGGGGACAGGTGGGGTCTCGGAGTAGCCAGGCTGCTGCTGTGGGTCTGGCTGCTCGGGGAGGGGTCTGACAGCCATCGTCTGTCTTTGCAGACCGACTTCAAGACCAACGACGCGGATGTGAACACTGATCAGGATATTGAGAAGAACTTGGTGGGTATCAGCTCCGTGATTGAATTCAGGCTCTTCCACTTGCGTTCCCATCCTGCCCTTCCCTGTGAAAGGAGCTGGAGCGCTGCTTTTCCACAGGGTTTTTTTTTCTTTGTTTAAATTCCAATCTTGGACTCCTTAAGCCATCCTCTCTAGCAGAGGAAACGCAGTGCTGGCTGCAGCTTCGGGCAGTTCCTCCCTTCATCTTTTCTGATCTAGAGATTGAGAAGTGGAAGCTGCATAACTGTGAATCCTGACTGCAAACCCAGGCTCCCAGATGAGCTTCCCGACCCTGTCTGGGCTCTCCTCGCTCTGAGGGGAAGCTTTTCCCTAAATCTGCCTGGAGAAGAGGAGGCTGAGAGGAGACCTCATTGCTCTCTCCAACTCCCTGAAAGGAGGTTGTGGAGAGGAGGGAGCTGGGCTCTTCTCCCAAGGGACAGGGGACAGGACGAGAGGGAATGGCCTCAAGCTCCACCAGGGGAGATTTAGGCTGGAGATTAGGAGGAAGTTTTTCACAGAAAGGGTCATTGGGCATTGGAATAGGCTGCCCAGGGAGGTGGTTGATTCCCCTTCCCTGGAGGTGTTTAAGGGACGGGTAGATGAGGTCCTGAGGGACATGGTTTAGTGTTTGATAGGAATGGTTGGACTCGATGATCCGATGGGTCTCTTCCAACCTGGTTATTCTATGATTCTATGATCTCTGCTTTCTGCTGCAGGACAAAATGATGTCCGAGAGGGCGTTGCTGAAGGAGCGTTACCAGGAGGTGCTGGACAAGCAGCGGCAGGTGGAGAACCAGCTGCAGGTGCAGCTCAAGCAGCTCCAGCAACGGAGAGAAGAGGAGATGAAGAACCACCAGGTACTTCTTCTACTTTTTCTACAGGTTGTAGAAAATGCTGCTTCCTCTCTGTTTGAGGCCTGCTTGCAGATAGGCGAGTCTTCTGAAACATAGAGTTCGAACAAAGGAGAATACATGTCCACTCCCCCTGGGATGGCTATTTATTCTGGCTTGGATCAGAAATGGTGTGACCAGCAGAGCCAGGGAAGTTCTTCTCCCTCTGGACTCGACACTGGTGAGGCCGCTCCTTGAATCCTGTGTTCAGTTGTGGGCCCCTCAGCACAAGAAGGATGTTGAGGCTCTGGAGCGAGTCCAGAGAAGAGCAACGAGGCTGGTGAAGGGGCTGGAGAACAGGCCCTATGAGGAGCGGCTGAGAGAGCTGGGGGTGTTTATCCTGGAGAAGAGGAGGCTGAGAGGAGACCTCATTACTCTCTCCAACTACCTGAAAGGAGGTTGTGGAGAGGAGGGAGCTGGGCTCTTCTCCCAAGTGCCAGGGGACAGGACAAGAGGGAATGGCCTCAAGCTCCACCAGGGGAGATTTAGGCTGGAGATTAGGAGGAAGTTTTTCACAGAAAGGGTGATTGGGCTTTGGAATAGGCTGCCCAGGGAGGTGGTTGATTCCCCTTCCCTGGAGGTGTTTAAGGGACGGGTGGATGAGGTCTTGAGGGACTTGGTTTAGTGTTTGATAGGAATGGTTGGACTCAATGATCCGATGGGTCCCTTCCAACCTGGTTGTCCTATGATTCTATGATTCTAAACCCAAACAGAATTCTCCAGCCCTTAAAATCCTTCTAAAGAGGCAGGAGAACCTGTGGCTTAGACCCTCTCCCTGTCTGCCCCCTGGATTTCTTCATTGTAACTGCTCTGTCCTGCCTGGGTCTGCTAGAAAGGAAGATCTGGGTGACTCGTGCGATCTCATAATCTCTTTTCAATTGAATCTAAAATCACAGCGGATTTAGAACCAAGGTCGTTCCTTGGGATATTGGCTCTTTAATTGCGTGATTCTTGTCTTCCCCAGGAGATCCTGAAAGCCATTCAGGACGTTACGATCAAGCGGGAAGAGACAAAGAAGAAGATGGAGAAGGAGAAGAAGGAATTCCTGCAGAAAGAGCAGGATCTGAAGGCAGAGATTGAGAAGCTCTGCGAGAAAGGCAGAAGGTACTAGAATGGAAAAGAACGTGTGTGCTTTTGGGATGGAAAAGCTGTGGCTTAACCCTGATCTATTCCTGATCAGGCAAAAGCGAATCACTTTAAATGCTTTGGAAGTGCAGTTAGGAGAGACCTGTGGGATTTTGGATGGATCTGCTGTGGACAGAGCAGCTTCTGTGTACAGAAGATACCAAAGTGGATGTTGGGGTGGAAGGTTTTGGCTTTGGCTGCTAGGGGTGTGAGTCGGCAGCGCTCTCCGTGCTGCCCTCTCCAAGAATCCAGAGAAATCTCTCTGGATTTGGGGCAGAGGGTCTTATGCAAGTGAGGGGCTTTTGAGAACATCTGAAGGCTCCTTTGACAGTGAATTTGTGCTTTTATGCAGCTGTTGTGTCCTGTTGCAGAGCTCAGGGCGTTCTCAGCCCGAGAATGGTTTTGGATACAGCTTTAGCAATGGTTCTGAGGGCTTGTCCCTCTCCTCTGGAGCGCGTGGTTGCTGGTTCCCGGCACAGCTCCCTGCGGTGGCTTCTGGTTCTGTGCCGCAGCCTTCGTGCCACGATACAGCAAAATGTTTGCTCTGAGGGATGTGAGGCTGGGGAAGGGGCTGGAGAACAGGCCCTATGAGGAGCGGCTGAGAGAGCTGGGGGTGTTTAGCCTAGAGAAGAGGAGGCTGAGAGGAGACCTCATTGCTCTCTGCAACTACCTGAAAAGAAGTTGTAGAGAGGAGGGAGCTGGGCTCTTCTCCCAAGGGACAGGACAAGAGGGAATGGCCTCAAGCTCCACCAGGGGAGATTTAGGCTACAGATTAGGAGGAAGGTTTTCACAGAGAGGGTCATTGGGCATTGGAATAGGCTTCCCAGGGAGGTGGTTGATTCCCCTTCCCTGGAGGTGTTTAAGGCACAGGTGGATGAGGTCCTGAGGGACTTGGTTTAGTGTTTGATAGGAATGGTTGGACTAGAAGATCCGATGGGTCCCTTCCAACCTGGTTGTTCTATGATTCTATGATCGCTTTCCAGTGTCTCTGGGATGGTGCAGCCATCACTGCTATTCTGTTGGGGACATCTGTGCCTCTGAGCTGGGCAGCAACTCTTGCTGGAGGGGACTCCATCCTCTTTTTTTTTCCCCTCTGCAGGTTGCTGAAAGAGCAAGAGGAGAAGGAAAACAAGATTGCGTCGTTGATCGCTGAGCAGTCTGATGAAAAGTAAGGCTCTTCTCTCTTACCAGGTTAACTACTGCTGGATGTGATTTTCCTTCCAGGAATCTTGCCTTGGAGCGGGTCTGGTGGGGTAGAGAGCGGTCAAGAGATTTGTATCAGAAATGGTGTGACCAGCAGGTCCAGGGAGGTTATTCTCCCTCTGGACTCAGCACTGGTGAGACCAAACCTCAAATCCTGTGTTCAGTTGTGGGCCCCTCAGCACAAGAAGGATGTTGAGGCTCTGGAGAGAGTCCAGAGAAGAGAAACGAAGCTGGTGAAGGGGCTGGAGAAAAAGAGGAGCGGCTGAGAGAGCTGGGGTTGTTTGTCCTGGAGAAGAGGAGGCTGAGGGGAGACCTCATTACTCTCTCCAACTCCCTGAAAGGAGGTTGTAGAGAGGAGGGAGCTGGGCTCTTCTCCCAAGGGACAGGGGACAGGACGAGAGGGAATGGTCTCAAGTTACACCAGGGGAGAGTTAGGCTGGAGATTAGGAGGAAGTTTTTCACACAGAGGGTCATTGGGCATTGGAATAGGCTGCCCAGGGAGGGGGTTGAGTCCCTTTCCCTGGAGGGGTTTAAGGGACGGGTGGATGAGGTCCTGAGGGACATGGTTTAGTGTTTGATGGGAATGGTTGGACTCGATCCGGTGGGTCTCTTCCAACCTGGTGATTCTATGATTCTGTGATTGACATGTGAAGCCCTGGGAAATGTGGCTGCAGTCGTGGTCTGGAAGTTGCCGCTCTTAGAATCATAGAATCATAGAACAACCAGGTTGGAAGAGACCCATTGGATCATCGAGTCCAACCATTCCTATCAAACACTAAACCAAGTCCCTCAGGATCTCATCCACCCGTCCCTTAAACACCTCCAGGGATGGTCTTCCATGGTTCCAGCCCATCCAGAACTACAAGCATCGATGGGTTTTGTGAGAGTTTATTAGTTCTGCTGTTCCATTCCGTGCCGATGCTTGAGCCTAAGCAGGCTCATCCTATCCTCTTTCTGTCTGCAGGCAGCTGTGGGAGATGGAGCTGGATAAACTGAAGAACCAGCACAACGAAATCAACAGGAACATTCTGGAGGAGACAGAGCGGGCCTGGAAAGCAGAGGTTTGTGGGTAACTTCTTGCCTGGGAAGCAGTTGATGATTATGTGGCATTAGGAGCAGCTGACATTGAGGTTTCGTCCTCCTCTTTGTGGAACAAAGGAGGAGAGAAGCAGAAATGGGTTCGTTGAGACTCTAGAGAACAGGCCCTATGAGGAGCGTCTGAGAGACCTGGGGGTGTTTATCCTGGAGAAGAGGAGGCTGAGAGGAGACCTCATTGCTCTCTACAACTCCCTGAGAGGAGGTTGTAGAGAGGAGCGAGCTGGGCTCTTCTCCCAAGGGACAGGGGACAGGACGAGAGGGAATGGCCTCAAGCTCCACCAGGGGAGATTTAGGCTGGAGATTAAGAGGAAGTTTTTCACGGAAAGGGTCATTGGGCATTGGAATAGGCTGCCCAGGGAGGTGGTTGATTCCCCTTCCCTGGAGGTGTTTAAGGGATGGGTAGATGAGGTCTTGAGGGACTTGGTTTAGCATTTGATAGGAATGGTTGGAC
The DNA here is from genome assembly GCA_033558105.1 of Coccyzus lansbergi. Classification (NCBI taxonomy): domain Eukaryota; kingdom Metazoa; phylum Chordata; class Aves; order Cuculiformes; family Coccyzidae; genus Coccyzus; species Coccyzus lansbergi. Next base: position 58,334 of record JAUMJK010001161.1, read on the forward strand.
TAGAAGATCCGATGTGTCTCTTCCAACCTGGTTGTTCTATGATTCTATGACTCATTAGCTTAGTGTGGTGCTTAAGGAAGAGGGTGCAGTCTGGGAGTGAGAAACCAGGGAGCACAAGAGCCGCTCTCCATGTGAGGCCTCTCTCTGCTAGATCCTGTCCCTGGAGAGCCGGAAGGAGCTGCTGGTGTTGAAACTTGAAGAAGCGGAAAAAGAAGCAGAGCTGCACCTCACCTACCTCAAGTAAGTCTGTGCAGATGGACTTCGGTCTCCCTGCCCAGCTCCTCTTCCTCTCCTGATCCTGGGGGTGTGACTGAAGCAGTTTGAGGTGTCCTCTTCCATGTGCTGTCCCCGTGTGGTTCCTCTCCTGATCCTGGGGGTGTGACTGAAGCGGTTTGAGGTGTCGTTCTCCATGTGCTGTCCCCATGTGGTTCCTCTCCTGGCACCAGCCTTTCTTCCCACCCAACCGGAGCAGAGGAGCCCTGGTTGGGAAGGGCTGGCGTGCGGCTCGCTCGTGGCTGCCACTTTGCTGCTGGTGAGAGGCACAGTTGCAAGTGGGAAAGTTTAGTTGTGCTTACAGGTCTGCACCACCCACGCTGGAGACCATGAGGCCCAAGCAGGAGTGGGAGATGAGGCTGAACAGGATACGAATGACCAAGGAAAGTGTCCGAGTAAGTTCCTGCCGGCTGGATCCCGGCCACACCGAGCAAACCTTCGCATTGACACTACTTCACATGCTTAGAATCATAGAACAACCAGGTTGGAAGAGACCCATCAGATCATCGTGTCCAACCATTCCTATCAAACATTAAACCAAATCCCTCAGCACCTCATCTACCCAACCCTTAAATACCTCCAGGGAAGGGGAATCAACCCCCTCCCTGGGCAGCCTATTCCAATGCCCAGTGACCCTCTGTGTGAAAAACTTCCTCCTAATCTCCAGCCTAAATCTCCTCTGGTGGAGCTTGAGGCCATTCCCTCTCGTCCTCTCCCCTGTCCCTTGGGAGAAGAGCCCAGCTCCCTCCTCTCCACAACCTCCTTTCAGGGAGTTGTAGAGAGTAATGAGGTCTCCTCTCAGCCTCCTCTTCTCTAGGCTAACCCCCCCCAGCTCTCTCAGCCGCTCTTCATAGGGCCTGTTCTCCAGCCCCTTCACCAGTTTCATGGCTCAAGTGGCTTAGTTTCATCCCTCTTTGGGAGAAGACTGAGGAATTTTGATAGGAATGGTTGGACTCGATGATCCAGTGGGTCTCTCCCAACCTGGTTCTATGATTCTGTGAAAAGCCATGCTCAGAAGTGGGGCAGCTCCTGAAATCTCCTGCTCATTCTTTAGATTTATTTGTTGGGTTAGTGGCAGAGGCAGTTACTCTGTTTTTCCCTCCGAGTCCTTCGTTCTCTCTGCTCCTGTGGAGCCAAACTCTGCTGCTTTAGGTCCTGCAGCCATTCTGGAGCTGTGGAAGCTCTGCTCAGGCTGCAGAATGTACCTGCTCCAAGCACGCGGTGCCCAAACTTCCTCAGGCAGAGCCTTTGATAAGCGTGTCCGTTACCTCTCCTCTCGGCCAGGATCAGTTCAACGACCACATCCAGATGGTGAGAAACGGAGCCAAGCTGAGCAGCCTCCCCCAGATCCCGACCCCGACGCTGCCGCCTCCGCCTTCCGAAGTGAGTGTCACTCCAGCCCCACGCGGCACTGGCCGAGCTGCGGGGAGGCTGCCTCTGTGCCCTGGGGACAGCTGTGCCGGGTGGGGTTGTCTTTCCTGGAGCTCTGGCCTGTCTGGGTGCTCCGGCTGAAGGATGGGAAGGGCCTTTCCGTGGCTGTGAGGCTTCCAGTGCCTGCGATCCAGCTCCCATCCTGCCTGGATGGGGAGGAGGGCGCTGGGCTCCGCTTTCAGGTGGGCTTCTTCTAAACCAGCCTTTTCTCCTCCCCTTCTTTCTCTTCCTCAGACAGATTTCATGCTGACGGCATTCCAGCCCAACCCATCCCTTACTCCCAGGCTCCCGTTTCCCATCGGCCCAGTCCCCGTTCCCATGGTCATGCCGAGCGCCGATCCCCGGGCGCTCTCCTTCCCCCTCCTCAACCCTGCCATCTCCAGGCCCAACCAGCCTTCCCCGCCGCTGCCCGCGTCCCAGGGGAGAAACAGCCCGGTGGTGGCATCGCTTATGGGCACCCACAGCCCTCACATGGCTCCTGCCGCCCCCATCCCTCCTCCGCCAGGCCTGGGAGGAGTTAGCGTCACTCCAGAGTTTCAGAGGCTGCAGCCGGCCGACAAGCTGGAGAGGCTGCTGGAGAAGCTGTTGACTCGGTTTCCCCAGTGCAACAAGTAAGTGTCTCGTGGAATCACAGAATGGTTTAAGTGGGAAGAGACCTCAAAGCCCATCCAGCTCCAACCCTCCCACTGGCTCAGGGGCTCCAAGCCCCATCCAACCTGCCCTTGAACCCCTCCAGGGATGGGGCAGCCACCCCTGCTCTGGGCAGCCTGGGTCAGGGCCTCCCCACCCTCACAGCAAAACATTTCTCCCTAAGTTCTCGTCTTGTTCTTCCCTCTTTCAGCTGAAAACCATTCCCCTTGTCCTATCCCTGCACTCTGTCACATTCCCATAGTGTTGAGAAATGGAGAAACTGGGACTGAGAAACTTCTGGAGCTTTATCTAGTGGGCAGCCTGTGCCCTGCCCGGAGTCCTCCAGCCTCCCTGCTGCATCATCTGCGTGTGTCTCACTCCAGCTGGACTTTCCCGCTCTTTCCCTGGTGCTTTGGGGACAGAAACTCAGGGAGAGCAGATGCTTTGGAGCACCTACTCCCAGGCCATGGCATGAGAGCCCTTAGCTGACTGCTCTCCCCACAGGGCCCAGCTCACCAACATCCTGCAGCAGATCAAAACCGCTCGCAGGACCATGAAGGGTCTGACCATGGAGGAGCTGAACCAGCTGGTGGCGGCCAAGCTGGCCGAGCAGCAGGAGCGGGCAGCGGCCGGGGCCCAGGTGAGAGGGGAGATTCATAGAATCATAGAACAACCAGGTTGGAAGAGACCCATTGGATCATCGAGTCCAACCATTCCTATCAAACACTAAACCATGTCCCTCAGGACCTCATCCACCCGTCCCTTAAACACCTCCAGGGAAGGGGAATCAACCATCTCCCTGGGCAGCCTATTCCAATGCCCAATGACCCTTTCTGGGAAAAACTTCCTCCTAATCTCCAGCCTAAACCTCCCCTGGTGGAGCTTGAGGCCATTCCCTCTTGTCCTGTCCCCTGTCCCTTGGGAGAAGAGCCCAGCTCCCTCCTCTCCACAACCTCCTTTCGGGTAGTTGTAGAGAGTAATGAGGTCTCCTCTCAGCCTCCTCTTCTTGGGAGCTGTGTTCCTGGGGCTGGCTCGGGATAACTTGTCTGTCCTTTCCTTCTGGGTTTTTCTGTCGGGTCTCACCGCAGCCTCTCGGTCGAATCCGGGCACCCATGTTCTCGGCTCCGCTGCCTCAGATCAGCACACCCATGTTCCTGCCTCCGGCCCAGGTGGCTTATCCCGGAACGGCGTCACACGTAAGAGACGTGGGCTTGGCTGAGGCGCTTCGCCATCCCAGGGAACGTGGAGGGAGGGAGGGAGCCCTTTGCGTGGGGGCTGAAAGGGTGAGCTGGTGAAGCTGGGATCTCTTGCTTGGGCTGATGAATCATAGAACAACCAGGTTGGAAGAGACCCATCGGATCTTCTAGTCCAACCATTCCTATCAAACACTAAACCAAGTCCCTCAAGACCTCATCCACCTGTGCCTTAAACACCTCCAGGGAAGGTGAATCAACCACCTCCCTGGGCAGCCTATTCCAATGCCCAATGACCATCTGTGTGAAGAACTTCCTCTTAATCTCCAGCCTAAATCTCCCCTGGCGGAGCTTGAGGCCATTCCCTCTTGTCCTGATGAGGTAGAAGGGAAGAGTTTGGGGTTTTGATCCTCTGTGCTTCACCCTGGGGAAGTGGGGAACAGCTCTAAGAGGCTCGAACATGGTGTGATGGCTGAGGGCAGAGGGAGGAACGGGGCTTGGCTGCCGCTGGCAGGATGAGAGGCTCAAATATCATAGAATCATAGAACAACCAGGTTGGAAGAGACCCATCGGATCTTCTAGTCCAACCATTCCTATCAAACACTAAACCACGTCCCTCAAGACCTCATCCTCGTATGTGAGATGCAGTGAGATCTCTGACTTTGCACGTCTCCTTTCTGTGCTCGCCCCAGACCCCGGCTGCCTGTAAGCTGTGTTTGATGTGCCAGAAGCTCGTGCAGCCTGGTGACCTTCACCCCATGGCCTGCTCGCACGTGCTGCACAAGGAGGTGAGTGCACTCACGATTCGAGGAAGATGGAGATGAGATCTTAGGGAGAAATGTTCTCCTCTGGGGGTGGGGAGGCCCTGGCCCAGGTTCCATCATCCCTGGAGGTGTTCAGGGCCGGGTTGGATGGAGCCTTCTGCTTCCCTGGAGCAGGGCAGGCTGGGAGGATCTGGAATACAGGGCAAGGGAGAGAACTGCTGCCTTTGTCTCGGTGCCTGACCCTGCAGGTCTGGGCACTGGAGCTCTTGGCAAGAGGGGGATGCTCACCCCACAGACCTTGGTGGTGCTTCACCCCTCATCCCACTGGCTCTGGGGCCTCCGGCAGCTGCCGAGAAAGCCACATATTCAACCTGCTGTGCTGAGGGAGGCTCCCTCGTGGCCACCGTTTCGTGGAGGCTGTTTCTAAGGAGCCAAAGAAACACTCAGCGCCTGTGCCAGCCCCGTTCTGGAGCAGCTCACGGCGCCTCGGGGCTGCCTCCTGACTTTCTCTCTCTTCCAGTGCATCAAATTCTGGGCACAAACCAACACCAATGACACTTGTCCCTTCTGTCCGAGTCTCAAATGATGACGGCTCCTCAGACGAAGCGGTTCCCGGGGCCGAAGTTGCTGTGAATAGCCAGGATCCAGTTCTAAGATTTCTACAGTTCTATATTTATACGACCCTGTATACACATGTACATTTTTATTATATAGGTAAGGTGTGTATAGAAAGTCTGTATTACATACAGATTCATAAATAAAGTGTGTATATTATGCAGTGAGTTGGTGCTGCTCCCCATTCCGTAGTCTGCGGCTTCGCTGATTCCTTCGGAATGAGCACCGAAGCGTAACCTTGGCTGCTGGAGCTGCTTCTTCTCCTGGTGCTTCCAGCAGCTCCTTCGCTGGTGCCAGAGCTCCTGGCAGCTCCACGGGGTCCCCTGCCTCCTACCTCCCGCAGCAGCTCCCCAGGAATAAGCTGGAGATGAGGAGCGGGGTGGGTTTTGTGGTCTTTTTTTTTTTTTTTTAATGTAATAATAATTTACTGCGTTAACATTCATTGTTCTTAACATAGACGATAGGTTACAGAGTACTGGAGTCTACAGCGACCTGGCCCCTCCCACGGGACTCAGCTCCGTTCCCGCTCTTCCCTGCCGTAACTCTGGGCCCTGGGGAAGGGAGCGTTCAGATTAAAACCAACCTGCTGCGGTTCCTTCTCTCCTCAAGCACGGGCTGAGGCACCAGCCCTTCCTCCGTGGCTCGCGGTGGGATGAAGGGAGGTGCTCAGCGCCGCTGAAAACCTCCCGTGTGTTCTCTAGGGTTTCGTTCCCTCTCGTTTGCAGCCTGTAGTGCCGCAGTCTCCATCCTGCATGCGTGTTTTAAGGCCAGTGGTCCACAACGGAGTCTCTGGGATCCTGGGGAGGGTCCTGGGCAGGCACGAGGGTGTGGAAGTCGGGGCTGCGAGGGCCTCGGGTTCCCTGGAGAGGAACCGCTGGGACGCCTGCAGTTCAGGGCCCGGGAACTGGATGCCGATCCAAGCTAGCGGCAAAGCGGGGGACGGTGTTGGGGGCGCCTTGGATGAGCTGTTGTGGCGCTGCTGTGCCTCTCTTTTGATAGGAATGGTTGGACTAGAAGATCCGATGGGTCCCTTCCAACCTGCTTGTTCTATGATTCTACGATTCTCCTGCGCCGCGTGGGTTTCCTCCTCCTGCCTCCTGCGCCGCTTTAGCCACGGAATCGACCGCAGGGCTCTCCGGGAGCCAGTTTTACGCTTGGTGCTCACTGCCTTCCCGCAGCGCTCCGGCCCCTCTTCCCACCTGGGCTGGTGGCTCGGCCCCGGCTTTCGCTCATGAAGGAACCTTGTCTTTTTAATGAATGTTTAAAACACTTTCCCGTCCACCGAGGGAGGCAGAGAAGCGAGAAAATAAAAGCCACAGCGACCGCCTGCAAGCTGAAGGGCGTCCCCGCTAGGGAAAGGGAGGTGGGAGCCTGCGGTGGCCCCGTTCCCCGGGGAGAAAGGGAGGTTTAGTCTTTATAGACCGGAAAATCCTCCTGGAGGAACAGGATGAGGACAATCCTGTACTCTGTGTCCTTTTGGCTCCACGTGCTCCAGCCCTGCCCTCCCTCCCTGTCCCTGTCGGTGCTGCGGCCGAGAACGTTTTTAAAAAAAAAAAAAAACCCAAACAAAACAGGACCAAACCCCTCCCGTTGGGCTTGGGACAGTGGCTTTCATCTAGAATTAAAAATAGAGCTGTAGGTCTGTATCGTACAGGAGGGAAGCGACTGTTACCACACGCCCTGCGCTGCGGGACCTGCTATGTACACGCCGGCTGCACGACCCGGGGGACGTGCAGTGTAAAAAAAAAAAAAAAAGGAAACGAAATAAATACAACAAATAAAAAAAAAAATGAAATGCAGTCCTCACGCTGCCAGGGCGAGCGTGGAATGAGTGGAGAGGATTGCGGGGGCTGCAGGGGTCCCCTATGGCTTTTGGTCGGGCGGGTGGGCTGGGGAGCAGCCGGCCCCGGAGCTCTGCCGGGTTTCACGGCTGTTTGGAGCTCACGGGGACGCTGCTGCCTTCCCACCCCGAGCTGGGAGGCTGGAGGGGTGTCCCAGGGGGTGTGCGGCGAGTCCTGAGGGGAACTGGGAAGGTAGGGAGATGCCACTGGAGATGTCGGAATGAGCGATGTCTGGAGGAGCAGGATGGAGCCTCTCGCTGCTCCCGTCCTGGCAACCCCGGGTCTGGCGCCGAAAAGCCCAGGGTTGGCGACGGGAGGCTCCGGAGTTCACAGCGATGGAGCAGGGTGAGCGGCACACGGATGGGAAGAGATGGAAGAGGCAGGGTGCTGGGACTCGGTCAGGCGCAGGCAGCAGAGCCAGGGACACCCCATCCCATCCCTGTGTGGCTGAGCAGAGGCTCCTGCGCTTTCACCCCCTCCCCAGCCGCCACGCTCTTCCCGTAGGCCCCAAGCCTGCAGCTCCCGCGGCTGCTCCCGGCTCGTTGACCCCGACGGGAGATGCTGGATGCGGGAGGGCTGGGGTTGAGCGTCCGAGCCGCCCCCCGTCCCCGCTCCGTCCCCCGCCCCGCGGCCCCCGCGCTCGCCGTCACTTCAGCAAGGATATGTCGTCGGCGAAGTCGTCGTGGTCGCGCCGCAGGCAGCGGAAGCAGCGCCACTGGAACACCATGAGGCAGAGGGGCAGCATGAAGAGGGCGCAGATGGCGGCCATGACGTAGGCGATGGTCATCAGGGTGGACTCGTCCGTCTGCGGGATGTTGTAGCCGCAGTCGGCCATGTTGGAGTGCAGGTAGGGCCCTTCCACCGCCGCCGAGCGGAACACGTCGTGCACTGCGGGGGGAAGGCAGGGGGTCTTGGGCTGGCGAGAGGGGTTGGGAGGGCAGGGGGATGCGTGGAGGAGGAGGAGGAGGAGGAGGGAGCCTGCCTCTTGCTGCCCCAGCAGCCATAGCTCTGTCTCTGGAGACCCCAAGGTGAGGGATGGGAAGATCATAGAATCATAGAATCATAGAATCATAGAACAGGTTGGAAGAGACCCACCGGATCATCTAGTCCAACCATTCCTATCAAACACTAAACCATGTCCCTCAAGACCTCATCCACCTGTGCCTTAAACACCTCCAGGGAAGGGGAATCAACCACCTCCCTGGGCAGCCTATTCCAATGCCCAATGACCCTCTCTGTGAAAAACCTCCTCCTAATCTCCAGCCTAAATCTCCCCTGGTGGAGCTTGAGGCCATTCCCTCTTGTCCTGTCCCCTGTCCCTTGGGAGGAGAGCCCAGCTCCCTCCTCTCTACAACCTCCTTTCAGGGAGTTGGAGAGAGCAATGAGGTCTCCTCTCAGCCTCCTCTTCTCCAGGATAAACACCCCCAGCTCTCTCAGACGCTCCTCATCGGTTCTGTTCTCCAGCCCCTTCACCAGCTTCGTGGCTCTTCTCTGGACTCGCTCCAGAGCCTCAACATCCTTCTTGTGCTGAGGGGCCCACAACTGAACACAGGACTCAAGGAACGGCCTCACCAGTGCTGAGTCCAGAGGGAGAATCACCTCCCTGGCCCTGCTGGTCACACCATTTCTGATCCAAGCCAAGATGCCATTGGCCTTCTTGGCCACCTGGGCACACTGCTGGCTCATGGTCAGTCGGCTGTCGACCAACATCGGATCTTCTAGTCCAACCATTCCTATCTAACACTAAACCAAGATCCGTGAGCTCCGCAGCCCAACACGCATGGAGAGCCCGGACCAGCAATTACCTCTCACCCACCGACCCACGTTCTCACCATGGCAGGCGCTGACGGCAAAGCCGATGCGCTTGCGGGCACGGTCGAAGACCACGTAGAAGCCTTCCATGATAACGGCGCCCATGACGGTGCCCGTGGAGGACTGGGAGATGGCGAACTTGTAGCAGTCGTCCTGAGAGGTGGCCACGTCCTCCACGGGGCGCAGGTATTGCTAGAGGGAGAGACAACGGCCGTCAGGACCAAGGATGGGGCACAGCTCCAGTAGCAGCCTGTTGTCCGGCTCAGCGCTCACCTGAGGCAGGATGGTGATGCGGAAGGACTGGTTGGTGGCTTCTCCCATCAAGTAGAGGGACAAAACTGGGAAGATGTGCCATGGGGTGGTGCCGACCTGCCAGCAAACCAGCTGCTCCCCCAGCCAGAAGCCATCTGGGAACTTCTCCGTCTGCCGGAGGGAAAGGGGAGGTGAGGGGAGGGAAAGGGGAGGTGAGTGGCCTCTTCTCCCAAGGGACAGGGGACAGGACGAGAGGGAATGGCCTTAAGCTCCACCAGGGGAGATTTAGGCTGGAGATTAGGAGGAAGTTCTTCACACAGAGGGTCATTGGGCATTGGAATAGGCTGCCCAGGGAGGTGGTTGATTCACCTTCCCTGGAGGGGTTTAAGGGATGGGTGGATGAGGTCCTGAGGGACTTGGTTTAGCGTTTGATAGGAATGGTTGGACTAGAAGATCCGATGGGTCTCTTCCAACCTGGTTGTCCTGTGATTCTATGAGTGGAGCCGCAGGTGGCAGAGAATCAAAGAATCATAGAACAACCAGGTTGGAAAAGACCCACCGGATCCTCGAGTCCAACCGTTCCTATCAAACACTAAACCACGAGGGACGCGTCTCACTGACCGAAGAAGCCGTTTTGATGGATTTCACCGCAGCTTCAAACACCTTCTTGGGCAGCCGGAGGTTGGTGGTGCCGCTGTCCACGATGCTCTTGTCGTAGTTGTACTGCAGGGAGGGAGACGTCAAGGAGTGAGCCAAGCGCAAGACCTCATCCCCGTTCCCTTCCCACTCCAGCAGCTCCCTCACCTCTTTGCAGTCCATGTTGAGGTCCTGCCCATTGACCTCCAGCTTGACGATGATGACCTCGTAGTACCACTCCTTGCGGATGGGGGTGTACCAGATGTCCCCCACGTAGAGCGATGGGTCGATGCCGCCGATGATCTGCAGTTGGGGTCAGACAAGGCGCTGTCCCCATCGGCTGCCTCCCCCAGACACCCATCCCTTCCATCCCGGCGCTCACCATGCTGCCCCCGACCGACGCCACGGCCTCCGTCTCGTTGGGAGAGAAGCCTGCGCCGCAGAGCTGGAGGGAGAAGATGTTGGGCACCCGCGTCTGCTTCACCAGGGAGTCAAAGAAAGGCTCCAGGCTGTCGTCAGGCTGGTGGGAGGAGAAAGCAGAGGCAGCACAGGGAGGGATCAGTACCTGGGGTCCTGCCTTGGGTTCTAGAGGGACACGGAGCTGTTGGAGCGAGGCCAGAGGAGGCCACGGAGATGATCCAAAGGCTGGAGAACCTCCTTTTTGATAGGAATGGTTGGACTAGAAGATCCGATGGGTCCCTTCCAACCTGGTTGTTCTATGATTCTATGATTCCTGTACGAGGACAGGTGGGAGAGCTGGGGTTGTTCAACCAGAAAAGAAGGCTGTGGGGAGACCTTTGAGCAGCTTCCAGCACTGAAAGGGGCTCCAGGGAAGCTGGGGAGGGGCTCTGAATCAGGGAGACGATGAGGGGGAATGGTCTGAAGCTGAAAGAGGGGTGATTGAGATGAGATTTTAGGAAGAAATGAGGGTGGGGAAGGCCTCGGACAGGTTGCCGAGGGCAGGGGTGGCTGCCCCATCCCTGGAGGGGTTCAAGGGCAGGTTGGATGGGGCTTGGAGGCCCTGATCCAGCGGGAGGTGTCCCTGCCCATGGCAGGGGTGGGACTGGATGGGCTTTAGGGCCCTTCTGACCCAAACCTTTCCATCATTCTCTCCCTTCTCACCCCTGGCAGGGCCAGGACTCACCCGGGCGATCTCAGCGTACGCCAGCCCCAGGATCCCTTCCCAGTTGGAGCCGTTGATGAAGAACTTGTCCGACTCGGTGATGGCCGCGATGTTGGCTCTGACGGTGACGTTGGGGCCGTGGGGGATGGTGACCAGGTCGGTGCCCAGCTCGCCTTCCCACTTGCCCTGCGTGTAGGGCACGTAGACGCCTTTCCGCAGGTCGCGGTAGGTGCTGGACCTGCAACGTCGTCACCGAGACGGAGTGAGAGGAGGAACTGGTGCCCACGGGTGACAGGGGGAGCACACAGCAGGAACATCCATCCCACAGACCAAGTCCCTGCCGCTCTAGGCACAAGGGACCAGGCAGACCCAGCCTGTGAGAGCGGCTGCCGTGCTCTCGGTGCCCCCAGTGTACTCACAGCTGCCGCTGGTAGTATCTCCGGAGAAAAGGGTGAGGTGCAGCTCCCACGGCAAAGTTACTGCTCCCTGTGTCCACCAGGATGTTCAGCTGGAGAAGAGAGAGAGAGAGAGAGACAGGGATGCTTGTGAATCATAGAATCATAGAATCACCAGGTTGGAAGAGACCCATCGGATCATCAATTCCAACCATTCCCATCAAACACTAAACTATGTCCCTCAGCACCTCATCCACCCGTCCCTTAAACCTCTCCAGGGAAGGTGAGTCAACCCCCTCCCTGGGCAGCCTCTGCCACTGCCCAATCACCCTTTCCATGAAATATTTTTTCCTAATGTCGAGGCTGAACGTCCCCTGATGGAGCTTGAGGCCATTCCCTCTTGTCCTGTCCCTTGGGAGAAGAGCCCAGCTCCCTCCTCTCCACAACCTCCTTTCAGGTAGTTGTAGAGAGCAATGAGGTCTCCTCTCAGCCTCCTCTTCTCCAGGATAAACCCCCCCCACCCAAGCACTTTTTATCCCATGCTTGGGAACAGCTCGGAGATGCAGAGTGAGAGGACGCGGGAGCAGGAGTGAGCGACACCAGAGTGTTGCACAAAGAGCAAACACACGGCCCAGAAACCGAGCAATAGCATTGGAATAGGCTGCCCAGGGAGGTGGTTGATTCCCCTTCCCTGGAGGTGTTTAAGGGACGGGTGGATGAGGTCTTGAGGGACTTGGTTTAGTGTTTGATAGGAATGGTTGGACTAGAAGATCCGATGGGTCCCTTCCAACCTGGTTGTTCTATGGTTCTATGGTTGAAACACAGCACGAGCCCCTTAGCCCCTGCGGCTGAATCAAAGAATCATGGAATCATTGAGGCTGGAAAAGCCCTCTCAGCTCAGCCTATGGTCTCAAGCTCCACCAGGGGAGATTTAGGCTAGAGATTAGGAGGAAGTTTTTCACACAGAGGGTCATTGGGCATTGGAATAGGCTGCCCAGGGAGGGGGTTGAGTCACCTTCCCTGGAGGTGCTTAAGGCACAGGTAGATGAGGTGCTGAGGGACATGGTTTAGTGTTTGATAGGAATGGTTGGACTCGATGATCCGATGGGTCTCTTCCAACCTGGTTGTTCTATGATTCCATGATTCATCAGCCCAACCATGAGCCTAACCCCATTGTTAGGGGACGGGTGGACGAGATGCTGAGGGACATGATTTAGTGTTTGATGGGAATAGTTGGACTCAATGATCCGGTGGGTCTCTTCCAACCTGGTGAGTCTATGATTCTATGATCCAAGCAGGGTGCCTGGGCTCCCCGTACCAGGAACCCCACTTCGCCGGCGCGAATCGGCACAGGAGCTGCCGCGGGTTGCTGGAGCCGCTAATCGTCCGTCCACATGCTGAGCTCTGCTCCCGATCCCTTTCTGCCTGTGCCCTGGATTACCAGCTCCCAGGCCGGGCTTGGCAAGCAGCCCGGCAGGGCAGGGAGCCGGCTAGCCGCAGCCTGGCCCCGCGTGCCCTCGGGGTGGAAAGCACCAAGCCTTTGCTCTCCATGTGGATAAATCCTCTCCTCAATTCCCTGCATCCACACTCTTCCACGGGAATCTTTTAATTCCATTACAAGGCCGCCAGGGATTTTGCTCCAGCACACACAAGCACCACACGTTCGCATCTGGATGGAGTCCAAGGCTGGGAAACGCTGCCCAAATCCCTTGCCGGGCTCGGGAATGGGGGAGCAGCGGCAAACAGGTGCCTCCCACGGGAATTATCTGCTGGCCACGACACGTGGCAGGTCCCAGGGAAACGCTCCGCTGGGGCTGGATGACGAAAGCGCATTTGGAACTGGATTGTAGCTATAATCTCCTCCCTTTCTCCCCTCAGCAGACCCTGCGGGAGTGAGGAATAAAGCACAAAGCCCCTACGGATTCTGCGGTGACGGCGACGCTCGCCCACCCACGGCTCCTGGCCAGGCACCCAGCACTGAGCCAGCCTTTCTTTTGGTGCTCAGGGCAGCTGAACCAGCGTAAGAATCATAGAATCACTGGGTTGGAAAAGACCCACTGGATCATTGAGTCCAACCATTCCTACCAAACACTAACCCATGTCCCTCAGCACCTCATCCATCTGTCCCTTAAACACCTCCAGGGAAGGGGAATCAACTCCCTCCCTGTTCAGCCTCTGACACTGCCCAATGAACATTTCCATGAAATATTTTTTCCTAATGTCAAGGCTGAACGTCCCCTGGTGGAGCTTGAGGCCATTCCCTCTCGTCCTGTCCCCTGTCCCTTGGGAGAAGAGCCCAGCTCCCTCCTCTCCACAACCTCCTTTCAGGGAGTTGTAGAGAGCAATGAGGTCTCCTCTCAGCCTCCTCTTCTCCAGGATAAACACCCCCAGCTCTCTCAGCTGCTCCTCTTCTTCTCCAGCCCCTTCCCCAGCTTCATTGCTCTTCTCTGGACTTGCTCCAGAGCCTCAACATCCTTCTTGTGGTGAAAGGCCCAGAACCGACCCCAGGATTCGAGGAGCAGTCTCACCAGTGCCGAGTACAAGTAAAAACAGAGAAGGGTTTGGCAGCTGGAGCCTCCACAATCTCTCCCATAAAAGAGAGGAGGAGCTGGTGCATCCTGGGCTGTGTGTGGCCCTTGGTACCCGTCCTGTGCCACGCGGCTCTGAGGCTGCCCAGGGAGGTGGTTGATTCACCTTCCCTGGAGGTGTTTAAGGGACGGGTGGATGAGGTCTTGAGGGACTTGGTTTAGTGTTTGATAGGAATGGTTGGACTAGAAGATCCGATGGGTCCCTTCCAACCTGGTTGTTCTATGATTCTATGATTCTATGAAAAGATGAAGCAGCAGAAGCCAGGGATGCAGCAGCTCCCGCTCTGCCTGCCCCACTGGTTGGTTCTCCATCCCCGCTTCCCTCTCGCTGCCTTTCCCGGACTCCCACACAGCGCCGAGCAGCACGGGAGCCCCTGGCAGAGCAGCTCTGGGAAATGTGAGGAGGTGGAGCGGCCCGCGGAGCCAGGCAACAGCCGCCAGGAACGCGCCAAGCACGGCTTGTCATGTGCATCCCTTGTGCCTGCACACGGAATCCTGGAACGGTTTGGGTGGGAAGAGACCTCCAAGCTCATCCAGGTCCACGGGTAGCGACACTTCCCACTGGATCAGGGGCTCCAAGCCCCATCCAAGCTGCTCTTGAACCCCTCCCGGGATGGGGCAACCTGGGCCAGGGTCTTTCCGCCTTCACAATAAGGAATTTCACGCTAATATCTAATAAATCTCCCTCTCTGAACCAGCCACATTCCCAGCCACGTGGTGCATCCTTCATCTGGGATGCAGCCTGGGAACGGGGAGGCACACGCAGCATCCAGGAGAGGCAGGAGTCACCTTCGCCAGCCAGAACTCACCCAAAAGCCACAAAAAACCCACATGAGCATCGCAGGAAGGAGGGGAACGGGAATAGAACTAGGGATGTGCAGCCCTCTTGCAGCCCTGGAGCCTTGGGATGGAGCCACAGAGGGGATGGAACTGGACCAGAGCTCTAGGATGGAGCCACAGAGGGGATGGAACTGGACCAGAGCTCTAGGATGGAACCACAGAGGGGATGGAAGGGAACCAGAGCCCCCCTGTGCCTCCCGGATGAAGCCACAGAGCTCCCCAGCATCCCTGCATCCCCAGATGAAGCCATCGAGTCCCTCTGCACCCCCAGGACAGAGCCACAGAGGGGATGGAGCAGGACCAGAGCCCCAGGACAGAGCTGTAGTGCCTCCTGTGTCCCCAGGACAGAGACACAGAGGGGATGGAGCAGGACCAGAGTCCCAGAGCTCCCTGCACCCCCAGGACAGAGACACAGAGGGGATGCAGCAGGACCAGAGCCCCAAGACAGAGCTGCAGAACCACCTGCATCCCCACATCCCCAGAACGAAGCCTCTAAGACCCCCTGCATCCCCAGGATGGAGCTGGGGAGGGGATGGATGGGGACCAGAGCCCCATGACGGAATGGGGAGGGGACGGATGGGGACTGGAGCCCCGGGATGGGGATGGATAGGAACCATAGCCCTGGGACAGAGCTGGGGAAGGGATGGATCACAGAATCATAGAATCATAGAACAACCAGGTTGGAAGAGACCCATTGGATCATCGAGTCCAACCATTCCTATCAAACACTAACCCATGTCCCTCAAGACCTCATCCACCCGTCCCTTAAACACCTCCAGGGAAGGGGAATCAACCACCTCCCTGGGCAGCCTATTCCAGTGCCCAATGACCCTCTGTGTGAAGAACTTCCTCCTAATCTCCAGCCTAAATCTCCCCTGGTGGAGCTTGAGGCCATTCCCTCTTGTCCTGTCCCCTGTCCCTTGGGAGAAGAGCCCAGCTCCCTCCTCTCCACAACCTCCTTTCAGGGAGTTGGAGAGGGCAATGAGGTCTCCCTCAGCCTCCTCTTCTCCAGGATAAACAACCTCAGCTCTCTCAGACACTCCTCATAGGGCCTGTTCTCCAGCCCCTTCACCAGCCTCGTTGCTCTTCTCTGGACTTGCTCCAGAGCCTCAACATCCTTCTTGTGCTGAGGGGCCCACAACTCAACACAGGATTCAAGGAGCGGGGGGGATGGCGACCAGAGCCCCGGGACAGAGTCGAGTCCCTGCCCAGGGAGGTGGTTGATTCCCCTTCCCTGGAGGTGTTTAAGGGACGGGTGGATGAGGTCTTGAGGGATTTGGTTTAGTGTTTGATAGGAACGGTTGGACTAGAAGATCCGATGGGTCTCTTCCAACCTGGTTGTTCTGTGATTCTGTGAGTTGGGGATAGCTGGTGACCGCATCCCCGGGATGGAGCCCCCCCCCCCCGCCCGGTACCTTCTGGGGGGGGCTGCCCACGGTCATCTCCACGTAGTAGCCTTGGCCGGACTTGCCGCGCAGGTTGTCGATCATGCCCACGAAGCCGCCGCCGCCTCCTCCTCCTCCTCCTCCTCCTCCTCCTCGTCGCTGGGTGTCCGGCGGTGCCCTCCGAGCCCGAGCAGCCCGCGTTGGGGCCGGAGCGCTGCGCAGCGGCAGCCGGATGCTCGGCGGGGCCGGGAGGGCGGCGGCGGCGGCCGCCAGGCACAGCAGCAGCCAGGGCCGGGCCGTCGCCATCCTCCTCCTCCTCCTCCTCCTCGCCGAGCGGGGCGGGCGGCGCTAGGACCCTGTCGGCGCTAGGACCCTGTGGACGCTAGGACCCTGTACCGGCGCCGGCCATGGCGGCGCGACGCGACGCTCCCCGCCCCGGAAAGCGCCGTCCGCACCCCGCCCAACGGCGGAAGCGCTCGAAACCGAGCCCCCGGGGGGGGGTCTCTCCTCGCCGCGGAGCCCTCCCCGCACCCGGCCCCGCGCCCCTCTCCCGCCGATCCCCTCACGCCCGGCGCGGTACCACGATGCCGCCGCCCGGAGCGGACTACAACTCCCAGCGTGCCCCGCGGCGCGAAGAGCCTCACTCAGTCGAGGTCCCTCCCGCTGACCAATCGCAATGCCTCCGCCCGTCCTCAACTACAACTCCCAGCGTGCCCCGCGGCGCGAAGAGCATCACTCAGTCG